>JAIEZT010000198.1:16925340-17505340 GCA_019594935.1 Periophthalmus modestus | reverse complement strand
TACTCGGGCAGCCCTGCATCGTGACGGCACGGCTCAGTGGGAACAGTTGGTCGGAGTTGAATCATGAAACACAGGATGAACTTTGCTACAAACCCAGCAGTGTCTTGGGTCCAAGCCTCAAGGACGAAGAGTTAAAGCCAATTTTTATCTAATCTATAAACTGTAGAAGCGGAAAGAGCGTGACGTCATCCGTAGCGTTAGTTAGCGCCAGGTAAATGAAGCTCATCGAGGCTAGCAGTTATAGCGGGTGATTTAGAGCCGAGTTTCCTATTTGGGATTATGACCATGAGTATCATAGCAACCAAAGAGCCAATCAGGAGTGAGGATGTTGAAGGTAACGCCCCTTTTCGCCCTTGTCTGTTATTAATGGTTTTTATGTTGATTTACAGACAAAATAGTGAAATAAAAACACCAGGATCATGTAGAGGGTTAATACAAACATTTTAAGATATTTTGTTTAGTATTTGAGTAAAATTTTGGCCTAAAAATTTAAATTTTGCCTAATTTTTCCAAGTTAAAACTTGACTTGGAATCAGATATGAAAAAATCCTTGTGTACATTTTTTTAGGCATATACACAGAAAAATAAATTAATAATATTAATAATAAAATTATAATTATAATAAATACACAATAAAGACAAAATCAGTAAAGACATAAACATATAGAAATAAAACAATGTAATAATGATGATAATAATAATAATAACACTGAATAATATAAAAAGTTAAATAATGAAAGTAATCCCGTCCAGGTTGTGTACGTTTTGACAAATCAGGCGCCTGATTTGTCTGTTATTAATGTTCATATCTTGATTTACAGACACAATAGAGAAATAAAAACCCAGGATCATGTAGAGCGGGTTAATACGAACATTTAAGACCAAAATTATGAGTCTGACAGCAGCAGTTACAGAGAGAGGGGACACAATTTTTCAATAGAAAGTGAATTGGAGCCGTAAGTGGCTGATGCTCATTTTCTGTTTGGAACGCAGCAGCTAGTAGGTTAGCTATGTCTATTTACATCTACAGTCTATGGTCTAATCTGAAATGCACTTAGCGATGTTTTATCCCGAGTGTTGTTTGGACGGGGTGAGACGTTGACTTTCCATCTGCTTGTGTTGTTTTTCTGTGACTATCAAACGCTCTAAACAAACTTTGTAATCCTTTTGTAGTCTTTCCTTTATTCTGTCTTAAAACAAATCTCTGGCCGTGTTTAAACATGCGTGCCACAGATCAGATTGTTAGCGGATTCCTGGAGGCTACTCAGTTTACTCAGATTACTCAAACGCCACGTATGCAGTTACATCTGACCTGAGTAATCCTGTTAAGACGAGGAAAAACATGACAAAAACACGGAAAGTACTTTGGCAAAGGCAAAAAATGAAAGAGAACATGTTTGAAAGAGATTTGAAAATTAGTTTTAATTAATCTCCCTTACACAAGTGGTGGAAGAAGTACTTAATTTTGTTTCTTAAGTAAAAGTACAGATACTGGAGCAGAAAAATACTCAAGTAAAAGTAAAAGTATCACATAAAAAAAGCTACTTAAGCATTTTCTGATCCGTTCTAATGTCGTTTCCTCATCACAAACAGACCTGGAGTTGTGTTTTGTTTCATTCACCACATGTTTAACACACAAACCCTGCAGATTTAGGAGTTCTTCTCTCAAACTGAAAACACTCTGTTCCACCTTGTGATGTCATCATGTTGTAATACAGGAAGTGCTCCACTGTGTTTTTAAACTCCATACACCTTAATTTCTGGAATCATTTGGATGAATTCAGAACTGGAATAATTGCCAAACGCTGCTAAACTAAAAGGTAAAAGGAGCTGTTAACTTGAAAACTACCACTTCATGACATCACAAGGTGGAACAGTGTTATGAGCTTTGGAGATGTAAAAGTAACAGGAGTAAAACGTATCCACTTTAAGATCTACTTAAGTAAAGTACAGATACCTAAAATGTATACTCAAGTACAGTACTTTACTACTGGTACTTCATTATGTTCCACCACTGAACAGCTACTGAAAAAATCCATGTGACCAAGTATTTCTGTTTTAGTTTTGATCTTTTTGCATGTGAACAAAACAAATGTTTTTATTTATTTATTGTTATATATACTGTATTATATATATATACTATACTATATATATACTGTTTTATTTATTTATTTTTCCCCCATTTACATTTTCTATATCTTTTTTTCCTCACTTACTTAATTACTAGTACTCGCATTTTCCCTCTGGTGTCCCCACTTTACCCCCTCCAAAATTACAGAAATATTACACGCACACGCACGCACACACACACACACACACACACACACACACACACACACACACACACACACACACACACACACACACACACGTCACACACACACACACACACACACACACACACACACACCATAAACTTGTCACATTCAGCAACAACAATAATAATAATAACAAAACAAAAAAAATAGTTAAAATAATAACAAAACCATCATTTCTACACAGCAGCTTTATCCTGAAAAGAATGGAGAATCGCGACACACTGGTTCTTGGCCCGTTGTCCCTGAGCTCACAGCGCTGTCGTTCTGTCTCACCATCTGTGCAGCAGCAGATTACCAGGTAGCTCTATTAATCCAGGTGGGCGGGAGGAAGAGAAAGAGGAGTGGAGTGGAAAAACTCTCGATAAGACGATGCTCACGAGGCATTAGCTCAGGCCTGACTTTGACTCATGACAGTGCTATAACGCTGCCTCTGAAGGACGGACTTCAGCTCAGTGGAGTTTGAACGTTATCTCAGGCAAACGGCATTTTAACTTGAGGACGTTTCTGATAAAACTGAAAAAAAGCAAAGGAAATAATTGGAGAAATTTTCCTAAGCACCAAAAACTGTGAAAAACTAATCCAAAAATGTCCCTGTTTATTAGTTCTGCAGTATTGAGACCTGCTCATATAAAAAAGTAGTAATACAGAACAGGTACCAGGGCAAAGAAAACACTCAAGTAAAAGTAAAAGTATCACATGTAAAAGTCTACTTAAGTAAGTATTTACGTACCTGTTGAAAATTGTACATAATAATAATAATAATAATAATAATAATAATAATAATACATTTTATTTGAAAGCGCCTTTCAAGACACACAAGGACACTGTACACGACAAAGTTAAAAAACACATATTTACAGAATAAAACAGAGATACGGAACTGGATGATGGTGAGAGTGACTGATTATGTGCTGTAGGATTTGTGAACAGGTGGGTTTTGAGTCTGGATTTGAAAAGTTAAGAGAGTCGATGTTGCGGAGGTCAGGAGGAGAGAGTTCCAGAGCCGGGGAGCAGAGCAGCTGAAGGCTCTGCCCCCCATAGTGATGAGACGAGCAGAGGGGACAGAGAGCTGGAGAGAGGAAGAGGAGCGGAGGGAGCGAGAGGGAATGGAGATGTGGAGGCCCTCAGAGATGTAAGGTGGGGCCAGGTTATGGAGAGCTTTGAAGGTGGTGAGGAGGATTTGAAGTGTATTCTCTGTTTTATGGGGAAGCCAGTGTAGTTCTTGGAGGATGGGGGTGATGTGGTGAGAAGATGGGGTCCTGGTAGTCAAAAGTAAAAGTATTTTGCACAGATTCAGAGTCTTAAAAAGCATAAAATGCATGTTTTTATTTGTATATTTTTGTTTTGCTCAAAGTCATCATAAAGTCGTCCCTTATAAATACATTTTATACAACACAAGATAATAGCTGAACAAAAACAGGAGTGTCCAAACTATGGCCCGGGTGCCAAATGCGGCCCTCAGACCAATTTTTAATGGCCCTCAGACCTTCAGGTGAACTGGCCCAATTTATCAAAATCAGTACTTTTTATGGCAAAATTTGAGTAATCCTACCAACATAACCTAAATAACATCACATTGCAGTGTCACACAGACCTGATATTAATATTTCAAGCCTTATTTAAAGTATGAAGTTAAAACTATGTTGAATGCAGTATCTGAATAATCTATTGTATTGACCAAAAGCCCTCCGTGTTAAATATTTTTCAAGATATGGCCCTCGGTGAAAAGAGTTTGGGCACCCCTGGTCTAAAACTATACTGTATATTCGTATTAACCTGCTCTACATGATCCTGGGGTTTTATTTTGCTAATCCAGCAAATCCAGATATGAACATCAATAAACAGACAAATTCAGCAAGGTCGCTCCAGCTAGCGCTAGCAACAGGTTTGATTGACAGCGTTGCTAAGGGAAGGGACATTACCTTCAACAGCCTTGCTCCGGATTGGCTCTGTGGTTGCTATGATTCTTGTAGTCAAAACTCGGCTCCAGATTAGCCGCTATAATTGCTAGCCTTGATTAGCGTCATTTGATTGAAGCTAAGCGCTATAGGTGACGTCATGCTCACTCAGTCCACGTCTTTACACACTCTGTTGCGTCTCTGGCTCTGATTAGGATGTGGATAGGGGCGTTCTTTGGAGCGTTGACTGGCAAAGCTGTGTTTATCGAACCATCTTAAAGCTGCTTTGGCATCAGCGCCCAGCACTCCCTCCACGTCTTAGGACCTGACACTCCAAAAGAACAGCTCGTATTACTCGTTCTGTTTCAGTCTCTCCATCCATGACGGCTGTTCAGGAAGGAGAAAAGTGCAGACTCATTTTTCCCCATGGAGCCTGCAGTTTCACCTCCGTGTATCAGGTTCAGATGGTGCGCTCCTCCTTCGCTTCTGCACATGAATATTCAGGTCTGAGATGGTCTTCTGTCTCATTACAATGCGCCATGTAAAACAGGCTCCATTTCACTCTATTACATTTATTTGGACAGAGGACATCGTGCTAATTAATGCTAGCGGCAGGCTAAGTGTGAACTTCTGTGTTTTCGCATGAGGCGGGATCAGTCTGAGCAACTGGGAAATGGTAAATGAGAGTAGTGTTTGGTGGAGCTGGCAGACATGGAGCAAAATTATTGATATCATGATAAAACGATAAAAACAACTTAAAAATGTGTCCACCACCTGCTTGTCTCCATGCTATGGTTTGCCTGGGAAATTCCACTATATGGCATTAAACTTAGCTATCTAACACTTGGTCAATAGGCTTGATTGGTTGTTTTAAAATGTAGAATACTTAAGTTTATGGTGTTGTTTTAATATTTATTATGCCTAAAATTAGCATTAGCATTGCATTGAGACAAAGCTAGCAACCTCTTTTTTAAAAATCTGAAAAAAAACTATTAATATTAAAATCAATTATAAACTACCCAATTATTTTTATATGTTTGTGGTGTTGTTTTACTACTTATCACGCCTCAAACTTAGCATTAGCGTTAGCATTGAGACACTGAGCTAACAACTTCTTTTTGAAAAAAAAAAACTATTAACATTCAAATTCATTAAAATAATGAATATAACGATTGTTTTTAAATGTAGAATATTTCAGTTTTAGTTTTTATTATGCCTCAAACGTGGCATTAGCGTTAGCATAGAGACACAAAGCTAAAAGCCTCTTTTTAAAAACCTAAAACAGTTCAGCTCTCTCAATATTTTAATCGATTCTCAGTATAATGATGCTTTGATCAAACTGTCGCCCAAAATATGAATGAACTCCAAACTTCTCCAAAGTGCAGAGCTACCATCAAGTTTTTGCCTTTTTAAGTTTTTTTATCAACACATTTTGCAGCTTTTCGGACAGTTTACCACTTCCAACACGTCAGGTGGCATCCTGCATATAAACAGGGTACAGACTGCACTGCACAGACCGCGGACATCGAGACAAACTGACAGACAGATCCAAGCAGGACAAAATGTTACCATCTGAAAATCAGTTCTTTAAAAAAAACGATATACGAGCGGAGAACACGAGCGCAGGAGGAGAGTGGTATTAACTGATTTGACTTGAAAATGAGCCTATTCCCTGGTTCATCACACACTGCCGAGCGTCTCACGATAATGGAAAAATCAAATTCTACTTGGACACACAGAGCACGTCCAAAACACATATTTTGACGCAAATGAGCTGTGAAATACAATACATTAGAACTGGTGGCATGGCTGTGTCTACTGCGCTCACATGGGCCCGGGCGTTTGAACACATGGGCCCGGGCGTTTGAACACATGCGTTACACAAGTGCTCCAAGAGGCCGTTATCGCGGGCTTTGTCAAACTGTACTCGGACATCGCTCACACCTCCTCCTCCCGCGGCGCCCTCCAGTCGATACGTCGCCATGTCAGGTGCTTTGAGCTTTGTCCATATATTTACAACACGCTGCAGAATTAGTGTTCGGAGTCGTACACTTGAACGGCTCACACTATTTCCCGAGAGAGGGATCTTTTAAGCGTTTGTGTGCGCTCTGGCAGGTTGCACTGTTTGGAATTCAAATGGGTGGATTTGCATGGATAGGTTGCTGTGGCTCACTGCTGCTAAAGTAAATATGTGATAGGACCGAGTCGGTTTCACAGTAAATCAGAATAGAAGCTTGATCTGAAGGCTGCAGTTATTAATCTCTGCATAAAGTAAATATCATGGTTTTAATTGACTCTTGTGATCTTTAAACCATGTTAAAATGCTGTTACCTCTTCAAAAACATACCTGGAGTTGTGTTTTGTTTCATTCACGCATGTCTTTATTACTAGTCTGCAAATTTCCAAAGCTCAAAACACTTTGTGGTGGTTGAAAAGTGGTAGTTTTCAAGTTAACTACTAAATTTTTTTACCTTTTGTTTAGTAAAGATGGGCAATTCCAGCCAGTTGAAGTGATCCAAATGATTATATTGAAGGTGTGTGGAGTTTAAAAACACAGTGGAGCACTTCCTGTATCACCACACGATGACATCACAAGGTGGAAAAGAGAGAACGAACTCAGCCTAAATATGCAGCGTTTTTTTGTGTGTTAAACATGTGAATGTATTGGAAAAAAATGTTTTTTATTCTCAAACTTCTTTTGGGAAATAACAAATTCTATCATTATTATTATTTAATTAGTTTTTGGTCTGGTCCCCCTCTTCCTCATTGTCTTTTATTTATATTTTACTACTATTTTCATTATTTTCACTACTAATACAACTTTTTTTTTTGTTTCATAGCACCTTTATTGTCATTATTATGTCCTTGTACCTTGTTTTTTCTTTGTTCATGTTGTTAAATGGCGTGATACCTCTGCTTTAATCTCCAGAATCGTGCAGGATTTGGACCAAAACCTAGAAACAATGGAGCGTTACCGAGATGACGTTTGGACTTGGTTTTAAAGCGGTCTTGCCCTCCTTTGACTCCGAGGTTTCCCTTCACACGCAAACATTCCAAACAAGCATTGCCATTATACTTTCTAGAACATAATACTTAGGCCTTATGAATTATAAATGCCTATAGATTCTAAGCAGCATATTTTTAGTTTTCGTTTCCACCCATACACACAATACACATACATATACACACAATACACACACATATACACACAATACACACATATACACACACAGACACGCATTTAAATACAAAAGTTTGCCTCTTGACTCCTCCAGGCTCTTTTAGCAGTGTGTATGTGTGTGTGTATGTGCTATAGTTCTAATTATGTACCGCTTTTTTGGGCGTTTTCATTAAATTTTCATCCTAACTTTGAAATTAAATTCTTTCCAAGTTAAAAAAGAATAGACTTTCGCACGTTCTCGTCGTGTCCAAAGCAGCAGATGTCTCGGGGAGTAAAGATAATCCCACTCATAGTAAGAAACTTCTTGTGTTTTAACTGGTAACAAATCGCTGTAATACTCATCATAACTGGCTGCGTTTGCCAACTTTGAAGCTGGTCACCATGGCAACAACGGGGGTTTTAGGTGAAAGTATTTGATCAGTTTATTGGCCATAAACTTCAACGCATTTGTCCCCCGTTCTTTGCAGTAAGTGTGTGACGCGTCGACTGTGTAAAGAAGCGGATTAAGTGAGCGCGACGTCACCCACAGCGTTCAGGTTCAGTCAAATGAAGCTAATCGAGGCTAGCAGTTATAGCGGCGGATTTGGAGCCGTGATCACAAGTATCATAGCAACCAAAGAGCCAATCTGGAGAGAGGTTGTTGGAGGTAATGCCCCTTCCTGTCCGCACCACTGGTTTAGCAGGGAGCGGGCGCTTAGCAACGCTGTCAATCAAACTTGTTGCTAACGCTAGCGGAAGCGACCTCCGGGAAAGAAGACGCCTGATTTGTCTGTTATTTATGTTCATATCTTGATTTATGTACAAAATAGTGAAATAAAAACCCCAGGATCATGTAGAGCGGGTTTATACGAACTTTAAGACCATTTAAAGATATTTTATTTAATATTTGTGTAAAAATTTCCCTAAAAATTCAAATTTCGGCTAATTAGAATTGTAGGGAATAGGAATTAGATTTGAAAAAGACTTGTGTTTTGACAAATCACGCACCTGATTTGTCTATTATTAATGTTCATATCTTGATTTATGGACAAAATAGCAAAATAAAAACACCAGGACCATGTAGAGCGGGTTAATACAAAGTTTTAAGACCAAAACTGTGAAGATCGAGCTCTTTATGCCATAATGTGAAACATTCCAGGCAAAGTAATAACTAGCCTCTTCATGGAGATAAGTAGCTTTAAAAACACTTCAGCTTTCTCAGTATTTTTATTGATTCATAGTATTACGAGGATATGAAACGTGAATTAATGTTCATATCTTGATTTACAGACACAATAGTGAAATAAAAACACCAGGATCATGTAGAGGGTTAATACGAACATTTAAGACCAAAATGACGAGTCTGACAGCAGCAGTTACAGAGAGAAGAGTGACAGTTTTTCAATAGAAAGTGAATTGATGCCAGAGTTGATGGAGCACGCCGGCTAGCGCGTTAGCTATGTCCATTTATACCCACCGTCTATGATCAAAACACTCTGGATAATAAATTAGAACAAAAGTGGTCTTTGTAGTTAGATTCCAAAGGCAATTTGGCGAATGTTGGTGTTGAGTGGAGGGGATGGCGTTCGACTGTAAGCCCCCGCTGCGTGCGACGAGGACTAACGACTCCATCCACTCCCAGTGACACTGATGGACTATTGGGGGCAACGTAGTGCTTAGCCCATGGAACCAGGGCTCCCAATACATATATCATCGCCCCGTTCAATACCAACACGGCACCGTCTGCACAACCCCTTATTACCCGCCTCGCCACGGAGCTCCATAAGAAAAAGGTCTCGCCAATTATTTTGTTGTTGTGGAATGCAGAGGGGATGCGGGCGTACATTTTGAGCCGTGCTGTGTGTCTCTCTCTTCCCAAAAAAAGACTTTGCTGCGCTGGCTGCCTGCTGGGGGAGCTATAAATAGAGCTAGACTTAAGGCGTAAAACGTGAGGCGTGTGTGCTCAGTAATTATAATAAAATCCCCATATTTTTAATCTGCCTCAGCTTAAATCCCATTCACACGTCACATTTCATTCAGCAAAACAATGGAGCAAGATAGACTTAAGTCGGATGCCCCTCCAGTCTGGTTTAATAGGTCATGTGACATCACCACTTCCCAGAATCCCATTTAAAGGAGGAAGGATGTGCTGTTTTTCTGTCTGTTTGCAGAGTTTTTGACCTCGTTTATGGTTAATATCTGTGTGATTATTATTGGCCTTGGGAGCGGTGATGATATTCAAATCCAAACATGAGGTTTTTGGCCGTTGAAAATGAGCCATAAGCAGAGGGTCAGAGCTCTATGATTCCCTGTCCCTGACCCTCTGATTCCCTGTCTCTGACCTTCTGATTCCCTGTCCCTGACCTTCTGATTCCTTCTCTGACCTTCCCTTCCCCTATCCCTGACCTTCTGATTCCCTGTCTCTGACCTTCTGATTCTCTGTCCCTGACCTTCTGATTCTGTCTCTGACCCTATGCCCCCATGTCTCTGACCCTCTGATTCTCTGTCTTTGACCCTTTGATTCTCTGACCCTCTACTCTCGAGTCTCTGACCACCTGCTCCCCTGTCTCTGACCCTCTCTCTGTCTCCTCTCAGGCCTCTCTGCTCCCATGTCTCTGACCTTGTGATTCTCTGACCCTCTGATTCTCTGACCGTCTGTCTGTCAGGCCTCTCTGCTCCCCTGTCTCTGACCCTGTGATTCTCTGACCCTCTGCTGACCTCTGTCCATCAGGCCTCTCTGCTTCTCTGTCTCTGACCCTCTCTCTGTCTCCTCTCTGGACACGTCTTTGTCTGAAATGTTGAATTTGAATGTGAAGTGTGTTAATAGAAAGTGTCAGTGCTGTTATTATGAGGACTATTCATTTACTCTGGATTGGTTTTATATCGCTCGTCCTAATAATTTAAGTGGCTCAGAAATGACTGCGGCGAGTCCATTTAACGAAGCTTCACGGGCCATTTTCTGACCCCTGTTTGATTTTATGTGGCAGGTTCAAAGTTCCTGTGCGCCACTCACATCATCCCGGTGAAGAACGAGGAGGGCGTGGTCATGATGTTCATCCTTAACTTCGACTACATCATGGAGGAGGGCAGCAGCGACTCTCTGGAGAGACTCAACCACACGTCTCCATCCAAAGCTGATCGTAAGTTTAAAATATTACACTGATTTAAAAGGCCCATATTACACTGATTTAAAAGGCCCATATTACACTGATTTAAAGGGCCCATATTACACTGATTTAAAGGGCCCATATTAAACAGTTTTAAAGGGCCCATATTAAACAGTTTTAAAGGGCCAGTATTACACTGTTTTAATGGGCCCATGTTACACTGCTTTAAAGGGCCCATAGTACACTGTTTTAATGGTCCATATTACACTATTTTAATGGCCCATATTACACTACTTTAAAGGGCCCATATTAAACTATATTACACGGTTTTAAAGGACCCATGTTACACTGCTTTAAAGGGCCCGTATCACACACTTTTAAAGGACCCATATTATACTGTTTTAAAGGGCCCATATTACACAATTTTAAAGGCCCATATTACACAGTTTAAAGGGCCCATGTTATATTGTTTTAAAGGGCCCATATTACACTGCTATAAAGAGCCCATATCACACAGTTTTAAAGGGCCCATATTACACAATTTAAAGGGCCCATGTTACACTGCTTTAAAGGGCCCATATTACACTGCTTTAAAGGGCCCGTATTAAACAGTTTAAAAGGGCCCATATTACACAGTTTAAAAGGCCCATGTTACACTGCTTTAAAGGCCCATATTACACAGTTTTAAAGTGTAAGGTTAAGGAAACACTCCATTCCACCTTGTGATGTCATCATGTAGTAACACAGGAAGTTGCACCTCCAACCTGTGGATCAGTGGCTCTGATCACTCTACTAATGATGTTTAGGTCGAGAGCAGGATTCGAACCTAACGCCAACCTTCAGATCAATGGGCAAACGCTCTACCAACTGAGCCACTGGTCAAATAAATACACCCACAGTATTTGGAAGAAAATGAACCAAACAAATCCAAAATATCAGCTCCAAAAACTCCTCGTAGCTTATGAGCCTTCAGCGACTCTATAAAAAGTCATCGTCATCCGTCACCGCCAAACCCCCAAACCTCCAAACGGGTCGATTTCTTTAGTCGCGCTTTTGTCTTTTCCTCCGGCCTCTCCATCTCCAGCGCTCACTTCCTGCTCGCACAAAACGGCGGGCTGCAGCTGCGGAGGAGACGCATCTTTGGCGCGTTGAGATGGGCTTTTAGACGACACTTACGACACTTACGTTACTTCAGCGCTTACTCAAAAGGCCTGACCCAATTATCCCTCAAAGGCTGCCAGCGCGGGTGACAGTGTAATGCCTTTCTCCATTCTCAGCGTGTGACATATAAAACAGTCGCACAAGCACTCGGGGTCACGTAGGAGCGATGTAATTGGATGAGGTCCTAACGGCGCCTGCTCTCGTAGGCAGTGTGCTCTGAGTGTACAAACAACCTCTGTGTGTAAGGTGAACCCGAGAGCGGACTCTTTCGGCTTTAAATTTATTTCAAAATCAAAGTTGTCACGGTAGTTGCCACAAAGCGTCCTCCTATGAATATATAAACACGGCCCCTGTAAAACTTTTATATGGTAGATGCTAACGGTTATTTATCGCCTGTTTTCTGCATTTTTTACAGCTTCTTCGTCATTTTTACACTGCTGGAAGTTAGTAACAAGTCGATGTAAACCGAGAAAGTGGGAGACATCAAATATATGAAGGACGATTTATGGAATTGTGTCGTAAAGTGGGAAAAAAATGAAATAAATCTGCTAAATATTTATCGACAAAGCAAAGGCTGGCAGTTGCATTCTGGACTGCAGTAAACGGCCGGTCCAAGAGTGATTCAAACAGGTGGTCTCGAAGCAGCTCCAGTCGGACTCTGGAGCGTAGTGAACACATCTGACCTCGGACTGACCTCGGGCCGTGTTTGGAATTAGGCAAAAAAAAGCGTTCGGATCATGTATATTTGTATGAATGTGCGCTGCAGAGCTGCTGTTTGACACATTCATCTGACGAGGGAATTTGGATCAACTTAATATCAGTGACAGTCTCCTCCTGCGTCTGTCTGCGCAGGGGAGCTCAGGTCTGTCTGTGCAGATAAGCCCGAGTTTGTCTGCGCAGGTGAGCCCCGGTTGGTCTGCGCAGGTGAACCCAGGTCTGTCTGCGCAGATAAGCCGGGGTCTGTCTGCGCAGGTGAACCCGGGCTTGTCTGCGCTGGTGAGCCTGTTTGTGTGTCATTCCAAAATCTTTTTCTCTTCCTCTACTAGCGTGTACAATCAAATTTAGCCACAAGAGAAAGAAAAAACCAAACAGGTGAAGCAAGCATGTATGTGTGTGCGTGAGTGTGTATGTGTATGTGAGTGTGGACAGCGGATTTTTTGTCATTTGTACCAAAATGATGACGCGACGCTACCGAATCCTACGAGTATCACCGATTAAGAAAATAAAACTGGAGAAGGAAGTGCGGACATCACAGTGGAGGTGAAAACGGGGGTTGATCAACAAAATGGCGTCTTGAAAATAGTGGATTAAAGATGAAACACTCCAAATGCAACTTAAGAGGCTCAACGAGAAGAAACGACTACAACCTGGATAAAAACTCTGAAAAGTCCAGTTTGTAGAATAGATTTAAATATTTTTGGATCTTCAACAACTTCTGCTATGGATCAAGACCTTTTTAAAGCAATTTTTCACACTTTCTTATTGATTACTATCCACATATACATTTTCTCACAGTCCTGTCTGCACAAAAACAGCTGGTACAAACTGGTGATCAATGGGTCCATTACATCGAGCCGTCGTGCAGTGATGCGTGAGGCGGTGCTATTCATCAGATTATCCCCGTCTCACCTTATGCTTTCAACCATAATCTGTAAATCTGTGTAAAATGTATGGTGTATAGTATGTATTCACTTATTGGAAAAGTTTCAATTAACACTGCGACTCTTTGTGACACATAGAATACAAAAATAGCTTGTTTATCAAAGGTGAATTGAACAAACAAAGGGTTAACGTGCTAATTGGTAGCGGCATGTTGTTAGCATCAACTTGTAGACAGCCGCATCGTTAGCAGCTATGTTCTAATGTTGTTTAACTGTTTAACACACAAACAAACATGCAGATTTAGGCTAGGTTCTTCTCTCAAACTGAAAACACTCTGTTCCACCTTGTGATGTCATCGTGTGGTAATTAGGGATGGGACAATAAACAATAATATGGTTTATCGTGATAAAAAGAGTCGACAATAATCGTTCGTGTTTGATTTTATATATCGTATTTTCTGGACTATAAGTTGCTCTGGAGAATAAGTCAAAAAATGCATAATAATGAAGATAAAGCGAGGAAGATGTGAATTTATATACTCAAATGCGACTTATGTTTCCACATATAAGCCGAGTATCTGAGTATAAGTCGCACCCCCGGTCGAACTATGAAAAGAAAAAAAAGCGCAAGTTATAGTCCGGAAAATACAGCATTTGTGATAAACGCCAATGAAGATAATAACCGTTATATCACCAGAATGTGCAAAAAAAATTACTCTCTTCCAGTTAATTTGTATTAGAGGGGGCCCATGTTAGACCTCTTTGCCCCGGGCCCCCAAATTTCAGTTGGCGGTCCTGCTCGTCCAGAATATTCTCCGTTAGATCGTAGTTTTTCACTGATGAGAATAGTACAAGACCATAACAGATTATTGAAATTATAATTATACATATCCAGAACCTTTTAAACTGTCAGGAAGTTTAATAATTATCCGGATATAATCGTTAATCGCAATTGTTTTAGCCGTGACACTAAATTTCAATATCATCCCAGGCCTAGTGGTAATACAGGAAGTTCTCCACTGTGTTTTTAAACTTCATACACCTTCACTAGAGTCAGTTGGATGATTTTAGACCTGGAATCGCCAATCTACTGCTGAACTAAAGGTAAAAGGAACTTGAAAACTACCACTTCATGACATCACAAGGTGGAACAGAGCGTTTTGAGCTTTGGAAAAGTTACAGACTAATAATAAACATGTGAGAATAAAACGAAAACACAACTCCAGGTCTGTTTTTGAGGAGGTAACATGGCTAAAAGCTAATAAACATTAATTTTGTGTAATACAGAACCTTTAAGTGTGCACGCAGCAGATCCGTGTCATTCTCGGGAGCGGTTTAGAAATAGGAGCAGTGGGAGCCCAGGTAAACAGTCCTAAAGGTAAAGGCTCACTGAATGTAAATGAGCTGCACATTGTTGGACTGAGTCAGGTCTGTGCAAACAAACAGGAGCCGCAAAGCAAACGGACACAAAGGAGGTCTGCATTAACCACCGAGACGACCGTTTTCTCCGCTCTAATTCTCCTGATGTCTGATTCATGCCCACATTACAAAAGACACAACACCGGGATCTGAGGGCCCAATTAATATTCAATGCAAATATGGCTATCTGGTATCATAGCAACAAGGGCCAGTGCGTGCTGATCCGCTGGCTGGCGAGGCTGCGTTTTAGCGGGGAAAGAATGAGAGCTGTTCAGGTACATACCCCACACCAACAGCTCTCCAGGTCTATGTATCCCTCCGCAGTTTCTCAAAATCAGCTTGAAATATGTTTACCTGCTCGTTCCCGCTCACATTCTTTAAAGCGTGACTGAATTATAGGCTAATTAAGGGATTGGTGGGTTATATGTTTATCCTCCAGGCAGAGATTAGGGCCGAGGCTGTGAACACACCAGCTCTATTCATTACATTGATAAGATGTCATTGGAACCGTCAAACTGTGTAAATGCGCTGCCTTCAGATCCTGTTCTAAACGACCAATTAGTTCATAATGTGTGCTCTGTCAGCAGGCAGCGGCTTACACACAGTGACCGCAGCATTGTGTCTGAAATGAGTTTCTGCCTCCTCTGCATCGCTCTCATCTGAATTAAACAAGCAACCAGCCACATAAAAATGCAGGGTTTGTCCCACAGAGAATGAAATCTATTTTACCTCCTTTTGTGTGTCCGCCGTCCCGCTGTTTTACACATGAATAGAGCCGTCCAATACAGTGAACTCTGACCACTCAAAGAAGCACACGGAGTCTCCAGAGCCATTTCACTTTACACGACTTTACTATTGTCACAGTCAGGCTTTTGTAAAAACATGACGTTTTATTGTGAAGGAGCTGACAGTTTGTGTGGTGAGATTTGATGCTTGTCACTTTGAATGTCCTCCGTGTTGTAGATGTCCCAGTTAAGGCCCATTAACAGGTGTCGTGTGCAGCATATTGAGCAGCTCACCCATTAAAAGCCCACAGATTCCTGTAGAAGTAAACGGGCTCTAGACCCTGTTATTTGGCAGCGTTGCCGGGGACTGTCCTCCTTCATGAATAATTGAAGGAAATTGAAGTTTGAACTAGTGCCTCAGGCAGAACAAGCATTTGTTTTGATCTACATGGCTCTTTTTACAGTAGCTGCATTGGCAGCTTTTCATCACTGTTGGCAAACAACTATAAGATATTTGCCTCAGTTTTGAGCTCTGCAGATCGTGCAAATGTGTTTCATCCCAGTGTGAAAACAACATAAACAGGTCAGAGGCAGACACATGTTTTTGTATTATTCTTCATTCTCATTATTGTTCTTGTATCTTTTGCTTTTCCAGGTAAAGGTAGATTCTTCCGTTTCCGTCTGCCGGCGTTACCGCTCCTCGGGATCAGTAAGCAGTCCCTTCCTCAGGAGGACCCTGACGCTGTCATGGTGGACTCCCCTCAGCACAGCGATGGCTCCGTGGCCACGCGTGATTATCAGCTCCCGACCACACGAGAGAGCTGCAGTCCATCCTACGCCAACGACACCCGCGCCCTCATCGCCCCCAGCCACTGCTCCACCCCTGTGTCCGGGCCTCTGGACCACTCCTCACCCAAGGGCCCCTGGGACCGGATCTACCCCGACCAGGAGGCTTCCACTCAGGCTAACAGTCAGGACGACACCCTGACGGCCGCCCCCTCCATCCCGGGCCTCACTCCCACCCCCTCCAGAGAGAGTGTATGTAGCATCCGCCGCGCCTCCTCCGTGCACGACATGGAGGGCTTTGGCTCCAACTCCCACAAGATGGTGTTCAGAGACAGACACGCCAGCGAAGGTACGAGCTACATCTGAAGAGAAACACTTCAGACTCGTATCAGTTTATCAGTAAAGATGATATTCATAGCTGTGTGTGACGTGTAGTGTGAAGTATATGTGTAAAGATGATATTTATAGCTGTGTGTGTGAAATGATGGGATGCTCGATGTGACCTGTCAGTCTCTTAATCAGTGTAATGACCAGTCTCAGTTTGTCTGCTGAGCGATCCATCTCCCCCAGAGTCTAAATCCCTCATTAGCCTCGTGGCCCTCATTTTGTCAAAGGGAGAAGTTGCCAAGACCGTGCTGGTTTTCTCCGGGCCGGCCTCCTCTCGGGCCCCCCCCCTGTATTTTCATTCAAATGGCTCCCAGTGGCTGACAGTGTAATACGTCTACTTCACTGTAATGCATTGTGTGTGGGGACAGCAGCGTGGGTTTAATGCCAAGCCCCATTTATCATCATAGAAGTTCTGCTCTCACCTCCAACCCTTCTCTTCTTCTCCCCCGACGTGGAATCCAGACAATGGGCGCAATATTAAAGGTAATTCTAGCTCTGTGCATCCCCGGCTCTCACGGTCAGCCATGTTTAGGTGGAAACTTAAAAACCTGTTTGCTGCATGTGTGTTTCCACGACTCTGGCCTGCTCTGAATGCAAATGCCTGGATAATGTGAAGTAGTAGCTGCGATCTGGATGACTCAGTGGGATCCCGGGCGGTCAGGGGAGCTCCCGTTGACCTCTGCACGCGCTTGCATGAAGCTGCACATTCAGACTCTCCTCTACTTTCGCTCATTGAAGAAAATCAATGAGACTTTAGCAGATGATTCCTCCCACTGTCTTAGTCTGTCTCCGCAAACCTCTGGCCACAGCTGCCGTGACGGAGGCAACTTAAACCTGTTTTACCTTTAATGAGCTTACACTGCAAAAATAGAGTATCTTCTGTGTGTTAAAGTGACTTGAGTTCATATTATTGTGTTTTGATCGGTTTAGAGCTTCATTTAAAGGTTTTATATTAGACAAAACTGACTTGTGAGTGTCAAGTCATGTTTTAATACTGTTAATTCATCAAAAATAGACCTGGAGTTGTTTTGTTTCATTCACACATGTTTGAGTAATTCTTTAATATTAGTCTGTCTCTAAAGCTCAAAATGCTTCTGTTCCACTTTGTGATGTCATCAAGTGCTAGTTTTCAAATTAGCAGCTGCATGTTACCTTTAGTTCAGTCGAGATTGGCAATTATACCAGGGCTGAAATAATCCAAACCATTCTAGAAATGTCATAAAGACTGACAGGGGGATCAAACAAAGAGACAGGACTCGGGGAACAGTTAGAACAAAGTTTATTTGTAGATATAGGAAATTGAGTGAAAGTCGTCATAAGACAGTTGGGAGCGGTGTTGTAGGCAGTAGTCCTGGAGCGGGTCGTGGGTCGCAAGGCTGGGTTGTTCATACCGGACATGGCAGAGCCGGTCACAGACAGAGGTGCAGGGTAGTTCCAAGGAGTGGAATCACGGTGGATGGACGAGCAAGTACACAGAGCATGACATGAAGATGACAAGACGATCTGGCCCTGAGTATCAGCTCCTGGCTCCCTTTATCCTCCCCAGGTGCAGCTGCTGCAGATTAGCCGCAGGTGTGAACAGGAGGAACCCAAATCTCCACCCAGCTCCAGGCTCAGATACAGAAGGGAGGGGAAATAGTGCAAAACACACACAAAAAAAAAACAAATAAAGGTTTGTGGAGTTTTAAAGAAATAAAGGTGTGTGGAGTTTTAAAACACAGTGGAGCACTCCCTGGATTACTACTTGATGACATCACAAGGTGGAAAAGAGTGTTTTCTGTCTGGGAGAACTCAGCCTAAACACAACTCCAAGTCTTTTTGTAATGAGGAAAAACAACTTTAGAACAGATCAGAAAACAGCGTAAGATGCACCCTTTAAACTTTTATTTACATATATATATATTTTTATTTTATTTTATATTAGTTTTAAAGTTTTTAAGAATTATTGAATATATTTATTTTTATCTCAAGTCACATTATTAGACCACGGAGATTTTTTTTTCTTTTATTATTTCGTCCAATTTTCTCATTTCAGAAAACACATTTAAAAATAACGAAACCAGTTAGAAATAAAATGAAAGTATATAAATAAAAAATTGTACAAAACTACAAAAAAAAGTAAAATCTTCCGAATTCAAGTTGCTTTAACCCGTGCCGTTTGCAGTGTGTGCGGTGCATGCGTTCTGTGAGTTTGTCTTGTATGGACAGACCCATAACACACAGATAAAGTCACAATATGAAGCTTTTTCCGCAGACCTGCCACAGAACAGTATTTACTTCAGTGCTGTGTTATATGAAGTGATGTTGTTTCTACCCTGACCCTGCAAACAGCCCTCCATAACCCCCCTCTCCCCTTTCCTCTCTCCTTCACCGCTAGTGTCTCGCTCCTGGATGGCTGGCGGTATGGCTTCGGCTTTTCACCATATATTTTTTTTTCATTTTTGTTGTTTTATTTTACGACCCCCGATGACTCTACGGCATGAACCAAAGCTGCGCATGCATTCTCTCATCCTCAGCTGTCTGTTTCTTTGTCCTTGACTTTCAATCACTGTACTTTGTGAAAATGGGGAAAATGGCCGTAGCTTCCTCTGCTGGTTTACACGCTGAGCCAGCAAAACTTTCACTTCAAATCATATTCATGGGCTACATATCAGTGTGTATTGTCTTATATATACCATCGGGGCGGGGGGTCGACGGGCGTCAGGCATTAAAGTGTGTAAAGACATGGACGAAGTGAGTGTGACCAGTCACATGAAGCTCATCGACGCTAGCAGTTATAGCGGCTAATTTGGACCAAGAATTTGCATGATTTGTCTGTTATTAATGTTCATACTTTGAGTTACAGACACAATAGTGAAATAAAACCACTAGGATCATGTAGAGCGGGTTAATACGAACATTTAAGACACAGCTTTTCAATAGAAAGTGAATTGGAGGGAGATTTGATGGAGCCAGATGTGCGCCCATGCTCACTTCCTATTCAGAACGTGGCGGCTAGCAGGTTAGCTGTGTCCATTTATATAAACAGTCAATGGGTGGTACAAAGAAGTCTGTTGTCCCAGGGTCTTAGGGGCCCAGAATTGGACCCTCTTCTTATTCATTTACATTGAGGGGGGCCCATTTGAGGCCTCTTGCCCTGGGCCCCCATATATCTGTCGACGGCCCTGCTCTGGTGTATATTGTTTTTACTTTTCGTTAGATTACATCACAAGGCGACATAAGAGTAAATAGCACATCTAGGCTCAGACACTACTTTTCGTTAAATTTCTAAATATAGACAAACTGAAGAGATATTATTGTGTTGTCTGGGATGTTCCACAGTATGGCATTAAACATATCAATCTTGTGTTCATTGATTTTTTATTTTTTTTTTAATAGTCTCAAAAAGTAAAAAAACTTAAAATGATCGCTTCAGGAGACCAATTCAAAAAGGTAAAAGGTTAGTTTTTTAAATGTTTAAAGAGTTTTTTACGCCAAAATCGTTATTAATTGTAAATTCCATGTTTTTATTTAAATATTTTCCATGTATTTCTTTAAAATGTAATATTATGACACCGTATTCATTCAACTATAGGTGTTTCACAGGTTATGTTTGGGTTTTTTGGGGGTTTTTTTGTGGGAGGGTTTTGAGAGCTGACTTACTTTTCCACGGATATGTAGATCCGTTTAATGCCATTCTGTAGAACAATCAATCTATCCGCACGAAAAGTTCCACAGTGGGCCTTTAAAACCAGATATGAGCTTCTGATTTCAAGCCTTTTGAGGGGCATTAATCACATTAGTTATATCGAGATTTTGACGAGGTGTAAAGTTGCGTTCTTTGATTGTAAGCGAGATCGCTCTTTTCTTTCGCCAACAGTGTTTTCATTATGTTTTAATGAGAAACGTTGAAAAGGCTGTTCATTCTAGACGGGTCAGTCGGAGGTTGGGGAGTTTCGATATCACGGTGTTGTGTTGTGGTTGAACTCAAAACACAGGGCCACCCCATACTCACAACTCATACGATCAAACACGCTCACATCTTCAGAAAAAACAGAAAAAACTCCAAGTTCTTAACGTCGTATTTGTGTTTCCAGGTCCTCTCAGTCAAATCAAATCAAGTTTACTCGGATCTACGTCTGATTCAAACCTCAACAAGTACAGCACCATCAACAAAATCCCCCTCATCACGTTAAACTTCTCAGAGGCCAACAACGAGAAGAAGTGTCCGTCTCCTCCGTCGTCTGAGAAAACCATCATCGCGCCGAAAGTCAAAGACCGTACGCACAACGTCACCGACAAGGTTACACAGGTAAGACCTTAAACGACCGAGGAGAAGGTGTCCAGAACAACCGCAGATTGTGTAAAGACGTGGACAAGTGAGTGTGACATCACCACAGCGTTCGGCTCCAAATGAAGCTCGTCGAGGCTAGACGTTATAGCGGCTAATTTGGAGTTCTATATTTGGAATTTTGACCGCGAGTATTATAGCAACCAATGAGCCAATCCAGAGCGAGGCTGTTGAAGGTATCCCCCCCCCTCTGGTTTAGCACTGAGCGGGCGCTTAGCAACACTGTCAATCAAACCTGTTGCTAACGCCAGCAGGAGTGACCTGGAAAGAAGGCGCCTGATTTGTCTGTTATTATGGACAAAGTAAGACCATTTTAAGATATTTTATTTATTATTTGAGTAAAAATTTGCCTAAAAATTCAATTTTTGCCTCATTTTTCTGAGTTAAAACTTGGATAAGTCAGACTTGGAATTTGATATGAAAAAATCCTTGTGTACGTTTTGCCAAATCAGGTGATTTACAGACACAATGGAGAAATAAAAAACCCAGGATCGTGTAGAGGGTTAATACGAACAATTAAGACCAAAATAACGAGTCTGACAGCAGCAGGTACAGAGAGAGGAAGGACAGTTTTTCAATAGAAAGTGAATTGGAGCCAGAGTGCTCACTTCCTGTTTGGAACGCGGCAGCTAGCAGGTTAGCTATATCCATTTATATAAACAAGTTGGAACAATATATTTTGGGGTTTTGGGCTTTTTCTTTGCAGTTGACACTACATTTCAACTTCTAAATATACAGAGCTGTAGAGATATTATTGTGTTTTCTGAAATGTTCCGCAGTATGGCATTGAATTTTTGTCATCAGTAGTGTATTTTATAACAATATTCTTTGGAACACTGGGGAGATTTTTGCCATTTTTATGTAGTAAGGTAAGATGATACTTTCTGTTTAAAAATCAGTTTTCTGGGATTCTCCTGCTTTGGGTCAGTGGCATAAAATAGATTAATTTTTATTGTTTATCGCGATATTATTCGGCAGTGATATAACTTCTAAATTTGTTGTCGTGAGAGGCCAATCTAGCCTCAGCAAACCCAAGGTAATTAGCGCAAACTCAAGACTCGGACACGTAAAACTAGGTGTCTATCACTGCGGGGATACTCTTACACCTGCCAGACAACGTCCAGGGCGAAGGACACGTTTCTAGGGTTACAGACAAGGTTAGAGGTCATTCTCACCTTCCCTCGTCAGGCTCGGAGAGCGCCCTCGGAACAGACACGGACTGTAAAGTGTCCCAAGAGAGAAAAGAGAAGGAGAGAAAGAGAGAAAGAGAGTGGGGAAAGAGCAATTGGGTCTCACTTTTGCATATCGCCCCCTAATGGTGTAATGGAAAGAAGCCGTGGAAATTGACCCTGGTTCAAAGTCAAAGAGGAGGGAGAGAAGGAGGGAGACATGGGCAGGATTACAGTTTATTTATATAGAGAAATACTGCAAAGTAAAAAGCAGGAAGTCATCATGTATCTGTATCAAGTCACTATTTTGTTTTTTTAAGAGTGAAATGTTGGTGGAGTCGGCTCCGATTCAGGAATACAGCAGAATACACTGGACTGACTGAATGCGAGGACGATATCATTTAGGATTACATGAATAAATTCATATAAAGGGACTGGCCAAGGTTTATACAGAATATCTCATAAGAACTGAAAGGTTTTTTTTATTATATAATGCAGTTTCAAAGTTACTCACCAGGACCAGTTTAAAGTTTGGACACAGCCGCTCATTCAGTGGGTTTTTTCCTTTATTTTTGCTACTTTCTACATTTTATTTACACACCGAAAACATCAAATATATGAAGCGAGATATATGGAATTATGTAGGAAAGAAAGAAAAATTAAATAACTCTACTAAATATTTTTAAAATATATTTTATATTCAAGTATCCACCCTTTTTCTTTGTCGAAAAAATATTAATTTCACTTTTTGTCTTAATTACATAATTCCATATATATCTTACTTCATATATTTGATGTCTTCCGTGTGTGTATAAAATGCAGAAAGTCGTAAAAAACTCTGAATAAGGCCGTGTCCAAACTTTTCCCTGGTCGTGTAAATTCTTAAATCCAGTGTACTGATCTGAATTGAAATGGATTTTCTGGACATTTCTAGTTTGAACATCTGTGCAGTAAAAAAACCAAACACATTGGTCCTGCCTCTGTATCTGCGTGTATAGTATATCAGTATATTCACTGCTAAACCAGCGCTTCCATCTGCTGCTTTCAGTCGTGCTGTGTCCGGTTAAACACCTGTCTCTGTCCACTGTTGTTTTTCCAACTCTTCCCCAATTATTGTGGTCTATATTGACCGCTCTAGTGACCACTGATGCTCACTGCTTTTCAAGGGACATGTTACGTGCCAGCGCCGCTTTTCCCCATTATCTTACATGCCTTTTTATATTTATGCTTGTTTTGGGGCGTGGTTGGTTGTAGTATAAATACGCCGCAGTATAAATCCATGGCGCTCTCTCTTGCGTTCTTGCTCGGGCCACACGTTCGTCACCGTGCGACCGTACCTGTTAGCTGCAGTTAGCCTTTTTGTGTTTGACGTGTTTCCTCCTTTTGTTTGATTAGGTTAATTTGGGGACGTGTTTGGTTTTAGGTTTGTGACATCGGCACCGACTTCTGCAGGACTTGGGGTTTGTCTCATCAGGTCCACCTTTCTGTTGTTACTTGGTTTTGGGAGGCACGGGAGGGAGTTTTAGGCATTTTAAAGTAAGTTAAAATTAGCTTTTCGAAGCCTTTTTGACTCCTGTGTCCTCTTTAATATGTTTGATTCACCCGAGTTGTAACAGTACATTGTGGGTGCACTTTTTTCTCACCAACAGGACATTCGGACAGCACTGAAAATGGCGTGACCCGTGAATAGTGCCCCCTGTAGGGAATAGTATGGACATTGAGACACAGCCCAAGTCTAGCTAGTGTTGGAATGGAGGAAAGTATTTTGTGCCCTTATTTCTTTCCTTACGCTCATGATATCATCTGGTGTCTGTCTCTGGGAGCTCATTTGAAGGCTCCATCGATGCACCGGAGCAGACTCGTTCTTCGCTGTCCCTGGCAACCGCTCAGAACCACAGGCAGATGGAGACTTGGACCACGAGGCCAGTCACACGAAAGAAGACGACACACACATTCGTTATTATGTGAAAACACTGAGGCAGACGGCGTGAATTAAGAAGCATAATTTACACAGACATGAAATAACTCTTCACTCTTTTGTTCAGTCCAAAAAGAATTAGAGGGAAGACAAAGGACGTTTTTGATTTAGTGCTTTTGGAGCCGAGCCAAGCAGCCTCCATTATCCCACGTGAGATTTCATTTGCAGCACACGTGTAGCGACAGTAGGTACATTAATTAAGTTGTGATCTTTTATTTAGCAAGAGATTGGCTCTGACGTGTTAATCCAGAATTAACCTTCAGATAGTGGACTCTCGTATGGAGAAAAAGAGCCGTGGAAAAGCCATAGACTGTGAAAAGAAGTGGACTGAGTGAGTGTGACGTCACCCACAAATGAAGCTCATCGAGGCTGGAGCAGTTATACGACCGCGAGTATCATAGCAACCAAAGAGCCAATCCGGAACGAGGCTGGTTTAGCTATAGTGAAATAAAAACTGCAGGATCATGTAGAGGGTTAATACGAACATTTTAAGACCAAAATGACGAGTCTGACAGCAGCAGGTACAGAGAGAAAATAATCCTTCAGCTTTATTTTTTACATTATTCTACATGTTTCTTGTCTGTAAAACCCCTCACCACACACTTTATACACTTTTCTCACACAGGCATTAACATTTTCTCACATTTCTCTCTTGTTCAAACTCTCTCAAAGTTCAAACCTTCGTCGGTGCCTTTGTCGGTGCAGAACGTTTCATCGACATTGTGGGTTTTGTCGGGGAGAAAACTTGCAAACATACAGCACTTCAGCGTCACACTACGATCCAACATTTATGTAAATTTGTCTGACACATTCTGTACTGTACAGGAGACACGGAGGAGACTGATGGACAATGGTCTACAGTCCCTCAACCAATCAGGACGCAGAACACAATGGTCTACAGTCCCTCAGCCAATCAGGACGCAGAACACAATGCACGTCCAGATGCTAGATTAGCCATGTCTGTTTATATATACAGTCTGTGGTTTAACATGTGCTTTGTGTTCAGCCTAACTACACAATTATCTGGGTATGTGTGATTTCAGACGAAGAGTAGAACAGATTCTCTTTCTCTGTCCTTTGAGTTCTGATCGATTCCAAAGGTTATTCCAGATCAGAAGGTGAACACGTTTGACCTCGGCTGCTGCGGACACAGCTTGGTTTTGATAACCAGTTCAATTATTAAGACTCGGGTCCTTTGTGTCTTTTCAGTTACGATGCTGATGGAGGTGATATAAGTTCAGAAGGTCAGGTGAAATTGTTGACAGGTGCAGAAAAAATCTATTTAAAACTCCTGTATTACGCAAAATGGGCTCTTGTGAGGTTTAAGCCACGTTATAAGGTTGTTAACTCATCAAAAACAGACCTGGAGCTGTGTTTTGTGCTGTGTTAACCTTTTATTGCTAGTCTATCTACATCTCCAAAGCTCAAAATGCTCTGTTCCACCTTGTGATGTCATGAAGTTTTAACAGCTAGTTTTTACATTTTGTTTAGTAGAGATTGGCAATTCTGGGACTGAAATTATCTAAATGATTCTAGTGAAGGTGTGTGGAGTTTAAAAACACAGTGGAGCACTTCCTGTATTACCACACAATGACATCACAAGGTGGAACAGAGTGTTTTCTGTTTGAAAGAAGAGCTGAGTTTAAATATGCAAGGTTTTTTGGGGGTTAAACATGCGCAAATGAAACAAAACACAACTCCAGGTCTGTTTTTGATGAGAAAACAGCGTAATACGGAACCTTTAAAGACCTTTTCTTGTTGCTAACGGTAACCCTGCCCTTGCAAATCCTACCTGCGTCTTTGCTCGCTCACCGTGAACCAAAATAATCACAGGGATTTGTGCAATGGTCCAGAAAGTCCAGACTGTGAAGTTTGTCAGACACTTGAGTTGAGAAGCAGTATCCTCCACGCGGGTCTATAATTACCCATAAGTCATTGAGAAGCTGCTCCTAAATGGGGCATAACGCGACGGTAATATTGATGTTAAAAATCTATTCAGGTATATATGGGAAGTGCTCTGACTGGGATAATGATAGTGACATTCGGCCTTCCAAGAAACATTACAGTGCAGAACAGTGTTATGATCAAACAGAAGCCGCCCTCTCCGATCGTTTTCATTCAAATTTATGCTCCAAAGTTCCAGACGCTGGTTTCAAAGGTTATGTAGCGAAAGGGGTTTAGTAGTCTGAAGTCTATAAATGTTTGATCTGCCGAGGTCACATAACGAACAGAAGTGGAAGCTTAAATAACGGCAAAGAAAGTCAAATGTTATTGCTAAATGAAACAGACTAATTAAACCCAGGCCGATGTTTAATGCGATATTAAGCAGTTTTTATTAAGAACACTCCTCCTTGCAAGTGGAACGTGTCGGTTTCCATGGCGATAAGTAAGTTTAATGCAGTGTTGTGGAGCGTTCTAGGGAAAGGAGATACATCTGAATGGAGACAAGCAGTGGCCAAAGTAACGTAATTACAGTGGTTCCTCGTTTATCGTGGGGGTTACTTTCTAAAAAATAACCTGCAATAGGCGAAATCTGCAAAGTATCAGCTTTATTTTTTACAATTATTCTGTATGTTTCTTGGCTGTAAAACCCCTCACCACACACTTTATACACTTTTCTCACACAGGCATTAACATTTTCTCACATTTCTCTCTTGTTCAAACTCTCTCAAAGTTCAAACCTTCGTCGGTGCCTTTGTCGGTGCAGAACGTTTCATCGACATTGGGTTTTGTCGGGGGGAGAAAAAACTTGCAAACATACAGCACTTCAGAGTCACACTGCGATCCAACATTTATGTAAATTTGTCTGACACATTCTGTACTGTACAGGAGACACGGAGGAGACTGATGGACAATGGTCTACAGTCCCTCAGCCAATCAGGACGCAGAACACAATGGTCTACAGTCCCTCAGCCAATCAGGACGCAGAACACAATGGTCTTTAGTCCCTCAGCCAATCAGGACGCAGAACACAATGGTCTACAGTCTCTTAGCCAATCAGGACGCAGAACACAATTCATGTTAATGTAAGAAAAGCATGCACAAAAAAAAATAAATCTGTAAAACAGCAAGGCTGCGAAATATACTCTTGTATTCATAAAAATTGCGAAATTTTTGTGCTTTATATGGTAAATAGTTGTTTTTTTTATAAACGACAGCATTCATCTGGGGGAGCTGGGATTGCACCAACAACCTGTGGGACAGGAGAGATAGAGAGGAGGAAAAAAGGAGGAAGAGAAGGAGCAAAAAAGATTAGAACAGGGGTAAAGGGGAGGAGAGAAAATGGAAGTAAGAGGAAGACATAAGGAAAAAGACAGGAAAAAAAACAGACAAAGGACAAAGGAGAGAGTGGGGCTGATGGGGGAGCCAGAAAAGAGGGGGAGAGCCAACCTATGATGTTTATATCAAGAGCAGGATTCAAACCACCAACCTTCAGATCAGTGGAAAAACACTCAACCAACCAACTGAGCTAATGCTGCTTTATGTAATACTTTGATGGGAAACCCTTTTTACTGTGATATTTAGAAATGTCAACTGGGTGAATAATGGACATAATGGAGATTAACCACCTCCAAAACCTTTCAGGAGTAAACAAAAATGTCATGTTTAAAGGTCCTGTATTACACAAAATGGAGTTTTGTGGGGTTTAAACCATGTTATAATGTTGTTACCTCCTCAAAAACAGATCTGGAGTTGTGTTTTGTTTCAGTAACACGTTTGACTAACCCTTTATTATTGTTACATCTCCAAAGCTCACAATGCTCTGTTCCACGTTGTGATGTCATGAAGTGTTAGTTTTCAAGTTTTAACAGCTAGTTTTTACATTTTGTTAGGTAGAGATGGGCAGTTCCAGAGCTGAAATGATCCAAATGATTCTAGTGAAGGTGTTTAGAGCACTTCCTGTATTACCACATGACATCACAAGGTGCAACAGAGTGATTTTTTTGAGTTTGAGAAAAGAAATCAGCCTTAATATGCAGGATCTGTGTGTTTAAACATGTGTGAATGGAACAAAACTCAACTCTAGGTCTGTTTGTGACGAGGAAACGACATTAGAACATAGATCAGAAACAGCGTAATATGAGCTTTTTAAAATGAAAAATGGCGATAATAAAACACACTATTGTTGTTTTGTCTCTAGGTCCTGTCTCTGGGCGCAGATGTTCTTCCCGAGTACAAACTCCAAACCCCTCGTATCCACCGTTGGACTATACTTCACTACAGCCCGTTCAAAGCCGTGTGGGACTGGCTCATCCTCCTCCTGGTCATCTACACCGCCATATTCACCCCGTACTCTGCCGCGTTCCTCCTCAACGATATCGAGGAGCAGAAACGGCGGGAGTGCGGTTACTCCTGCTCCCCCCTCAACGTGGTGGACCTCATGGTGGACATCATGTTCATAGTTGACATTCTTATAAACTTCAGGACCACTTACGTCAACTGCAACGAGGAGGTCGTGAGTCACCCGGCGAAGATCGCGATTCACTATTTCAAAGGCTGGTTCCTTATAGACATGGTGGCGGCCATTCCGTTCGATCTGCTTATCTTTGGGTCCGGATCAGATGAGGTGAGATGGAAACTGACATTTTTTTTATTTTAATAACTTTAAATACTAATAATTTATCTGATTTATAGATGTTTCTAGTGTTTTTCCTTTATTTCACTCTCATTGTGGTTAGCTACATAGTGCTTCTCTGACTATCACCTGCTATTATTCACTCATGTTACTCAGTCACACTTTGGTTAAATGTGTGAAGTGTCTTGCCCAAGGACCCAACAACAGAACAACAGTGTGCAATAGTTGGAGATGAGTTTGAGCTGCCAACCGTCCCCGTGTAAGACAACCACTCCACTACCACGCCCCTATTTGAGCAGAGAACATAGACTTTATATAGAAATGGACATAGCTAACCTGCTAGCCGCCGCCAAACAGGAAGTGATCATGGGTGCACTCCCGGCTCCTTCGACTCTGGCTCCAATTCACTTTCTATTGAAAAACCGTCACCCCTCTGTCTGTAACTGCTGCTGTCAGACTCATCATTTTGGTCTTAAATGTTCGTATTAACCCGTCCAAAAAAAAACAAAAAAACACTAAAACAATTAGCTACTCATGGAGAAGTACAAAGTAGTGCTTCAACCAAAACTTTGTAGTATGACCACAGTCAGCAGCAACGCAATGTAAATCTTCATACATAATTAGTGTCTGTGTATTCCCTCAGTCGTCCAGGTCTGATCAAAAGCAAAAGATGAAGTTTAAACCTGTCAACTGGACAAATCGTTGATATTGTGAAGACGTTTGGCTGCTCGTCCAAGCGGCTTCTTCAGCTCTGGTCAGATTACTGCTGGACACTGCCTTATATCTGTCTGAAGGGAGGAGCTGACTACTCTGAAACTGTAAACATCTGTTGTCTCCAGTTTCAGCTGAAAATGCCCTATTCAACCTTTAACAATACAAGAACAACAGCAGAGTCATTAAAGGTTGAATAGGAAAGTTTTGGTTGAAACTGGAGATAATGGCTGTTTACAGTTTCAGTGTAGTTAGCTCCTCCCTTCAGACAGATATAGTCCAGCAGCAATCTGACCAGAACTGAAGAAGCAGCTTGAATGAACAGCCAACGATTTGTCCAGTTGACAGATTTAAACTTTGTCTTTTGCTATACATAATTAGTGGACAATTAGTGTAAATGCACATATAAATTAGTCTAGATTACAATATGCATTCACGTGTCACGATTCGTTCACAGGCCGTTCAGTCGTCCAGCAAATGTGACAGTGGTTTATCAATGTTACTAATGTGATACAGGAGCAGCCTGCAGCAGCAACATCCACAGGAGCCTAAACATTCATATTCACAGGAGCCTAAACATCCACAGGAGCCTAAACATTCATATTCACAGCAGCCTGGTCGATGGCTGATTGCAAAAGGAAAAGCCAACAATCAAAGGCAGACAGTTGAATAATCTGACTCACCAGCTGTGTTCATGTCGCTCAGATATATCCTTTAGTATTATATAAATGTCCTGCTTCACTGTTTTATCCTGGCATTGTCCATTAGCGTAATAACTAAATAATAACTAAATTATAGCCTTTTTTGAGTCCTCTCACAGATTTTCTCCCCAAAACATCATCTGTTCTTGATGCATTGCCCAAGACCTTAGATCAACTTAAAATGACTAACTTTCAGTCTCTTAAACTGCCATCACACATTTGGGGAAGGGGTCCTTGCGCTGGTTTAAACACAAAGCTACCCTCATGTTTGCCCGGCTCAAAAACAAATGTTGCAGCTGCAGATATTTTACTACTATAAATAAAAATTTTAAAAAAAGAAAACCAAATGTAATCGTTTGAGAAAGATATTCAGGCTGCTGTAAACACATGAGCCCTGTTTCTAATAAAACTTTACATATATTATTTTCAGTATAAATGTATGGGCTCTTTTGGGCCCCCTGGTGGCCTTGGGGCCCTAAGCAGCTGCTCAGTCTGCTTATACGCTGGACCGGCCCTGATTATACACAGCAAATGTTGAAAACGTTGGTGAGATTTGTTGGTTCAGCAAAACTGCAAAAGTCACGCTCACTGGCGGTAGCATTTTTTCATTGTTGCTGTTTTTAAGACAGAACGACAAAGATTTGTGTATGTAAGACGTTGTTAAAGTGTGCGCTCCCACAGCCTGCAGCACTCCGTGTTTACGAGCTGCTTTCTTGGATTCATGGACTTCGCTTATCTGACTCCTGACTGTCACATCTGGTTCGCTCTGATCTCTTTTCATGAGAGCCAGACTGAACCGCCCGAAGCTGTACAAATCACTCCAAAAGGTCTCCGCTTCCCCCGCCATTTTGCCTGACAACTTATTCCATATACACCAATCAGAACGCCGTAGAACGAAGGGAAGAAAAGAGGCTGTTTACGAGTTGTGCTTAAAATGAAATCGTGATCGTGTTAGTGAGGTGGTGGACCAAGCTTTACGTGGTTGATAGATTTCATGTTTGGGTAGGCTTTAAAAAATGGATACGCAGTTACTAAAAATAATGTTGATTCAATAGACTTTATAAATCTTCAGTAGCTCCTATAATTCTTAAGTTATACTCACCAAATTTTAGCAGTAGATAAACTTCCCAGGTCTCCATAACTGCTGCTGTTAGGTTCGTCATTTTGATCTTAAAATGTTCGTATTAACAGAAGACACTCTGTTCCACCTTGTGATGTCATGAAGTGGTAATACAGGATGTGCTTCACTGTGTTTTTAATTTCCATACAGCTTTATTAGAATCATTTTGGATCATTTCAGCTCTGGAATTTCCAATCTCCACCAAACTAAAGGTAAAAAGTAGCTGTTAAAACTACCACTTCATGACATCACAAGGTGGAACAGACTAATAATACAGGGTTAACACAACACAAAACACAACTCCAGGTATGTTTTTGAGGAGGTAACAGCATTAGAACATGACTTAAACCTCACAAGAGTCACTTTTACGTAATATAGGACCTTTTAAGGATTTTAGAATTGTCTGAATCTATATCCACACTAAAGAAGTTAAAGAAACGACTACAAAAAACATGCTCTCGTAAATCGAAATTGACTTTTGAGCCTTTTCCCTTAATATCAACACGGAGCTGGGTGTTTCAGTCTCGTGACAGCCCTATGCTACCTCGGTTTGCACAGTCATTATTTACTATTAGGTGTGCCGGGTGCGTGCCTGGCTGGCTGCTGCGGGCAGGCGCTGAGTGGCAGGTGCAGAGGCAGAGTCGACAGTTGAGCGATGCTTCGGCACAATGTATGCCCCCGTCACCCAACCAGATGACGGCAGCTCTGGCAGGATTGGTGTTCGGTTACAGCTCGTGTCCAAGCTCCTGTGTCCTGTGTGACAAAATCTTCCTATTTTTAGCTCCCCCCCTTCCCCAATTACTGCTGTGCATCTCAAAATAACACTCAAGTCCATTTTTAGCGCTTGTCTTTGCACGATGTTTTAACTCAAAGGAACAGAGACAGATGCTATTTTTAGGCTTCACAGTCTGCACCTTTGTTGCCTGGAAACCATCTTCGACAATATGTTTCGCTTTTGTGCTGATGTCGTCAGAAAGGTGGCAGGTGAGATAAGACTCGTTGGTTAGCGTGGGATTTATTGTGTCGTTACATTTATACATTACATAAAGATAATTCTGCTGGAGAGCCGGGAGTTTTTCATGTGCAGTTTTATACTTTGATGCAAATTCCAGCTGATTTATTCAAAAGTTTTTTCCATAATATTAAAAAATAGTGTGATTTCTAGGTCCGTTAGTTTGCTTGTTGTTCAAAATACTTCAGCGGCTGAGCTAAACAAAGATAAGGCAGTACTTTCATTGTAACACACAACCCCCTCAGTCTCACTTTCCCTCCTCAAAGCATACGGAGAAGTGAACAACATTTAGCAGGGCGGTGTGTCTGCTGCGAGCTTGTGTGTTGTCTTTTATTTAATAGTGTGTTTTGCCTGAGAGCAGGTTGGAGTTTTGATGTCTGTGGACTTGGATCTGTTTACACCATTTTGCTAACTAAATATTTCACAACTCTGGCTTGGCAAACGCAGAATCATTTGAATTGAGGGTTTGAGCGATGATGATATAATGTGAATCGATACTGAAACTGCGCAAAATGGGACCTGAGTAGTTTATGGTGGGTTAGTATTCCAGCGAGTGTAAGACCATGTGGTAGCATGTTTGAAACTACAATTATTTTTGGTTAGTATTAAATCAGACCTATTCTACAAACTGGACTTTTCAGAGTTTTTATCCATGTTCTCGTCGTTTCTTGTCATTGATCCTCTGAAGTTGTATTTGGAGTGATTCGTGTTTGAGTTTAATCTTTAATCGACTATTTTTAAGATGCCATTTTGCAGATCTACCCCCATTTAACCCCATCGGTACACGCCCACCGTGACGTACACGCCCACTCTCGTCTCCTCGTTCTCGTCTCCTCTTTCGTCTACACCAGGGATGTCCAAACTACGGTCCAGGGGCCAAATGCGGCCCTCAGATCAATTTTTTTTTACTACAAACTGAAGAAATTTTACCTCTATAACCTGAATAACATCACATTGCATTGTGGCACAGACCTAAAAATAATCTTGCAAGTCTTATTAAAGGTACAATGTCTCTGTCAAACCTGTTTTAAATGCACCGTTTGACTCCCTGTGGCCCTCTGCTTCAAATATGTTTCAGTATGTGGCCCTCGGTGAAAAAAGTTTGGACTCCCCTGATCTACATCCTTGTCTCCTCATTCTCATCTCCTCTCATCTCCTTGTTCTTGTGTCCTCTCTTGTCTTCTCTCGTTTCTCTCGTGACTCTCTGTACCGTACACGCCCACTGTGCCACGCCCACTGTGCCACGCCCACTGTGACGTCCGCACTTCCCTTCTCCAGTGAAATCGGTGATACTTGTAGGTTTCGGCTGCGTTGCATCGTCATTTTCGTACGAATGAAAATAAAGTGCTGCTCTAGTGTGATGTGCAGCTGTCCATAGGGGGCGCTGACAGGTCTCATTGGACACTGCAGTTTTCTAACGCGGAAGTCAGCGGATTTGTTTCTTTTATTAAGTCGTTTTAAAATATGTGGAGAAAGAGGAGAGATGGGGAGAGAAGACGTATAAGAACTTCCGTCTAAAAACTGGCTGCACTAGACCTGAAATGGGGGAAAAAAAGCTGTACTTCCCAAAAATGGAACACATTTGAAGCACATTAAAACTGGATAGATTGGGGCCACTGCAGCACTTTAATAATGTGGAGATAAACATTTATACTCACACCTGCTCCTGTTTTTAATGTTTTAAATCAAACTGTGGTATGTGGTTTTGTTTGTATTCTTCTGCATTTGAACAGGGTGCTCAGGAAAAAAGAGTCTGGTACTTTTATTGGACTCAAGATAAATGAAATGCAATTAAATATTTATCTTGCAGTGAAATCAGTGATTAGCGTTACTCAGTGTGGTCAGTGGAGCCTGGATCACTTCTTCCTCACCTGTTTCTTTGTATAATTCTTCTCGCTTGCGCCTCTCGCTTGTCAGTGAAAGAGCGAGCTGACCAGACGCAGTGGAGTGAGTGATAGCAGTTATTTAGGTGCAGAGTTTGGGAGGACGAAGGCTTTTTAATGAAGCCATCAAACACAGCTCTGCCGCACTTCCTCACCGTGATGGATGACAAGCCCCTCTTTCAAATCTCAAATCCAATACTTCCCCTGTGTATGTTTACTACACCTACACACATGTTGTTACCGAGCACATGCGAGGCTGCTTTTACTAAAGGAGGCAGCGAGTGATGTCTTCCCCTGGGATATTAACTCTAATTGTCTCACACAATAGGGAGAGGAAAGACCCATTAGCATTCTTCGACTCTACTTCTTTTGTTTACAAATTGTGCGATGTTAAATAGGCATGTGTATTGTGTACTGGCCCTGTCTGAACTTAATTCTTCATACGAGGAACCAGGGGCAGCGCCAGGGGAAGCTTGAGGGGGCACTAGCTTCCTCTAGAATGGCCAGTGCTCCCCCCAAGTGTTCAGAATGAGACTATAATAAAAGAAGTCCAATGAAGTGCATCTGGAATTCTGTTCTGAGGCAACTGATATATGGAATCATGCCCACGGGACTATAAACTGGGACGAGGGGGCTTTTTTACACTCACATGCCTGGGATGCCGGTTTGAAGAAGTTGGACTGCAGGTGGCGCTGTTTCCTGCCTCCACCCGTAAGAAGACAGCGGCAAAACCTGTTTAAATCAGTTGACCAGACATGTCACAGCAAACATGGTAGACGAACGGGTTGGATTTAAACATTGTCGAAGTCGGGGCCTGTTTCACGTCTTCAGGAAGATTGTTCCAGGTTTTAACTGGAGAAAACTGAAACACTGATTCCCCAGGTTTAGTCCCGGTTTAGTCCTGGTTTAGTCCTGCTTTAGTCCTGGTGTTGTCCTGGTTTAGTCCCAGTTTAATCCTGGTTTAGTCCTGGTTCAGTTCCGGTCCTAGTCCTGGTTTAGTCTTGGTGTAGTCCTGGTGTAGTCCTGGTTTAGTCCTGGTGTAGTCCCGGTGTAGTCCCGGTTTAGTCCCGGTTTAGTCCCGGTTTAGTCCCGGTGTTGTCCTGGTTTAGTCCCGGTTTAGTCCCGGTTTAGTCCCAGTTTAGTCCCGGTGTTGTCCTGGTTTAGTCCTGGTTTAGTCCTGGTTTAGTCCCGGTCTAGTCCCGGTTTAGTCCTGGTGTAATCCTGATGTAGTCCAGGTTTAGTCCAGGTTTAGTCCTGGTTTAGTCTCAGTCTAGTCCCGGTGTAGTCCTGGTGTAGTCCTGGTTTAGTCCCGGTGTAGTCCCGGTTTAGTCCCAGTGTAGTCCTGGTTTAGTCCTGGTTTAGTCCTGGTGTAGTCCTGGTTTGGTCCTGGTTTAGTCCTGGTTTAGTCCTCCCTTAGCACCCCCATAGCTCCTCCAAACAAAAATGTCTGACTCCACCCCTGCGAGGAACAGAAACCTTTGTTTTGTTTTTCTATTCCTTTTCAAAGCGAAGTATTTTTGATTCTGCTGTTGTTATAATCTGGCTGGTTTTCCAAAAAATGCCAGCCAGTAAATGAGTCAGTATGTTGGCCACCTTTTCCCTCTCGCACTGAACTGCTACCACGAGCGTTCCCAAGTCCAGTTTCGTTCATCTTTAGTCATAACCAGCCGTAGAGCTGAGTCCGTGGAGTTGTTTTGACAGTGAGGGATTCTTGGTCCTTGAAAGATGTCTGTACAAGTCCGCTGACCCACTGGCTTGTGATTGAAGCACTTGGACCTACAGACCCCCCAAAGTGAATAATCCCAGTGTAAAACCGCTAACCCTGACCTCTGAATACTGTATAAAAAAAACAAAAAAAACTTTTATCGTCAATATTTCAAAGAGTTTGTGAAATAGAGCCTTGAAAATGAAGCAGGACGAATTACACATGTCTCCTCCAGTCCCATAACTCATCTATCTCAGGCCTGTCCACAGAAATTTGGGGGCCCGGGGAAAGACGACCTATATGGGCCCCCTTCTAATATAAATTAATAGGTGGAGGCTTCCAATTCTGTACCTCTGAGACCTTGGGGCCGGGACAACAACGTTTTGCAACCCAAAGCATGCGCCATAAGTCAGATCCTCCAGCTAGAGTAGTTCTGATCAAACCTAGCAACAAGATCACGGAGATGGGTCCCCGGGGTAACTGCTCCTGACAGGGCATCGAGGAATGGGTCAAATGCAGAAAACTAATTTTCCTATGGGGACAATAAAGTTTACCTGGACCTTAATCTTAACCTGTCAGCTCCCCTGGTCGATCTATAGACAATGGTCCACGGTATGGCGTTAACCTCCTGCTTATCTTGCAGTTTCAAAAATACACACTCTTAGTATGAGTGGGGCATCTCTCCACAGATCTGGCTTGTCACTTGGCTTGTTGGCAGCACTTGCTTGTCTCCATGGAGCTGAGATAAGAAGCTTAACGCTAGAGATCGACCGATATGTTTTTTTTTCATGACAGATGCCGACACTGATTGATTAGAATCCAAAGCTACAAGTTTTGCAGATATGTAACGCAGATTTTCATATTTTTTCCCCAAATTTACAATTGAAACTGATTAAAAACTCACCTCCCGCCCTGTTTTACTACAAATTGGATAAGAGTGCTGTGTGCCTTTTGTGCAGTGTCTTCTTAGCGCTAAAATGTTCAAATGATGCTTTATGAAACTGGTTTAGGCAGCAGATTTAAGGCCTCTGCTGGAGATTTAAGGCCGATAATGCCATAGTGTGGAACATACCAAGTAAAGCAATGACATCTAGACAAGCAGATGGCGGACCCCAGAAGAATGTCCCTTTAATTTGACACAGATCGGCCCAAAAAAAACCCAAAAGTTGGATAGCAGTTAAAAATTGTGAGTCTTTTTGAGCTTGTTTTAACTTTGTCCCATATTTCCTCTTCTAGACAACCACTCTGATCGGTTTGCTAAAGACGGCGCGGCTCCTTCGGCTGGTACGTGTGGCCCGCAAACTGGACCGATACTCGGAGTACGGTGCCGCTGTGCTCATGCTGCTGATGTGCATCTTCGCCCTCATCGCACACTGGTTGGCCTGCATTTGGTACGCCATCGGAAACGTGGAGAAGCCGTATTTGGAGCATAAAATTGGATGGTTGGACAACTTGGGCGTGTCTATTGGTAAGTTCATGTTTTATTTAAGAGGTGGGTGTAAATCATAGACTACATTGCCTGGCTAAAAAAAAAATCGCCACCTGGATTTAACGAAGCAAATAGGTACGAGTCAGGTCTAGGTTCAGCTGAAAGAATGAGGTCAGCTGACACCTGAAAATACTGAATGACCAGGTTATTCCACCAATGGATTTTTTCTTCCCTGATGACACGGGCATATTCCAAGATGACAATGCCAGGATTTATCAGGCTCAAATTGTTAAAGAGTGGTTCTTTAACAATCCATTTTCATACATGGATTGTCCGCCACAGAGTCCAGACCTTAACCCCAGTGAGAATCTTTGGGATGTGCTGGAGAAGCTTTGTGCAGCGTCAGACTCGACCATCATCAAGGCAACATCTTGGTGAAACATTAATGCAACACTGGGTGGAAATAAATCTTGTGACATTGCAGAAGCAAAATCGAAACAATGCCACAGTGAATGCGTTCTGTAATCAAAGCTAAAGGCGGAACAACCAAATATTAGAGAGTGTGACCTTTTTTTTTTGACCAGGCAGTGTATATATATGTAAACAGGCGTAGCTAACCTGCTAGCCGCTGCGTTCCAAACAGAAAGTGATCATGGGCACGCTTCCGGCTCCATCAACTTCACTTTCTATTGAAAAACTGTGTCCACTCTCTCTGTAACTGCGGCTGTTAGACCCGCTCTACATGATCCTGGTGTTTTCTATTTCACTTTTGTGTCATAAATATAATTCTATGGCAGGGGAGTCTAAACTTTTCTCATTTAGAGCCACGTATAAAAACCCAGACAAAGCTGAGGGCCAGACTGGTCGCCAAACCCAAATCTCTGACAAACAAGCTGAGGGAACCAATCTTTAGGGCCACAGAAAAATTGGTCTGAGGTTTTCCGTAAAAAGTTGTTTAAAGACCCCCCTTGAGCTTGAGGGCCATCGTTTGAGGGCCGAATTTGACCCCCAGTCCACCGTTTGGGCATGCCTGATCTATGGTGTAAATCGGATGAGGAATAACTGTAATAATAATGATTCGATATTTGTTGCACAGCTCAACCTCAAAACAACAAAACGATAAACTCGTGAATACAACATTTTGCCTGTTTGTGTTTTTGCAAAGGTAAAAAATACAACTACAGTGACCCCAGCTCGGGCCCGTCCATCAAAGACAAGTACGTCACGGCGCTGTATTTCACCTTCAGCAGTCTGACGAGCGTGGGCTTCGGAAACGTCTCCCCCAACACCAACTCCGAAAAGATCTTCTCCATCTGTGTCATGCTCATTGGATGTGAGTGACAGCCCAGTTATGAATCACACTATTTCACTCTCTGTTTATTTATGCCAATTTCAAGGGCGATTTTTTGTGCTTTGATCGTGTTTAGTGTGGCGAAAATACACGTCTAAATGTCCTTCATGTCGATTCTTGCAGCTTTAATGTACGCCAGCATCTTTGGTAACGTGTCGGCGATCATCCAGAGGTTATACTCGGGCACGGCCAGGTATCACCTCCAGATGCTGAGGGTCAAAGAGTTCATTCGCTTCCATCAGATCCCCAACCCGCTGAGGCAGAGGCTGGAGGAGTACTTCCAACACGCCTGGACCTACACCAACGGCATCGACATGAATATGGTGCGTGGCCTGGCTGTTTTAAAATGATTTAATAGTGTTCTACCTGATCTGTGTGCTACCTGGATCTTTTCTGCTTTTCATTTCTGATTATCTTGTCCCCTCTAACGCTTTTACCACAACAACAACACGAAGCTCCTCCATAGGCATAGTATTCTGTTCTATATGACTTTACTCGAAGTCGGAGTCAGAGTTACTGCTCTAACTGTGGCTGCATCGAGCTGATTCTGTCTGTGTTCTTATATGAGTTTGTCTTTTGCATGTCTGCCTCATGTCCAATGGAATGGCCCACACTCTGGTAAGAGCAGGAGGTACAGCTGTGTTCACACTTCATCTGCTGTGCTTCATTTTCATAGTGGAATGCAGTAGTTTTAATGTACATGAACACTCCCAAAGCCCAGTGTACTTTGCATGTGAGTGAAGGGCACGTTCCTGCGTTCCGGTGGGATCACAATAACTTGGTGTAAATGGTTCCTGTGGTGCCACATTATGAATGAGTTCCCCTTCGCGTGCATGCCAATAAGAAAACAGAAACACTGAGGCTTCCCTCCAGGCCACACTCGTGTATGACTGATAGACCAGTGTGTGCTGTGCCTCTGGGTCCTTTTGCATGAAACGAGTGTGTTTAAGCACAGGCCTGATCTGTGTGGTAGAGAGTGAATCACGCCCGCGCGAGTGGGCCGCCGTGCCGGGCACTGCCAGCTTCTCCTCCCTCTGTGGGAGGTTTGGCTGCTGCCTCAGCGACAGCACCTGTGCTTGCCAAATGTTGTTCAGTCTTTCCTTTCCAAATCTCCTGATCAGTTTTTGTTCTGAGAAACAAAGAGCCTGTCAGAGCCCAAACCAGTTCACACTGAACTTCTTCTGTGAACTATTGTGGAAACGCAGGATGTGTTTTCTTGTTTCTTCATCCCTTGTGTTCTGAGCCCCTCCGAGCCCCTCTCCTGTCTCCAGTGTGTCGTTTTTCTGTCAAATATCCAAAATGTCCTTATTTAAGTCCACAGAGCACTCATTTTGTCCTTGTATCTTTGTCTCAAAAGGGTAAGTGTTTAAGTCTTTACTCTTGATGTTCAAGCTGTGACAAAGAGCATGTCCGATGCAACGTAAAAGTAGGTAACTCCTACAGTTTGCACTGTGTGAGTATGTGGTCCTGTTCCTCCATGTTGTGTCTTTACTGTAAAAAGCTGTAGGAGCTGCAGATTATTTCTGCTACAGAAGGTTTTGAGAAGAAGGAAAGAACACAGGTGGCAATCAAACGTTTGAGTAATGTCAATGTGAAGTGCATCGTGAACTCAGGCTGAAGCAAATACACACACAGACCACATGAACACACACATATACACACAGACCACATGAACACACACGAACATGCACACTATATGAACACACACACACAGACAGACCACATGAACACACATGAACACGCACACTATATGAACACACACACATACACACACAGACCAAATGAACACACACAACCACACTATTGGGCCATATGAACACACACACACAGAACCTCATCGTCCGTCTCATTCGCTCTGCATGCATCTAAGCTGACACACACACACTGAGACCACATGTACATACACACACTATATGACACACACACACACACATACTCTCACTCTAGAAACACACACGCTAGAATCACATGAACACACGGTCAGACCACACACACACACACACACACACAGTAGACCCTCCTGGTCCGCCTCACTCACTCTTCATTCGTCTGCTGCAGGTCTTGAAGGGGTTTCCTGAGTGCCTGCAGGCGGATATCTGCCTCCACCTGAACAAGACGCTGCTCCACGACTGTAAGGCGTTCAGAGGAGCGTCTAAGGGCTGTCTGCGAGCTCTGGCCATGCGCTTCAAGACCACCCACGCCCCTCCCGGAGACACTCTGGTCCACAGCGGAGACGTGCTCACCGCCCTCTACTTCGTGTCCCGCGGCTCCATCGAGATCCTCAAGGAAGACGTGGTAGTGGCCATACTGGGTGGGTATTCGCCGTGTTATTTTGTCTGGAGCTGCCGATCTATAGGGACAACAGAGCCGTTTTAAATCTTCCTCGAGAATCGGAGCAGTGTTGACTTGTTGCACATAAACATTGAACATTTGACATAAACCAACCGACTTTATGTACTTTATTTTCTGGACTAAAAGTCGCTCTGGAGCATAAGTCACACCAGCCAAAAAATGGAGAATAATGAAGAAAAAAACATGTATAAGTCACATTTTGGGGGAAATTGACTTAACAAAATTCAAGACCAAGAACAGACATTTTATCTTTAAAGGCAACTAATAATAATAAGAATAAAATGTGGAAGAACAGGCTGAATATCAGTACATCGCGCTAACATAACACATTTATATTTATTCAGCTGAAGCACAGACAGAACTGAACACGTGTCTGGTTTGTTAACGTCAGATATTAACAGTTAATCACAAACTAAAGCAGAAAAACAAGCAACAAGTTTAGTCTGGATCTCACTGCAAATCAATAAATCCACTGAATTCTTCATCTTCAGTGTCGCTTCTGAACAATTATATAGTTGAATAATTTCACATATAAGTCACATGTGAGAATAAGTCGCAGCCTCAGACAAACTATGAAAAAAGTGACGTATTTTATTCAGTCATTACATTCAAAATCAAACATTATTCACTTGTATAAAGTTGTACAAAACATTTCTATCGTAACCAAAAAGAAGTAAAAGTGACTTATACAGTAATGTCTAACCTGATTTAATAATAACGCACAAGAAATCAAAGAAAAGCAGCATCAGTTCTACAACATGTGACTCAATATTTATACAAAAGAAAAACTACAAACACTGCAGTTCACATGAATCATTCCTGAGTCATCATTTGAAAAAGTAATGTTTTATACGTCTTTTTAAATGCTTCTATTGTATAGGAGCTTTTTAATTTATCTTCAAGGTTGTTCCACAGACTAACTCCTCCAACAGAAACACAACGTTTTTTACTGGTTCTACTCTTTCTTTTTTTGAATAAACTGTTTGTCTAAGATGATATTGACTCTCTCTCTGTTCGAATAACATCTAAAAACAAGAATGGAGCTTATGATTATACAGTACGCCTCACTCCAAATCACTAAATCCATTGAATTCTTCATCCTCGGTGTCGCTTCTGAACAACTCCACCAACTCCACAGGAAGATGAAGCAGAAGAACATTTTCTTTTAGGGGGTTTTTTGTGAAGTTTTTCTCAGATATCTTTTGAATTACCATAATGTTGAAATTTTAAATGTTCAGTGGTTCAGGAGGAGTAGATACTGGTACAAGTCTAGAGCGCCCTTGTGTGTCTCAGTGTGACAATAACGAAGATGTGAAGTTATATATTTGAATAATTTCACATATAAGTTCGCATCTGAGTATAAATCGCACCCCTGGACAAACTGTGACACTTATAGTCTGGGAAATACAGTCATATTTTAGCACCGAAACTTCTCCATTTGAAGGAAAAAAAGTGAATAGGATCTATAACAAGGCATTTAAAGCCTTAATGATGACTAATGAGTGCGTATTGTGTAGATGTGGAGGTATTTACCGGTTTGAGTAAAGAAATCACTTTGTCACAGCTTCGTAAGTGTTTAGTATTAGTGCAGAGTCACGTCGAGTTTAAAGGCGTGTTTAAACAGCGGCTCGTGGTGTTCTCATTAAAGCGTGCTCAGAGCAGACGCGGGGGGGCTCCACAAACGACGAGCTGTGTTCTGCTTTGTCACGGCCAGGCTGCAGCTCACGGCCCTGTTGGGTGTGTTGTAATAACTAACTTCAAATCAATGCGATCGCTGCTGCCTCACAGTCGTACTCCACATAAAAGACTCGCAGACACACAGAAGTTCTGCTAAAACGAGTCTGCGGGTGAGATGGAGGAACACAGCAGACAGTTTGTGTTTTATTTCATTTATTCATTTGTATTATTAGCAAATACAGTCGAAATCCAGGCAGTGTTTCCGTATGTGTGAGATTTTACACAAATTATAAAAACAAGATGTAAACACTGTTCTACTTAAGTAAAAGTATTAAAGTACCTGTTTAAAAATGTGCTTTAAGAGTAAAAAGTAGTGTTAAATGGAGTGATACTGGTTAAAAATGGCACATATTTTGGTCACAGTAACAATACGAATCAATGTTTTTAATGTTTCTTCTGATTTTTGTGAGTTTATTTTAGTTTTGCTCAAAGCCAAAGCTTGAAATCAGGATGTTTCCACGAACATGGTAAAAATAACCCCTCAAATCAGATGAAAAGTACTTTTTTAGTTCAAAAATTTTGTAGAAAGGAGTAGAAAGTACAGATACTGCTCTCAAATGTACTCAAGTAAAAGTAAAAAGTACCACTGTAAACGGTACTGAAGTAAAGTACAGATACATAAAAATTCTACTCAAGTACAGGACTTTACTACTTGTACTTCGTTACGTTCCTCCTCTGGTTCTGAATAGTCTCTTTACACAATAAACCGTCGACTTTCATGATTCAAAAAATCTCAAGGTTTTCATAATAAAATGTTAAAGGTTACTATGACAAAAGTGGCTTTTAATAAATACTCAAAAAGTGTTACAGATACAAGAGCAAAAAATTGTTACGTAAAAGTAAAATTATCACACTGAAAAATCTGCTTACATAAAAGTATTAAAGTACTTAAAGTGTAAAAAGTAAAAGTATTTTGTGCAGATTTTTGAGTCTTATGAAGCTGCGAATGTGGTGATTTTGATAAAGATTTGAGCTGAATTTAGTTTGTTTGTATTGATAAAATTATGAATATAGTAAAAATAAACCCTCCGCCTTTTCACACAATAATAAAAGATACTTTCATTTTCAGTCCTGGTAAAAAATGTAGTGAAGTAAAAGTAAAAAGTACCTAAAAATTGTACTTTCCCACTTGTACTTGTGCTCGTTTACCCTCCACCACTGAGACTATTACCACATTTATTGTACTCTTTAGGTAACATAAACGTGACGATTGTCCTCGTGTAGTACAGTCGCTCACATTTTCCGTGCAGCGTGTCCGTGGTTTTCTGGTCCTGGCGCCGGACCCATCACGCCTGAGCACGCTCCCCCCGCGGCCGTCAGCGTAGGTCATTTGTGACTAAACCGGCCCATGTGAGGCTTGTGTTTTCAGACAGCGGCTTGTCCTCTGGGCTTTTTCACATGGTCACACTCGCTGTCACCGTGTACTGTACTACGCCGTGTCCGGTCCTGCTGCCGCGTTTCGGTCATTTTACTCTGCTGTAGCGCCGCTGACTTTCATTTCAAATTAGGAAAATTACAGTTTTGGTTTGGTTTTTCCGGTTGTGGATGCGATGAGCTGTGTGATTTTTGTTGAAATATAAACTACTAAACTAACACAAGAGTCAGCTGGTTGGCTTCTTTCTTTCCTTTCTCCCTCCCTCCTTCTTTCTTTCCTCCCTCCCTCTTTCTTTCTTTCCTCCCTCCCTCTTTCTTTCCTCCCTCCCTCTTTTTCTTTCTTTCTTTCTTTCCCTCCCTTCCCTCCTTTCTTTTCTTTCTTTCCCTCCCTCCCTCTTTCTATTCCCTCTCTTTTCTTTCCTCCCTCCCTCTTTTTCTTTCTTTCTTTCTTTTTCTCCTTTCCTCCCTCCCTCCGTCCCTCTTTTCTTTCTTTTCTTTCTTCTTTTTCTTTCTTTCTTTCTCCCTCCCTCCCTCCATCACTCACTCTTTCTTTCCCCTCCCTCACTATTTCTTTCCTCCTCCTCCCTTTTTCCTTTTTCTTTCTCCTTCTTTCCTCCCTCCCTCCCTCCCTCTTTTTCTTTTTCTTTCCCTCCCCTCCTCCCTCCCTCCCTTCTTTCTTTTTTTCTTTTTCTTTCTTTCTTTCTTTCTTTAATCTTTATTTGTCAGGGACCGTGCACAAATCCATTAATCTTACAAAACGAAAAGATGACGACTGCGACTTTCCATGTTGTAATTGTGAAGGAAGCGATTCTAGACGAGGTAGAGAGTTGAAAGTTTATCTGAGTGTCGGTACAAACATCAGGCACATGTGTGTATTTGTGAGTTACATCATAAAGGAGCCATGCAGTACTTATACCTCAGGAAAGTACTATCTATAGAAGGCTGGTCCTATTTACATACTGTCTGTACAAGGTCATAAAGGGATACTGTTACTGTTTACAGAGAGGTAGAATACTTCTCTAAAAGACTGAAAAGATGTGTTAACGAAAGATTAAGTAGCAGGTTCAGTATCGACGTGTTAAAATAAGTCTGTGTCGCATTTTTACTGAGAAACAAGTTCAATGTTTAAGGCACATGGGATTTAACACGAAGTTTAAGAGTAAAGTAATGAAACAAAACTCATGCTTTCACAGGTGCAGACCAATTTCATCACAATTATAAGACTAACTCATTATTACCATCAGCAGTAAAATACAATAAAATGTCCCCACGCCCAGTGCATGATGTTCCCTTCAGTCCAAACCAATATAAAAATCATTCTGTGCAGGTTTTTTTCAGTGAAACAGAACAGAACAAATGAACCAGACGTGGATGTGGACACATTTGATGATCTAAAATGTACTTTGTCAAATTTCTAGGCAAATTATTCAAATCTAGACTCAGTTTCAGTCTGTCAGGAGCTGATTCCACCGCCTGATGGTTTGAAATGAAAAGGCGACTGAGAAAAGGCCGAGGATCTGTTTGGAACTGTGCAGTTTCAGTTTCACAGAGACGAGTGGATCAGGGAGTTTGTTCAGACAAAGTTTAACCTTTTACGTCACATATGGAGGCCACAGTATAATGTCATTTTCTCTACAAGGGCACATTGTCACATATGAGGATTAAACTGCCACTTAAGGGTGACGCAAGAGTTTAACACATTATAGTTTAGATTCAACATGGACTTTGTAAAGGCTCCTGTCTCCACCTGTCTGCAGATCTTCACATGAGGCACAATTGTTTCATTTTGTTTTTACTCAGGACAAATGTTGCCGTTTCAGGGACTTTTAGTTTTTGCAAATCATTATTCAAATGTTTTATCAAAATGATTCAAACGTAGAGCGAATGTCCTCATATGTGGACGTCATCAGTTTGTTTTTACATTGTCAGGCACAATCAGCCAAGAGAAATGAATAAAACCATAAACGAGCTCAGGTCTTAGGAGGTTAATACGTTTTTTCAGTGTAGATGGAGCTGCATTATTCATCATTTTGAATAAATTTCTTAGATTTGACAAAATAAAATTGTCGTAACTGAACATTTTGTATTTACTCAAGACATTACAGTGGTGAACGAAGAGGTTTTTAGTATTCATTGGTCGAGCGATCAGATCCACTGACCCACAGGTTGTCGGTGCGATTCCAGCTTCCACACATGAATACTGCCGTTGTGTCCTTCGGCAAGACACTTAACACTTAACCTCCTGTGTCTCCTTGTCGTTACGTTAACATTTATACTATTTTGTGTTCACTGACCTGGAAAACTAGCATCAGTCTGAAGAAATTTGGACAAATACTGGATTACATTTTTCCAGACGGGGTCGTGGTTGTGATGAGTTGTGTAATTTTTATTTTAAAATGTAAATCTGTTCAGGATTTAAACCGAAGATTGAACCATGAACTACTAAACTCATACAAGACTCAGCTGCTAGAGAGATTTAACACTTAACTATAGATACGTGCGGTTTTGTTTATTGTGATTCATCTTTTTTTTTTAGGTAAGAACGACATTTTTGGAGAGATGATCCACCTCTTTGCCAAACCTGGGAAATCGTGCGCGGACGTGCGAGCCCTGAGCTACTGCGACCTCCACACCATCCAGAGGGAGGAGATCCTGGAGGTGCTGGACATGTACCCGGAGTTTGCGGATCACTTCTTCACCAATCTGGAGCTGACCTTTGACCTCCGAGATGAAAACGCTAAAGTAATAACTGTCTCCAGCTGTTTATAATTATACTGTGTGTGTGCGCAGTCACAAAGGTCCTATATTACGCAAAATGGAGCTTTAAAACCATGTTCTGATGCTGTTTCCTCCTCAAAATCAGACCTGGACTTGTGTTTTGTTTCATTCACACATGTTTGAGTAACACTTAAGACCAGAAAACAACATAATATGGTGGTTTTAAATGAAATAACTTGCCTTCACTTCAGTTGAAATGGTTTTATTCCGTCGTTCTGCCTCTCGCCGTTATCACAGCCCGTGAGGCATTATGGGATATGTAACATTCCCTTGTGACTTAGCAGAACGCTGGTGTGTGTGAAGCACTTAGAACAACGGCTGTCACATCATTTGTGCAGTGGACATATGTGCAGGGCCTGTGGCAGCATGTTAGCTAGAGGCATGTGTATGTCTATAAAAAGACAGCTCTTTTGTCTTGTATTTGCTGCTCTGTGAGAACCAGAGTGACAGAGGGATGAGTACGAGACACAGTGGGAAAGTTAGAATCAAAAAAACAAAACCCAAAGAGATGCACAGGCCTGTTCTCTGCAGTGTGTTGTGTTGTGTGTTGTGTGTTGTGTTGTGTGTGTTATGTTATTTTGTGTTCTGTGTTGTGTTGTTTTGTGTCCTGTGCCCTGTGTCGTGTTGTGTTCTGTGTTGTGTTGTTTTGTGTTGTGTGTTGTGTTGTTTTGTGTTCTGTGTTGTGTTGTGTGTTGTGTTGTTTTGTGTTGTGTGTTGTGTTGTTTTGTGTTCTGTGTTGTGTTGTTGTGTTGTTTTGTGTTGTGTGTCGTGTTGTGTGTTGTGTTGTTCTGTGCTCTGTGCTGTGTTCTGTGCTGATGGTTCCTCTTCTTCACTTTCAGACTTATCCCAAACGCAGCAGCACAGATGAAATCAGTTGTCGGCGGCGGATTTCGTATAGAAGGAAGTTTTCTACAGGTCAGACACAAACCAACATTTCTTTTATTCCATTTGTAAAAGGTTGAGTATCTGTGCCACACATGACACGGTGTAAATGTGGTTCAAACCCTGTCCCTGTTCTCTTCTTTAAAGTGGTGCCTGTTTTAGCTCTGTGACAGCAGCCTCACACCTGGGCTCTACAGACGAGTGTCCACACACATAAACACAGAGCTGCCCTCAGAGCTGAGCCAATGACACGATGAGCCGCTCGGACCACAGAGCAGTGCACTGTGGGAGCTTTTGTAATTTGACTTCTAACAGCCGGGAGCCTTGGGACGGGATGTAGCGCCACTGCACAGCAGTACTCAGCAGTTTGGCTTCGATTTAGGCAAATCTAATTGGTCGCCATGGTTACAGGGCCTCTGAGCACATCTCCCAATATAACACGAGAAGAACAGAGGATGTACCACTCTCTCTATCTCAATCTGCAGCTGGCACCACCTGCCATGTGTCACTGAGCGCTCTGTGTGATTCAAGAGGAAAAGCAGATCTGCTGTTTGCTCAGTGACACAGCACAGCCCCATTATCTGTTTACAATCAAAGCCATGTTTAAATGTGTCATTCACACGGTTTGTCCTCACTTCACCCTAAAGACAAACACAGCTCACCTGTTGTCAACAGTGATCCAGCCCAGCGTCCCATAGGAAGTGCTCCCTGCCTCCGCCTCATTACCATGTCTCCCACAGGCTCCAACAACAAGACGCCACTGGCCACATACTGCGACGGCCGGCATCAGCGCCACGTGTACGCCACCGACGACAGAGGAGGGTCTGCGGAGGAGGGGGAGGAGGAAGAGGAAGAGGAGGAAGAGGAGGAGGAGCAGAGGCCTCTGTGTTCAGGGGTGCTGGGTTACCCCGTCGTCCGGGACCATCCTCTGGGGCTGGGACTTAGCTCTGCACCAGGCGAGACCGGAGGAGCCGCCCAGGGCCAGCCGTTTAAAGGTGAACACACATCCACATCATTAGATTCTTCTAGATGCACAACAAACAAACCGGCCGTGCGTCTCCAGAGACCCCTAAGCCCCCAAGAGCAGAGTCACACCTATTAAAAATCAAACGAGGCTTATGTGTAATAGGGATACAACCCTAAACCCACACAGCAATGAAATGTAAGAGGATTATACGCAGCAGCCGGGGTCACCCTCTGCATCGTAGGTCACGCCCAAACCAGGGATCTACAGTAAACAGATAGGCCTGATGTGTGGCCACTGCCGCCATCTGTCCAAGTGTGACCGGAAAGGGTTTATGTAACGAACTCACAGCAGAAACAGACTGAGTCTGAGACTAAAGGTCCCGTGTGTCTCAGCTGAGACAGGTGAGACAGGTGAGGCAGGTGAGACAGGTGAGACAGGTGAGACAGGTGAGACAGGTGAGACAGGTGAGACAGCTGAGACAGCTGAGACAGGTGAGACAGGTGAGACAGGTGAGACAGCTGAGACAGGTGAGACAGGTGAGACAGGTGAAGGCTTGAGTGAGATCCTCATTTTCTCTGTCAGGTGTGGTACATGAGGAGCACCAGTGTGTGTGTGTGTGTGTGTGGCAGGTGAGTGCGTGCGTGCGTGCGTGAAGGCTTGAGTGCGTCCTCATTTTCTGTCTGTGGTCTGTCTGTCTGTCTGTGTGTCTGTGTGTCTGTGTCTGTGTCTGTGTCTGTCTGTGTGTGTCTGTGCTTGACCTGCTTTGACCTCTGTCAGATACTTTGCCTCTATCTTAAATCCCTGTGAAATCTTGTATTTTGAAAACAGCTCCAGAGCTCAAGGCTGCAGGATCCCCCTTAATTTGTGCTCAGTCTGATGTGGAAATGGGCCACTGTGGATGGGCCACAGTGGCAGGCCACAGTGGCAGTGTGTGTGGATGTGTTTCTGATTCGCTCTCACAAAAGCATCAGCACAGCCACAGAGCGAGTCATATTGATTTCTATAAACATCTGCACTAACCCTACAGGAAATGCTCATTTAATTTTGAACGATCACCGACTCCAAACCTTATACCACCAAACCACACTGTATTAACCGTGTGTGTGTGTGTGTGTGTGTGTGTGTGTATATGTGTATATATATATATATATATATATATATATATATATATATATATATATATATATATATATATATATATATATGCGGTGGCTCCAGGGTTGTTGCATTGTGCAGCTGCTAAACGGTGACAGGTTTAATAGAAGAGTTGTTCTCCCAGAGGCTGTCTTCCATTATCGTTTCTTTTTCTTTGTCTGTGCTCAGAGCTGGATGCGCAGGATTGGGTCCCTCAGCGTTCCAGTGAGACAGCAGAGGAGCCGGCCCCCTGTGAGGGCCCCGCGGCCGCCGAGGACAGTGACTCAGACCTCACCTATGGAGAGGTGGAGCAGCGCCTGGACCTGCTGCAGCAGCACCTCAACAGGTCTGAGCTCAGCGCCCCCTCCTGGATAATTGGATTTTCTGTGTAGTACAGTTTAAATGTACTGAGTGTACAGAATAAGAGATGATGTGTTTGGGCTGTGCTTCGTGGGAGACGGTTTGTCCAGTATTATGCTCATCTCAGATATGAAGGACATAATCTGAGAGTCTAACACTTTGAAACACTTCTGAAATATAGACTATTACCTCTCCACTCCAGTAGCTTCACACAATCTGATAAAAGTGTTGTGAAATGGAGGGACTGACCTTTCGTGGAGGAGACAGGCTGACGCTGGACTGAGCCCTAATAGGCCTGTTTTCCTCCGCGCTCCACCAGTTTGGCCATGATAAGTGGCACATGGAAATGTGAGGGTCTGTGAGCAGCTCGTTTGGTGTCGGTGCAGATACAGAGGAGCAGCAGCTATTTATATCTCACCAGCACGAAACGTGAAAAGTGTCTTTACACTCGTCCTGTCATGACAGAGACGGGTTTGAGTTTGGGAAGGTTTTGGACAAGAGCATGTTCACGTTCAGACAGTGTGAGACGCCAGAGTGCAGCCGCTCTGTGATCAGGTCATTATGACCAGTCCTTTGATGCTCCCACACAGCTCCACGCAGCCTCAAACAGCTCCACACAGCTCCACCTAGCCCATCCAGCTCACACTGCCTCAAACAGCTCCACACAGCAGCTCCGCACAGCCCCACCCAGCTCCACCTAGCCCCACACAGCTCCACCTAGCCCCACACAGCTCCACACAGCTCCACAGCCCCACCCAGCTCCACGCAGCTCCACGTAGCTCCACGTAGCTCCACGTAGCTCCACCCAGCTCCACGCAGCTCCACGTAGCTCCAGTCTTGCCCTCTCCTCTCTTTTACTCTGATCTCTGTGTGACTACTTGGCTGATGCACACTCAACATTACAAGTCTGTCAATGTAACATAATTGAGTTTTAACTGTCAAAAGTGCATTAGCAAAGACATGGAACTGGAAAGAAACTGAAGCATCAGCTTCATATAAACTGGCTTTGGGGTCCCCCTTGTGTTTGCTTTGAGCATTGCAATTAAACCAGTTTGGAACAGATGAGTGTTAATGCGTGTGGGAAAGTAATGTGCCCATAGTAAGAGCAGGAGTCTGTTCTGTTTTCATCAGATTAAATGGGTGGCTGCAGTTTAACAGAACAGGGACTGAATTTACTGTGTCCCTCAGACTTGAATTGCAGATGACCGCAGACATCCAGGCCATCCTGCAGCTGCTGCAGAGGCAGAGCACGGCTGGGCCTCCAGCCTACAGCACGGTCACCTCCAGCCCCGAGTACCACAAGGGAGCCACCTCCAGCCCCGACTACAACAAGGGAGCCACCTCCAGCCCCGACTACAACAAAGGAGCCACCTCCAGCCCCGACTACGACAAAGCAGCCATCCTTGTGCAGCCCGTGTCTCTGCAGGGCGAGCTGGCTCTGGACCCCGCACCTCCTCAGCCTCAGGTCAGACCACGCACACAAACAAGTTTATTATAGGAGCCATTTTTACTGCCTTCCGTTTGTGCAACTCCAGCCTCTATGGGGCGCTGTGGTTTAGATGTTTGAAGTGGAAGCTCATATATAAAGGAGGCAGGTAATTGGTACGAGGTGTTAAAAAGTGTAGAGCCATATGATTTTTAACCGTGTCTATTCACCTTATTCCAGAAGTTGTCGTGGGCGCCGCCAGCGTCATTTGGGTGGTATTATTTTGCATGGGTTTAATCTTGGCAACAAATAAGTTCTATAGGGACCACAGAGCCATTTAAAGCCTGCAGAGAATCAGAGCAGTGTTAACTTGTTTAACATGTGACACAAATCAGCCTATTTTATATCATATTTTAGCGGCAAAACTTTTCCCAAATTCTCCATTGAAAGGAACAGGATTCTGGACTTACTGAAGAAGTGGACGCATTAAAATAAAGTGCCACAGGGCCAAGTCGTTCTAAATAGGTGGGTTTTAAGTTTGGCTTTGAACAAAGGTCAGTGATGGAACGATCCCCCCACTGTTTGCCCCGGGATTAGGGGACCTCCAGCAGATGTTGCCCAGCAGATCGTAGAGCTCTGCTGGGTTGGTGAGGGGTCAAAATCTCACACAGGTAGGAAGGTGCAAGACCACTGACTGCATTCAAAACAAATATGAAAATTGTAAAATGAATTCTGAAGTGGACAGGGAGCCAGTGCGAGGACAGGACAGGGGTGATGTGGTCATGTTTCCGCCTGTGAGCAGGTGAACCGCAGCATTTTGCACAAGCTGCAAACGGTGAAGACCAGCTTGATTAATCCTCACATAGAGCATTACAATCGTCTATGCAGGAACTAACAAAGGCATGGAGCTTTCTCCAGGTCACCGTGGCTCAAAAAGGTTTTAACCTTTGCCAGGAGGCGGAGCTGAAAGAAGCTGCTCTGACCACAGAATCTATTCGTTTATCAAATTATAGACTGCTATCCAATATCACCCCCAAATTTTTGGTTTAAGTGGGGGCCCAAAGCAACAAGACCAGGAGCTGAGATACTGGGCAGGTTGGACGTTCCAAACACAAAGCGTTCTGTTTTGTCTCATTCAAACAGAGAAGCCACAGTTTAATATCGTCTAAACATGTTGATGGATTCCAGACTGTCAGAGGAATCAGGGACAACTGGCAGGTAGATTTGTAAATTATCTGCAGAGAGATGGAAGGACACATTCTGATTTGAGATAATTGCACCTAAAGGCAACATGTACAGAGAAAATAGAACAGGGCCCAAAATGGATCCCTATGGCACTCCAGAGATCAAAGTGGCTGAGGAGGAGGAGAGGTCACCAATCATAACAGAGAACGTCCTCTCCGTTAAATATGAGCTAAACCACTGCAGCACAGGTCCCTGAAGGCCGACCTCTTGGGACAGACGTGTTAGGAGGCCTGAATGGTCCACGGTGTCAGACGCTGCAGTAAGAAAGAAGCATATGAAGCATATATTTTGTGTTTATAGATGGTTCACGGTGGTATTGTGGCAAAGATGAGCCAAATAAATAAATTTGAACTACTACTATTTTTGGTACTTTGGAAGACACGCGTGTTTAAAGACTCTGTTCACCTTCAACCAGTAGTGGCTCCTCATCAGGGAATCGAACCCAGGCAGGGCCACTGTCCACTACACAATTCAAACATGTGTCGCTGCTTTTTCCCCCACAGAGCCCAGAAAACTCCCAGGGCAAATCCAAAGAACCGTCTCCGATCCTGGGTGCGGAGACTCTTCCAAACGGGGACTTTACTGGACTGTTGGAAAGTGAATCAGACTCAGAGCAGAGGCACAGACACAACCACGTGGACACGGCGGACACGGCGGCGGCGGGACCCTCTTCAGGCAGACCGGCCTCACTCCCCGACGTCCCCAGCAGCTCAGGGATCACGGGACTCCAAAGGCCCCTGTCCGATCCAGGGCTGCCCCAACCTTAGTCTGACGTTCTTCTCCCAAGCACGACTCAGGGTCTAAGAAAGAGACTGAATATGCAAAGGAAACAACTCTATAGACTTTTCTTCCAGTCCTTTTGGAGAGCCCTTACCCACAAACCCCTTGGCTGGTTTAGATGTACAAAGCCCATTTATACAGAGGTATTTATAATCTATATTATTAACATGTAAAGTCATCATCTCCTTGTACATAGGTCAAATAGAACACTGCCAGCAACCCGATGTGCTTTTTCTAACAGATATGCATGTGTTTGCGTCCTCCCTCTCCTCCGGGTTGCATGTTTCACTCACAGGGGGCGCTAGGCGTGTTCTCTGCATGTGTAAAGTCTATTGTAGCCAACAGGTCGACCCAGCACTGGGACAAAGCTACTTGAAAAACTCCCATAGTACTGCAGTCTGCTCCTTTAACCCCTTCCACCACAATCACGATGAAACCTGAGTATGTTTAGCGTGCCTACACCACAACGCCACCTTTTACGAAGTTTAGCCACTTTAAATCACACGCACTGTATCTGTACGACACGGAACAGCCCAGAGCACAAGACGCTTCTGTTGTTAGAGCAATAAGAATGACATGGGAATAATATGTCTGTGTAATCCCTCAGTCGTCCAGGTCTGGTCCACGGTAAAAGAAAGAATCTCATCTGTGAAATGGGCGAAAAGTTGAAGGTCCAAGCCGCTTTTTGTCCATTTGACAGATTTCAACTTTTCTTAACTGTGGAAATATTCAGATTATTTTAGACGAGAGACCGTGCGCTCCTAAACCTGAGGCCCCGCTCCTGGAGACGTCAGCTGTACATGTGTCTAAATGTGTCTGTGTAGAACATGGTTATGAAGGGCATTTCAGACCAACCAGACCAAGAGACTTCTGTGCTTTCACACTGTTCACAAAGCATGTTAAGGTCTTCCATTATCTTTCTAAAAACATCATAAATATTCACCAAAAAGATTCACGTGCAGGGCCGACGTCCAGCCTCCATTAGCCTTAGCTGGATTCGCCTGCTCTAGCCTTTATAAATCATATATCCTAAAGACAAACGATGCTTTTCTCCATAAAAATGTAAATTCCTCCAGTTATTTAAACGTTGACAATTAAACTGCATGATAAGAATAAGTCCTTTAAATTTTATACCTGCTCGAAAGGAACTGTGAGCTCGTAGTGCATGGAGACGACACTGACTCGAGTAAACGAGGACTCGTGTGTAACTGTAGGCCAGAACGATTAATGGTTTAACCTATTTTTCTAAAACAGAAAATTTTGTTTGCCATTATTTTTATAATGTACTTGGTTTAAGTGTTTTTAAAGCCCTGACGTTCGAATGGTGTGGGCTGCTGACGATGGACGATAATGAATGCAAATCATAGCCTCTTAATGTAGCACGGCTCCACAGACAGAACACTTCCTGTTGACTCTTTGCCATTGGATTTCTGTTGCATCAGTTGGTCAGATGGAGCGTTAGACAGAGCTGCTGTTTGCCACTGTGAGTTTTCAGCATGTTACTGTGTCTGCAGAGTCACGCAGGTCGACTTTATCGTCACATGGAGAAGTGAAGGGCATTCAGACCTGCACAACTGTTTGGATTTGTCAGACGTGAGGATTCAGAGTGGCAAACATCTCAGCATCACATGGGGGATGTTTTCAGAGCATATCTTTGATTTTCAAGCACAGATGTAGAACGATTCAATTCAACCAAACCTGTCCAGCTCCTGAACAGCTCCTGAACAGCTCCTGAACAGCTCCTGAACAGCTCCTGAACAGCTCCTGAACAGCTCCTGAACAGCTCCTGAACAGCTCCTGAACCTTCATGGAAATGCAAACTTTTGCACAGATAGAAAACGTGCTGTACTGGATAATGTCACTTTTTAAATCTATTGTTTTTATGCATTTTTTAAATGTTTGCCACTGTATTTTATACAAAGCAACACTTAACAGCTAATTTGAATGTTTTTGTTCCAAACTATATTTAAAGAAATCTAATCTATTGTGTAGACTGAATACACAATTGTATAGAATAATAAAGTGAATGCATACTGGCACAGTGTTTATTGTGAATAACAAAGATACATACAGTACAAACTCTATAGTTCATGCATACACAGTCACCCGGGTATATCTGTCACATTGTACATGGAGCTAATATGAGGTTAGGCCATAGACTGTATAAAGACGATTTATATATACAGTCTATATGACAGGCACGTGGGCCATAGCCTGTATAAAGACGATTTATATACAGTCTGTGGGTCAGAGGCCATAGACTGTATAAAGACACATATATACAGTCTGTGGATGGCACAAAGCAGATGCAGAAGTAGAAAAGGCACAGATATTTTAAACGTCTCACTGTACATTTCAGTAAAGCTACATTAAAAAGGAGTGTTCACTATATAAAGCTTTAGTTAGTTTAATATATAGCTGTTTAGTACTGTTTATGGCACAATAGAAGTACAGAACGTCAGAGCATCTTTTACAAACAGTAGTCTAAAGGTCATTTTGTCAATAATCAATCCATATATTTTCTCGATTCTAAGGTTGTTCCAGCCCGAATTAAAAAGACTTTCCGATAGCGTCAGCACACAAAAGTCTGGGAAAAGCCTGCTCTGTATTTCTGTGGAAACTAAAGCGTTGCAGCAAGCGGTTTATATGGACCTGTCAGAGTGTCCGGGCCCTCAGTCGGAAATACTGGCCTCCCTTTAAACCTCTGTGGTCAGTGGTCCACAGTACAACACTCAGATGGCCATCGTGCACAGGATAAACTGGAAAAAATGGAAATGAGAATGCAAAGTTACTTCATTTGTTTGGATACAGTGGACAGGTGTGGCCTTGTTCACGTGCACAAATCAAAATCCGATTATAATCAGATTTATAGATCTTTAAAAGGCACGGTTTTCTGATCTATGTGTTCTTATGTGGTTTCCTCGTCACAAAAAAACGTGTGAATGAAACAAAACACAACTCCAGGTCTGTTTTTGGGGAGGTAAGAACATCATAACACGTCTTGAAGCTCATAAGAGTCAATTTTGTGTAATACTGGATGTTGAAAACTATTTAAAGCCATGTCATCCCCAAAATCTGACTTGAGTGATCAGAGGGACCATTTTAATCGTCTTAAAACTCCAAAGATGTGATGATAATGAGATTCTGAGCGTGCAAATAACCGCAGCCAATGACATCGCTCTCAATATACAAGACACACGAAGAAGAAGAAGAAATGAAAAAATGGAAACTTACGTCGTCGTATTGGAAGGTGACTGCCCCCTGCTGCATCTGGTCCCTCCGCCTGAAGTTCTCTGTAAAACAAAGATTTAGAATGTATAATCCTTATATTGGCAACATATGAAACTAAAATTTAAACAATTTAGGGGAGAGAAAATATAATTATGTTTCTGTTTCTGTTTAAAAGTACAAATTTTCCAAATACATGACCAGGGGAAGTGGCATTTGAGTCGAGCTGCGGCGCTAAAGGGCCCAGATTACGCCATTTTCTGATGTTGTAATGTTGTTTGCTCATACCAAACATACCATAGGCTAGTTCTTCTCTCAAACACTCTGTTCCACCTTGTGATGTCATGTGGTAATACACCTTCACTAGTATCATTTGGATCATTTCAGCTCATTCAAGTGCCAATCTCTACTGAACTAAAGGTAAAAGGAGCTGTTAACTTGGAAAAACTACCACTTCATGACATCACAAGGTGGAACAGAGCGTTTGGAGATAATAAAGTGTTATTCAAACGTGTGAATGAAACAAAACACAACTACAGGTCTGTTTTTGAGGAGGTAACAGCGTTAGAACATGGTTTAAAACTCACAAGATTCACTTGTATGTAATATAGGACCTTTCAGCGCTAAATTAACACCAGACTCATGTATTTTCAAACATATTTGCAGACAGCCCCTGGAGGAGCTTCGATGTTTGTAGAGAAATTAGTTTTACTTACAAAATACATCTTTTACCATTTGCCAATTGTGTCAAACTGTGATATACTGCACTCTTACCAAAAATCCAACTAAAATAACGACCCGTGTAGTAAGAGTCGGAGGGGGCAGGTGCAGGGAAACTAATCCACCGTCTCAAACGCCAGTCCAAATTTACCCCATGTATGAAAAACAGCAGAGGCCCACTGAACACGTCAGATCGGTGTGTTACCTGTGAGCGCGCGCAGCTTCACACAACACGCCACATAGTCGTCAAAAAAGATCCGACCGTTTTTGCTGTAGCGTTTCAAGATGCCGTTCAGAGCCTGAGGACTGAGGCGGTATCCTGACAAAAAGAACAGTGTGAATGTTAATGCAGGGGTCAAGACAAATGTTCCATCTTCACACATCATGAGATAAGCTAATAGCAACGTCTTTGAATTAAATATCGATTAGTAAGAGTTCATTAAGTAAAACAAATGGAGGAAATGGTGCGTGTTCAGGGTCTACAGCTGGTTTAATGTAATGACACTCACCCATAGTGGTTATGGCCTGGGACATCTCATGAGGCTCCACTGTCCCACTGCGGTCCCGGTCGAACATTATAAAGTTCTGCTTCCAGCCGTTCATGGCAACCAGCAGCTCTTTGAACTCAGTGAAGCCCATTTTACCTGTCAAGTCTTTCTGGTGACGTCTGGATTAAGGAGCAAATACTACACAAATACTTCATTACGTATTACACAGGGTAATGACAACTACCCGAGTTATGTCACTAAAAAGGCAGCTGGACCAGTCCAGTTCTCTGGAGCCACACCCACAGAACTGCTGAGTCACTGAATGAAACAAAAAGCTCTCAGATTGACCAGTGAGGTCAAAAGGATACGTCCAGCATGGCGATCATGATCCGACACGTCTCCAGGCTGAAGGCTGTGAACATTTGGATGTTTTAATAAACAAAACAACAGTGTGATCTTTTTCTGATGAAAGAATGTGACATACGAGAGTAGCTTCCTGTGAAGTTGGCTTGAGTCAGACACCTCTGGAGCTCCTCTGCGTCCACCTCACCGTCCTGTACACACACGACCATCACCACACACTCTTTAAAAAACAGCCCCCCACCCACTTCCAGGTACCTGGCCCGCGATGGACGTGAAGTACCCCCACATGGGATCGTTGGCAGCTGGAGCGCCACCATATCCTGGGAACCCTCCTCCGTACGGGCCATATCCTGCCTGGGGACCCATGCCCCCCATGGGTGCGCCCATAGGCATGGGGCCTCCCATGTGCCCCCCCATGTGCCCCCCCATCGCAGGGCCCCCCATGGGACCACCCGGCATCCCCTGAGCTGGCATTCCGGGCATTGGGGCTCCGTACTGAAACAAGAGGATGAAGAATGTGATACAAAAGGAATTGTTACACATCTGTCCTGCGCATGCGCAGTGCAATGGTGACCTCTGACCCTACAGTGGAGTAAAGGGGCTTCAGGAGGTAAATGACAGCAGGCTGGAGTTTCATGAGAAAAATGAGACTACAGTATATTTAAACCTTTCACCGCAGATCATCCTTTATATAAGTATGTTATTGAGTACTTACATAAACCTGCGTATGAATATGTATAAAAGTACATATAGTACATATATATATGTAGATACAGGCTCTTCTCTTTTCTCATCTAAAGTAAAATCCCGGAAGCGGCAGTAAAAACATAATGTGGAATGTTTAGATTTCCGCTGTATAAACTCCATTTTACGCACAGGTAGCGACACATGTTTAACTTTAAGACACAGATTAGACTCAGGTCCTGTTTAAACTATTATGTAAGAAGAGATGTAAGAAGAGTTTGTCCATAACACGATACGAGGCTGTGTTTAAAGCGTCTTACCCCGCCGTATCCTGGATATGCCATCAGAAAACACGACAAACCGCAGACAGACTGTTATAAACTGTGATAATCTGTGATAATCTGTGATAAATTAACTGACAGAAATAATCTAAACTGCTTCAACTGTTGTAACTTCCGATAAACGCGAGCGTTTCCTACATCACATCCGACCTGATGACGTAGGCCGGAAGTCCGCAGAGTGACCCTGAAGGTGACCAATGAGAGGCCGCTATGAGACCTGACCCGCCCCCTGAGGGTAAGGCTCAGCCAATCAGAAGACAGATAAACTATTCAGCTCAGATGACGCTTTGACAGAAATGGAAAAAGGGGAAATGTTTTCTGGAAAATGTAAATGTAAATGTGTTTTATCTAATCGTGTTTAAACTCGTCCAGTTACGAGCCTCATTAATCTGAGTTAGTCACTGGCTCGTTCTCACCACTAGATGCCGCTATTTCACTTCTTTCTTCGCAGAAGGAGCTGCAATAGTTTAACCCTGAGAAGAGTCTGTCCCAGAGGAGACTGTCCCACAGGAGACTGTCCCACAGGAGACTGTCCCAGACCCAGAGGACTGACCCAGAGGAGAGGAGGACTGACCCAGAGGAGAGGAGAGGACTGACCCAGAGGAGAGGAGGACTGACCCAGAGTACTGGCCCATGGCCCATGTAACGTCACATTCAGACGGAGCACATTATGCACACTGTAAACTGTAAATGCTGAGTCTGTATTTCATTATGTCAGAGATCACTGACTTTACTCACATTAGACATTTAGACTATATCTTTATCTCTATCTATCTATCTATCTATCTGTCTGTTTTAAATAAATCCAACTAAAATACTGTTGTTAACACTCTTCTGACTTGCAGGTTTACTACCAGTGACCGGGACCCAGAGGTGCACCATGGGAGTTTTTATGTGAGTCTTTAAGTCCACTTTAAACAGGCACTTTAATACTTTTACTCAAGTAGATTTTTTCATGTGATACTTTTACTTTTACTTGAGTATTTTTTGCTGCAGTATCTGTACTTTTACTTAAGTTACAGCATGAAGTACTTGTTCCACTTCCCTGTTCGGTCCAGATGTGTTTAACAGCAGCATTTGTTTGGAACTTGACCCTCAATCTTTGTGTAAGATTATGATCAAACACGGAAGCTCTGGGAGGAAGTGACAGCGCAGGGTCCTCACATACCCAGAATTCCTTGTGGGATCTGCTGTTCTGTTACATTTAATCTGTGAGTTAATTTGATCAGGTGAAACTCACTGTGACACTAATCAGCGGTGGATGAAATAGTCAATTTTGCAACTTAAAAGTGCAGATACAGAGGTAAAAGTCACTCAGGTAAAAGTATCACATGAGAAAGTATTGAAGTACCTGCTTAAAAATGTACTTTAAGAGTAAAAAGTAGAAGTATTGCTAATTTGTTAAAGTGTAAATGTGGTGATATTGATTCAAAATGACACAGATTTTGTTCAACAGTAACAATACGAATCAGTTTCTTAATTTTTCTTCTGATTTTTGTGTATTTATTTGTGTTTTGCTCAAAGCCGAAGCTCAAACTCTTTAACTTTAGTCAGGATGTTTCCACGAACATGGTGAAAAAACCCCTCAAATCAAATGAAAAGTACTTTTTACTTTCCAGTCCTGTTCAAAAATGTAGTGCAGTAGAAAGTACAAACACTGCTCTCAAATGTGGTGAAGTAAAAGTAAAAAGTATCCACTGTAAAATGTGCTTAAGTAAAGCACAGATACCTAAAAGTACTTTACTCCTTGTACTTCGTTACCTTCCACCCCTGAAACAAACACATATAATCAAAAATAAAGTATTAGATCGGTGCATTCTTACATGAAACACGTGACTGTAGCAGGACTATTGGATTCAAGTAGTAAAGTAGTAGATTTTTTTCTTCAAACAGACTGTGCTGCATTAGGGAAGATGTTCACTGTCTGTGTGTTTGCTGAGGATGTCCGGAGTCCGCTGTATTCGCCATAAACAGTGAGTGTGCGCTATTTGTCCAGCTTTTAATGGGCTTTTAACGCCACACATCACTGAACGTGTTTGTGTGTGTGTGACCAAAATACACCAGACTCATCCTCTTCTTCTTCTTCTTCTTCTTCTTCTTCTTCTTCTCCAAACTATTCCTGAACCAACTGCTCCCAAATACACGCTGCTATTCTTATCTATGACACATGGCACAGTTCCCACACCGGGGGGTCGTGTGATTGGCGTAGGGGTTGTGTCATCACCAAATGTATGTAACATGTTGAATAGCTTTTTAAATGTTTTTTTGCTGTTCTTTGTCGTTGGCTCTGGTGGTTACCTTCACGCACATTAGCATCTGTTCTTGATTTAAAAGTGATTTAAATGAAGACGTCTGTGTAATCTCAGTCGTCCACATCTGGTTCAAAGCAAAAGACGAAGTTTAAATCTGTCAATAGGAGAGGACCGGTGTCTCCAGGTAGAAGTTTTCAGGAAAACGACACACACCGACCAATATCTGCTGTTTGATTCACACCATCCACTGCAGCACAAATGGAAAAGTGATGGAGGAACTACACGTGGAGAAAGCCCTCTCTGCTTGTGGTTATCCAAAATGGGCCTTCAGTAGATCTAAGAGCTAAAACACAGGACAACAGGGAATCTGAACCTAGAAGGAAAGGTATAACTACTCCTTACACTGCGAAAAACTCAGACAGTATGAGATTCCTGTCTTTTTCAAACCCACAAACACTTTAAGACAAAAACTGGTCCACCTAAAGGACAAAACCCTGAACTGAACTGATAGTTTTATAATGTAATTGTAATGAAATGTCATCTGCCCAGGACCTGCACCTGCCCAGGACCAGCACCTGCCCAGGACCTGCACCTGTCCAGGACCTTGACCTGCCCAGGACCAGCACCTGCCCAGGACCAGCACCTGTCCTGGACCAGCACCTGTCCTGGACCAGCACCTGCCCAGGACAGAAGCAGTAGCTGCCCCAGGGGTCAATTTTGACCAATCTGTACACCTGTCCAGGACCTGGATGACACTCAGATGCCCAGGACCAGCACCTGTCCAGGACCTGGACCTGCCCAGGACCAGCACCTGCCCAGGACCAGCACCTGTCCTGGACCAGCACCTGCCCCGGACCTGCACCTGTCCAGGACCTGCACCTGTCCAGGACCAGCACCTGCCCAGGACCTGCACCTGGACAGAAGCAGTAGCTAAATCTGGTACAAATCATCCTTTATTTTGTAAGATTGATTAATCTGTGCATGGTCCCTGACAAGTAGATAAGAACTAGGTGGGTGACAGTAATAAACCAGATGAGACTCTGAATTCCACATGTTGCATTTTAAGCTCTAGATTCCTTTTCAGATCAGGTGAGGGCAGAGGTCTGGTAGATAGTTCTAAGTGTTAATTAAACTCGTAGGCTGTGCTCTGGTGTTACTGACCCACACTCTGACCAAAGCGCGCGTCAGGGCGCGTGTCAGGGCGCGTGTGCCTCTGGGATGAATGAGACTGAGCCCGTGACGACGCGCAGTTTGGGGAACCACACACTTCCTTAAGTTTCACAGCTCGACTACGCGCTAAAGGTCGGTGAACTTTACTCCAGCTCCAGCTCTTTATTATGCCACCTTTGAAACTTGAGCTGAGATAATATTTAACTGGAAAAGCCCGTGAGCCGCATAACTCCAGTGTCGCACAGTTGTCAGTCGGACGCGCTCGGGACCGTCTCCGCGCGCAGCAGCAGAATGGTTTGTTCTGTGTTTTGCCGTTTCCTTTTGCCTGATTGTGCCTCGTCCTGCGCTTTAGTAACACTTTGCTTTTGTTTTGTCAGGTTTCCCTCTGTAAAATCCTGCTGGGAGTTGTGAGTGTGGCCGTAGTTGCCATCTTAATTGTAGTGCCCACGGTTGTGTTCTTAAACGGTGAGTACCTGGTCTGCGTAATTACGCACGGCACTTCAGCGCAGAGCTGGGGTCACACGCGCCTTTAAGACAGGAACCAATCAAAAAACACTGAAAAAAACAGAGGTGGAAGTCCTTTTATGGTTCGTATCACTGTGTGTACGTCACTATCCTAAAGGAGAATTGTAAAAGTAGTTATTTTTGATGAGTTTTTACGCAGCGCGCTGATGTGCTCTTTTTACGCACGATGACGCAAAGAATGTTCCACTTGTCTTGATGCGCGCTTTATCTGTCTGTTTTATGAGTGTGATGAGCTGCTAACAGAGCCACAGTGGAACATTTAACCTGTTTCTTTTCAAAGACAAAGGGAAAGGTGAAGATCAGAAGTTCTTCTCACTGGATGATGTCTTCAACAATTCTCTCAAACCCAAGTCCTACAACATGAGGTGGATCTCAGGTCTGCTCTGTGAACACACAACACACAACATCCAAAGTGCCGCGTTTGTTCATGTTTGTAGTGTAAAAATACTCCTCTGTCTCCTGTAGATACTGAATACCTCCACAAAGCCAACGGTTCTGTCTACCTGGTCAACCCCAGCACGTCTGTAAAGACTCTGTTCTTGAGCAGAGAGATATTTGTGAGTAATCCCAAAACATCACCAACATCTGAAGATCCCCTCACTCAGAAAATGTGTCTGTTCTTTTCAACACAGCAACAATTCGAGGCGTATGATTACCAGCTGTCTGCAGATCGCAAATATGTGGCACTTATGAGCAACTACACCAAGGTACTTCCCAAAACGTCAAAATTCTCATCACAAATCTCCTTTATATTGATATATTGTTTTGTCTTTACAGTTGTGGAGACATTCTTTCACTGCGACATACACTTTATACGATCTTGGGAAAAAGTAAGTGCATCTGAACCAGGAGTCTCAAACTAGCGGCCCGTGGGCCAATTGCAGCCCGCAAGATGATAATTTGTGGCCCGCAGGACAATATGAAAGTTTAATGTTAGTGTGGCATTACCATGTTGTGTGTAGAAGGTTCCGCCAAATCGGTGAACCTCAAACACATCGGTGAACCCCAAACACACATGTCACTCGCGCTGTGTTCTCCCGTCACAAAAGAGTCAACAAATAACGATGTATATCCATAAAATCCACAAGAATTGGTATATTTCCCCATGTTGAAAACAATGATTATGTCTGAGAAGATTTTAACAAAGCTTTTTTTGTGGAAAACCTGATGTGGCCCAGCCTCACCCAAACTCTAAACCATAGACTGTTTATATAAATGGACAGAGCTAACCCGCTAGACGCCACGTTACAAACAGGAAGTGATCAGGGGTGCGCATCCAGCTCCATCGACTCTGGCTCCAACTCACTTTCTATTGATAAACCGATAAACCGTGTCCCCTCTCTCTGTAACTGCTGCTGTCAGACTCGTCATTTTGGTCTTAAATGTTCAGATTAACGCTCTAGGACGCAGGAATCACATGGATCATGACAGTACCCCCCGGGTTTACGGGAGCCAGTTTTGAAAGGAATGGTCTTCGACGACAGCAACACCGACTGACCAGGTCAGTAACCAGTAATCACACACCGTCAGGCCGTCTCCAGGTCCTGATTGGCTCGCTCAATCTGCCCGTTGGACTGGGGATGGAAACCCGACGTGAGGCTCACGGACTCGCCCAGGCCCTTGCAGAAGGCGTGCCACACGCACGCCTCGAACTGCATGCCTCTGTCGGATACGATGTTGGCTGGGATTCCGTGGAGTCAGAACACCTGGTGAGTGAGGTGGTCAGCAGTCTCCTTGGCAGTGTGAAGTTTGGGAAGGGGAACAAAGGGGCGGCCTTACAGAAGCGGTCTACGATGGTGAGAATGACCGTGTTGACCGTGTTGACTGTGTGACGAAATCCACCGCCACATGTGACCATGGACGCCTTGGGACGGGAAGCGAGTGAAGCAAACCAGATGGGGGCGAATGGGAGGCCTTACCCCTGGCACACGGAGACATAGGCCCTAGTGTCCTTATCGATGGTGGGCCACCAGAAGTGCTGTTTAAGCAGGGAGAGTGTGCGGCTGGTTCCGGGATGACAGGCGAACCGGGGACAGTGGATCCATTCCAGTACCTGGGAACGCACAACGTCAGGGACAAATAATGTGCCAGGTGGGCCATTATCTGGGTCGGGGTCGTTCTGTTGGGCCTCCCGGACCAGGTTCTCAATCTCCCACTGGACGGCCGCTACGACCCGGGAGGACGGAATGATTGGCTCCGGGGCGGTGGAACTCTCCTGGGTGAACTGATGGGACAGGGTGTCAGGCTTCACATTGCGAGTCCCAGGGCGGTAAGTGAGGGTAAAATCAAAGCGACTGAAGAACAGGGACCAATGGGCTTGGCGGGAGTTAAGACATTTGGCCAACTGAATGTACGAGAGATTTTTGTGGTCTGTCCATACCAAAAATGGTTGCTCCGCCCCCTCCAGCCAGTGGCGCCATTCCTCCAGGGCGAGTTTCACTACCAGTAGCTCACGATCCCCCACGTCGTAATTGCTTTCTGCCGGAGATAGACGAAAGGAAAAGAAGGCACATGGAAAAAGGCAGTTCTTAGGTTCAAACTTCTGGCAGAGGACGGCTCCCACGCTGGTGTCTGATGCGTCTACCTCCACGATGAATTGGCGAGAGGGGTCGGGCTGGTGCAGGATGGGAGCGGAGGTGAACAGGCTCTTCAGTCAGTCAAAGGCTGATTGGGCTTCAGGGACTCAGACAAACTGCTGGGAAGGAGAAGTGAGTTTAGTGAGGGGTGAAATAACTCGGCTAAAATCCCGGATGAATCTCCTATAAAAGTTAGCGAACCCAATAAACTGTTGGAGCTGTTTACGGTTACTAGGAGTGGGCCAATTGGTAACCGGGTCTGCTCTCACCTGGCCCCGCCCTACTATAAACCCCAGAAAACTAACCTCCTCCACATGGAACTCACACTTTTCTGCTTTTACATACAGTTTGTTCTCGAGGAGGCGTTGGAGAACCAAACGGACATGGTGCTGGTGGTTCTGCGGAGACTGGGAGAAAATAAGAATGCCTAGGTAAACAAACACAAAACGGTTCAGGAAATCCCAAAGGACGTCATTGATTAACGCCTGGAAAACTGCGGGAGCGTTAGTCAGACCAAAAGGCATCACCAAATATTAGGGGTTTTGAAAGCGTCTTCCACTCGCCCCCCTCCCTAATGCGCACCAGGTGATAGGCGTTCCGTAAATCTAATTTGGTGAAGATGGTGGCTCCATGAAGTGGTGTGAAAGGGGAGTTGAGGAGTGGAAGGGGGTATTCATTTTTAACGGTGATGTTGTTGAGACCTCAATAATCGATACAGGGATGCAGGGTCTTGTCCTTTAGCCACGAAGAAAAACCCCGCGCCTACAGGAGAAGAGGACGGGTGGATAATGCCAGCAGCCAACGAATCCCGAATGTACTGCTCAATGGCCTCACGTTCAGGTTTGGAGAGATTGTATAAACGGCTGGCAGGTAAGGGGGCTCCAGGCAACAGGTCGATGGCACAGTCATAAGGGCGGTGAGGAGGGAGCGAGAACGCCCGACTCTTACTAAATACCTCCCTCAGGTCGTGATAGTCCTCCGGAATCGAGGAGAGATCCGGCACCTCGGGAGACAGGTCGAAAGTGAAGGAAGCCCCCCCCCCCCAGCAGGAGACAGAGCTGACTGGAGGCAACAGGTGTGGCAAGAGGAGCTCCACCCCGACACCCTCCTCCGTACCCAGTTGATGGTAGAGTTATGAGTCTTTAGCCATGGATATCCCAGGACCAATGGGGAGGACGGGGAGGAGATCACATGGAAGCTGCGGGACTCATGGTGATTGCCGGATAAAATCAAGGTGACTGGTTCCGTGACGTGCGTGACTTGAGCTAAAAGTTGTCCGTTAAAAGCTAGTGCAGGGAGGAGATGCTCCAAAGGCTCCAGAGCCATTCCCCACTGCTCGGCCACCCGCTGATCAATAAAGTCCTCCTCGGCTCCGGAATCGATGAGGGCCCAAAACAGGTAAAGTCTCTGAGCGAAAACACAGCGTGGCCTGGAGTAACAGTTTATTATCTTTCTCTGGGATGGCCTGTTGACCCACCAGTACTCCCAGGGCTACTGGTGGGCCCGGTTTTTGGCCGAACCGGACAGGAGATGAGGTAGTGCCCCTTCTTGCCGCAATAAAGGCACTCCCCTGCCAGGCGGCGACTCAGCAGATGCTCCTCAGCCGAGAGGTGCACTTGACCCAGCTGCATGGGCTCCCCGGTGGGTGGTGAAGAGGGGCGCCCCTCGGTCCGGATAGGTGGATGGCGTCCCTCAGTCCCGGCCGGCGAATGGCGTCTCTCGGTCTCTCGACTAGGAGCTTCGCCCAGCTCCGGCTCAGGCAGGTGAGGGAGGGGAAGGAGCAAGACAGGAGGCAAAACAGGGAGCAGGAATCACATGGATCGTGACACTATGGCTCCAAATTAGCCGCTATAACTACTAGCCTCGATGTGCTTCTGTTGGAGCTGAACGCTGTGGGTGACGTCGCACTCACTCAGTCCACTTCTTTACACAGTCTATGGTCTAAACCTGAGCAAACATCATCGACTCATTCACTTACATTGAATTTTTGTATTTTCACTCCTCTCCAGACAGGCCGTGTCCGTTCATCACCAAGTCCAGTTCTTTGCCTGGTCTCCGCAGGGACACAAACTTGTACGTCTCAAGTTAAAATTAATAAGTAAAAGATTTGAAGTGGGTTTCGCCATCCACAGACCTCTTCAAACACATGTTTTTGTTGTAATTCTCAGGCTTATGTGTGGAACAATGACGTGTATGTGAAGATTAGCCCTGAGCAGCCTTCAAATAGAGTCACGACTAATGGGAAAGAGAATGAGATATTCAATGGTGTTCCAGACTGGGTGTATGAAGGTAAGAGTCCCACTAAAATCTGTATTAACTGCACCAAACTTACTTCAGATATATTTTGTGAGTTGAGGAAGTGGCTTTACATTACTGGGTGGCTAATGGAAGACTTTATCATTTCAAAACAGGACTATTTTTTCATTCACTCCACACAGTGTTGTCATATTGGTTTAACACTCCAGTGGCCAGTGTTCTTGCAAAATATGATCGAAATTCACAAAAATATACTCACACAGGCTGCACTGCACTTTTAGCAAATCAGCTACCGGCTTAAAGCTCCATCCACAGACTGTTTATATAAATGGACATAGCTAACCTGCTGCGTTCCAAACAGGAAGTGATCGTGTGTGCACTTCCTGATACATCGCCTCCAATTTACTTTCTATTGAAAAACCGTGTCCCCTGTCTCTGTACCTGCTGCTGTCAGACTCGTCATTTTGGTCTTAAATGTTCGTATTGACCCTCTACATGATCCTGGGGTTTTATTTCACTATTGTGCCTGTAAATCAATTGATAGGTTGATTTCAGTCTGGTCCCACGTCCTCTGTTGTGGCTCAAGCTCGGTCAAACGTGATCGTCCAATCAGATTTGTTTTTTCAGTGACAGTGATTTACAAATAAAATCACATTTATCTCACTTCCGCCATGTTTTTCAGCCCCCTGTGATAGTTGTTTCCCTCATCTTTTTCAATACGGACAAATCATGTGTGTTCTCGATTGGCTAATCTACCTGTCAATCACACCCCAAAGTATTGAAGAAATGTGTGCTCTGGATCCAAACAGGTCGTGTAGGAAGTGTGCGCCCGAGTACAGTTCCTAAACAACTCATTTACTTCCATTGACTGTGTGTGGTTTTAATCTTCTGGGTCTCAGTCAGTCTTGGAACACTTTTCTTTCTTAAAACAAGGGGGAAATTACATAAACATAACTATATATGCGATTTGTGCAGCCCCTTCACAAGGCGTCATGAGCTAGAACACTGCTGGATGGTGAAAATGTTCAGGACACTGTTAACTTCCTGTTTCTAGAGCAGGGGTGAGCAAACTACGGCCCGAGGGCCACACACGGTCCGTTGGTCTTATTAATCTGGCCCGCCAAACATGGACCAATTTATATTAAAATAGGTACGAGTAAACCTTGTACAATTTAAGTTTCCCAAACGCTGGCGCACTTCAGCTACATCAACCTTGTTCTTATGTTACTCTCATTCTCTTATCAGCCCTTCTGCAAAAATGAGCTTATCAAAGAAAAGAAAAGTGGACAATGAGCGCTGAGTGTTTAGTACAAAATATTTTTTAAAGGCGAGTTTTTAAAGTAAAGACCATGTGTACAATAAGACCTTACATATTCAGGCTTTGCTACATGTTACAGGACAAAACTATAATGTAATATTTACATATATATATCCTGGCCCCGCCCCTCTGTCAAATTTTCGACCCCCTGTGGCCGAGTGTCAAAAAGTTTCCTCACCCCTGGTTTAGAGTTTATATTTCCCAACATTTTGAAGTGGAATTTCAGTCCTACTTATTTCTCTGAATAACAAAATCACTGGACTGCGTTTTCTCGTGCAGAGGAGATGTTCTCGTCCCATCAGGGCCTGTGGTGGTCTCCTGGAGGGACGTTTGTGGCTTATGCCCATTTCAATGACTCCCTCGTCCCTCACATCGAGTACACGTGGTTTGGAGATGCACAGTACCCGCGCACAGTTAGCATTCCTTATCCTAAAGTAAGCTAGTTCACCGTTTGGAGATATTTCATGTGCTTTTTGAGACTTGTGATGATTAAACTTTGTCTGTGGTTGTTTTTAGGCAGGTGCCACCAACCCGACAGTGAAGCTGTTTGTCGTCGACGTTAATAATGTAACAAATATCAATGAAGTGATGGTCCCGGCGGCGTACGCTTCCAGGTACAAAAAACGTCCTGCTAAAGCCATGTTCTGATGCTGTTACCTCCTCAAAAACAGACCTGGAGTTGCTCAAAACGCTCTGTTCCACCTTGTGATGTCATGAAGTGGTAGTTTTCAAGCTAACAGCTCCTTTTACTTTTAGTTCAGTAGAGATTGGCAGTTCCAGGACTGAAATTATGAAGCTGTATGGAGTTTAAAAACACAGCGGAGCACTTCCTGTATCACCACTTGATGACATCACAAGGTGGAACAGAGAGTTTTCAGTTTGAGAGAAGAACTCAGCGTAAATATGCACGTTTTTTTGTGTGTTAAACATGTGTGAATGAACCTGTTTGTGATGAGGAAACGACATTAGAACAAACCTGTTGTCTCTAATTGTGCTTTAACCCTGTAGCGAGCATTACTTAGCCACCGTCACATGGGCCACGGACGAGAGAATAGCCGTTCAGTGGCAAAAGAGAGTCCAGTCCCACGTCATGCTGCAGATTTACAACCAAAACGGAAGCAGCTGGGAACCTTTCGAGGTAAGAGTCTGTGAGGAGTGGACGGGGAAGGGAAGAAATGGGAAAATGTTTTAGTTACAGAATACTGAATACCACAATTAAAATGTGTTTAGTAATGCTTTCTCACACATGGACCAATCACAGTTCTGTAGTACTGTAATCTGTTACTTTAGAATAGTGTGCATGTATTCAGTTCGTTCCCATCACTGTGAGCAGACAGGAGGAAGATGGACTCCACAGTAAAAAGACTCAAGATTTATGCCGTTTTACAGTCCACACAAATCACACCGACAGCAGCGGAACCAGGAGTTTTACTGCAGGAGAAGAGATCAGGAGGTGTCCCAGTGTTTTTTTTGTTCTTAGCTTAAGCCATATTGATAATTCTACTCAAGACAAGATTAGTTTTAGGTTTGTTCTGCTGATTACTGCTGGTTTACATGGAGCTTAAACTGCAGACACAGATAAGACGGAGACGGTCTCTGCATCATCATCATCTCCACAACAGAACAAGGAAGTGCAGATACGGAGGAAGCAGAGACTGTTTATATAAATGGACATAGCTAACCTGCGAGCTGCGACGTTCCAAATAGAAAGTGATCATGTGCGTACATCCGGCTCCATCGACTCCATTCACTTCCTATTGAAAAACTGTGGCCCCTCTCTGTACCTGCTGCTGTCAGACTCATTTTGGTCTTAAATGTTCGTATTAACCTGCTGTATATAATCATGGGTTTTTTATTTCACTTTTGTGTCTGTAAATCAACATATGAACATTTATAACAGAGAAATCAGGCGCCTTCTTTTCTGAGGTTGCTCCCGCTAGCGTTAGTAACACGTTTGATTGACAGAGTTGCTAAGCGCTCGCTCCCTGTTAAACCAGTGGTGTGAACAGCCTCGCCCCTGATTGGCTCTTTAGTTGCTATGATACTCCCAGTCGGAATTCCAAATATGGAACTCTGCTCCTAATTAGCCGCTATAACCGCTCCAGCCTCGATGAGTTTCATTTGGAGGTGAGGCTGTGGGTGACGTCACACTCACTCCACTTTTTTACACAGTCTGTGGGTGATATGAAGGAAGTGGCGATGTGTGATCGTCTTTAACGTTTTCCTGTGAAGACCAAACAGATCCTCATGTGGCAGGTCAACTGTAAGATACGGCATCAGCTCCTGAATCATGAAGTGTCCCATGATTCAAGAAGCGGGATGTCCTGATGTGATACTCGCCGATATTGAACATTCTGATGAACTAGATGTGGGTTCAAAGATATTGGTTCCGTTGATACCTCATTTTGGCTTAGAAACTGGTGAAATAAGTCAATTTACTGGCCAATGTGTCTCAAAACGCCTCATAATCGTTTCCAAAGCTGTTCTACAGTTATTCTAAATGATAAACAACACTTACAAAACACGTTTGGATCAATTTAACTGTGTCCTTTGTGTTTTTAAAGGAAATAAATATATGTTTTCAGTCTCTGCCCTGGTATCGGTTGATATCGAGGATCGGCAAAGACTTAAATCCAAAGTTTCATCATCAGTATCAGATCAGAAAAATGTAGATCGCTGCTTCTTTATTCCAGAACATGATTGTGCTCGTTACAAGTGACTATAAGAGATTTATTCAGGCTGGAGTGATGCCGTGTTCGTTCTCTTTCAACCTGAAGAGTTTTACATAAGTTCTCATCTCCTCTTCTCCTCAGCACCTGGAGATCAGCAGTTCCACGGGCTGGGTCGGACGGGTACGGTAGGCTTCACGTGTGCAGTTTGTCACGTTTGGAGTCTCTGATCTCACATATATTTGCCGTGTGCAGTTCTCCCCCTCAGAGCCGGTGTTTGCTGCAGACAAAACGAGCTACTACCTGATCATGAGCAACAAGGACAAGTACAAACACATCCATCGTGTTAAAGGGGTGAGTTCCCAGTGGGGTTCGGTCTATTGTCTGTTACTTTGTTCTGGTGAAGGAGACATTTGTAGGACTTATTTTGAATAGTTGTGTCAGGGTCTGGGGTCTGTGACGTCACCATAGACCTTCTTTACACCGTCTGTGGTCACAACTCGAGCTGAGGTGTTTGTTCTTGTTCAGGGCGTGGTTGAACCGATCACGACTGGAAAGTGGGAGGTCATCAGTATTTTGTTGGTGAACGAAGACAGTGTGTAAGTGTCAACATTATTAATGATGATATTAATGTCAGAACTCCTCAAAGTGACGTGGGCTTTTGACAGATACTACGTCAGTAACGAGAATGAGGGCAAGCCTGGAGGCAGGAATGTCTACAGATTCCGGTATGGGACATTTTTGTTTTGTTTAATTTAATGTTGTTATTTTATTTTTTTTAATTTTTTTTTTATTTTTTTTAATTTTATTTTATTTTATTTTATTTTATTATTTTTTTATTTAAGTTTTTTAATAATTTATTTTTTATATATATTTTTTTAATCCTTGTCTGTTCATTTTCCCCTATTCCGTCTGTTCCAGTTGGAGCGGAGGCACCAGTTCAAAGACATGTCTCACCTGTCACCCAGACTGTCTGTATAACTCCGTTTACTTGAGCTCAAACGCCTCGTCTTATCGGCTCAGCTGCAACGGTGAGAGATTTTTAATATTATAAACACGACCAGTCTGGACAAAAGTTTGGACCCTCTCATTCAATGTTTTTTCCTTTATTTATTACAATTTTGTACATTTTAGATAACCCTGCTAAATAACTCTACTCAATTTTTTTTTTATATATATTTTCTGTTCAGCCCCTCTGCTTTGTCAAAAAATGTTTAGTAATTATTTCACTTTTTTCTTTATTTCCATATATCTTACTTTAAATATCTGTCTTCTGTGTGAATAAAACATAGAAAGTAGTAAAAAAATAAAAAAAAAAATAAAACAATGAATGAGAACAACAGAACGCATCAAATATATGAAGTAAGATGATGTAGTAAAGATAAAAAAATTAATAACTTAATTTTACTTTCAACAAAGCAAAAGATGGATATTTTGAGGATTGAAATCTAAAATATAATAAAATAAAACAATACAATAAAATAATAATAATAATTCCATATATTTTACTTCATATATCTGATGCCTTCTGTGTATATAAAAAGTAAGTAGAAAGTAGTAAAAATTAAAAAATAAAACAGAACAGAAAAAGAACGCAACAAATATAAAGTAAGATATTTGGATTTATGTAGGAAAGGAAAAAAATGTAAATAACTCGACTTCTACTTTCAACAAAGCATTTTGAGGATTTGAATATAAAATAATAATAAAAACAAATTAATAATAATAATAATTCCATATATTTTACTTAATATATCTAATGTCTTTTGTGTGGATATAAAATGTAGAAAAAATAAAAAAAAAAATAAAAACATTGAACAAGAAGGACAGTTTATATAGAATAAAAAAAATCTAACTTTTTCCATATTGTTGGTGATGATGCAGGACCTGGGATCCCGCAGCATTCTCTCGTGACCAAAGACGGCGTCAGTAAGTCAAAACTCAATTCAACATTTACAGTGGCACTTGTTCTAAAAATTGTTTAATTTTGTAGCGAAGCCTTTGGAGGACAACGCGGAATTTACAAATCTAATTTCCACCATTCAGATGCCGACAATGAGAAGAGGAACTATTAAAATTGACGGATTCGGTAAGTGACGAGAAAAATATAGAGAAAACAAGACGATGAACTGGTTTGACTGAAACTGGACGAACAAAAGATGAAAAAGTGTTGTGTTTGTTGCAGATCTGTGGTACCAGATGGTGTTACCTCCAGGTTTCGATGACTCCAAGAAGTATCCTCTCCTCATCGACGTGTAAGATAAGATAAGACCATAAAACCACACTTGAACAGGGATGCACTGGGAATAACTTTGGAATTTGATCGGACAATTTATCAGAACATTTACAACAGCATCATGGAAAACACCAGGGTTTATAATGTCGCAGGAGAAAGATTAAACAAGTAGAAAAAAACAAGCAAGGCAAGTTTATCTGTAAAGCACAGTCCACAAAGAGCTTTATGGAATAAGAAAGACGTTAAAATCACAATACAACAAATTAAAACAGAAATAATCATCATAAAATTAACAGATTAAAACTTCAGTCACAGCAGCTGAACAGAACCGAGCCTGGATTTAAACATTATTAAAGTCGAGTCTGTCTCACGTCTTCAGAAGAATGTTCCAGGTTTAAACTGAAACAAAACTCAAACACTGATTCATCAGGTTTAGTCCTGGTTTAGTCCTGGTTTAGTCCTGGTTTAGCCCTTGTTTAGTCCTGGTTTAGTCCTGGTTTAGCCCTAGTTTAATCCTGGTTTAGTCCTGGTTTAGTCCTGGTTTAGCCCTAGTTTAATCCTGGTTTAGTCCTGGTTTAGTCCTGGTTTATTCCTGGTTTAGCCCTTGTTTAGTCCTGGTTTAGTCCTGGTTTAGTCCTGAATTAGTCCTGGTTTAGTCTTGGTTTAGTCCTGGTTTAGCCCTTGTTTAGTCCTGGTTTAGTCCTGGTTTAGCCCTAGTTTAATCCTGGTTTAGTCCTGGTTTAGTCCTGGTTTAGCCCTAGTTTAATCCTGGTTTAGTCCTGGTTTAGTCCTGGTTTAGTCCTGGTTTAGCCCTTGTTTAGTCCTGGTTTAGTCCTGGTTTAGTCCTGAATTAGTCCTGGTTTAGTCTTGGTTTAGTCCTGGTTTAGTCCTGGTTTAATCCTTGTTTAGTCCTGGTTTAGTCCTTGTTTAGTCCTGGTTTAATCCTTGTTTAATCCTGGTTTAGTCCTGGTTTAGTCCTGGTTTAGTCCTGGTTTAGTCCTGCTTCAGTCCTGCTTTAGTCCTGCTTTAGTCCTGCTTCAGTCCTGGTTTAGTCCTGGTTTAATCCTTGTTTAGTCCTGGTTTAGTCCTGGTTTAGTCCTGGTTTAGTCCTGGTTTAGTCCTGGTTTAATCCTTGTGTAGTCCTGGTTTAGTCCTGCTTCAGTCCTGCTTCAGTCCTGGTTTAGTCCTGGTTTAGTCCATTTTTAGTCCTGACTCTGAATCAAAAGGGACACGAAGTAAATGGAACAGCTCATAAAAATATCAGCATCGAGTATCAGTATCGTAAATCGCTGTTGGGCGATACCACTATCACTAATATTTGGATTTCTGACCTCGAGTATCATAGCAACCAAAGAACCAATCAGGAGCGAGGCTGATGAAGGTAAGGATCAGGGAAAGAAGGCGCCTGATTTGTGTTTTTTAAGTGAAATAAAAACACCAGGATCATGTCGAGCGGATCCAGGGTCGATGGAGCCGGAAGCGCTCACTTCCTGTTTGGAACGTGGCGGCTACTGTGTTAGCTACGACCATTTATATAAACAGTCTATGACCAAAAAGTAAATGACAAAGTAAATCCCGGTGTTGTGTTTGCAGATACGCAGGTCCGTGCAGTCAGAAGGTGGACTACCTCTACAGGATCAACTGGGCCACGTACTTGGCCAGCACCGAAAAAATCATAGTGGCCAGTTTCGACGGGAGAGGAAGCGGTTACCAAGGAGACGAGATAATGCACAAACTCTATCAACGTTTAGGAACCTATGAGGTGGAAGATCAGATAACAGCTGCCAAGTAAGGAAAGGAAACGCTCCCTCTCTCTGTTGTTTTTGTGGGAAGCAGGAAGTTGGGGCTAATTACGCGCTGAGCTAACAATGTTCTGTGTTTTAGGGAATTCATCAAAATGGGGTTCATCGACAAGAACAGAGTGGCGATCTGGGGCTGGGTAAGACGGAAACAAAACATGATTGAAAGTGAAAAATAACATATACTAATGGGTTTGTTTTGCAGTCGTATGGAGGCTACGTCACCTCGATGGTGCTGGGGGCAGGAAGTGGGGTTTTCAAATGTGGAATGGCCGTGGCTCCCGTCTCCAAATGGGAATATTATGGTAAGAATTAGTTTGGTGTCTCTGGAATTCCTCAGTCGTCCAGGTAGAATCTATAAAAACATGCAGATGTGTCAAGTGCTCATCCAAAGACGCCATTTTTGTGAGGAAAGACAGTCCTTCTTTCGTAGTTGTAGTGATCAAACTTTGGACTAAACAGAACTCAAATCATCACTTTGGCGTCATGGAAACGGTGGTTTACGCATATCACAAAATCAATGTCCAGGTCCAGAGATGCATTTCCATAGATTTATTTCCAGGTGAGCAGCAAACAGACAAGATAAAAACCCCACAGGCCCATCCAGGTGCACTCTGGTCCAACCCTAGACTGTATATATGAATGGACAAAGCTAACCTGCTAGCCGCCGCGGTCCAAACAGGAAGTGATGTAAAGTTGTCTCCCCTCACTCTGTACTGCTGCTGTCAGACTCGTCATTTTGGTCTTAAATGTTCGAATTAACCCTCTACATGATCCTGGGGTTTTTATTTCACTATTGTGTCCGAAAATCAAGATATGAACATTAGCGTTAGCAACAGGTTTGATTGACAGCGTTGCTAAGTGCCTGCTCCCTGTTAGACCAGCGTTGTGGGCGGGAAGAGGCGTTACCTTCAACATCCTCGCTCCTGATTGGCTCTTTGGTTGCTATGATACTCGTGGTCAGAATTGCTAATATGAAACTCTGCTCCAAATTAGCCGCTATAACCGCTAGCCTCGATGAGCTTCATTTGAATTTGAAGCTGAACGCTGTGGGTGACGACACACTCACTTAGTCCACGTCTTTACACCAGAAAAAACAGAAAAGATACGCAACAAGAAATTAGACTAAACAAATTAGCGAAACATGAGAAATACTAACATCAGGGCGACGGTGGCTCAGACCAGAAGGTTGGCGGTTCAAATCCCGCTCTACACGTAAATATCACTGGTAGAACAGTCACATCCACTGACCCACATGCTGTTGTGTCTTTGGGCAAGACACTTAACCCGCCTCACCCCTATGAATGTGTGTGTGAATGGGTCAGAGGTGATGTAAAGCCTTGAAAGTGGAAAAAAAAGCTATAAAAATGTGACTGTTTATCACAAATATATATTAAATCTGCAAATAAACCCAAAAATAAACTGATTTCCAATGAACAAGAATAATAAACTCATCTTAGAACAAATAGCTGGTACAGTAGCATTGGGAGTATGTTATTTTTGATGTTTTAAATGTTTATTCTTCAGACTCGATCTACACTGAGCGCTACATGAACCCTCCTTACCTCAACCAAGACGCCTATAATGTAAGTCACACTGTTACGGCTTTTATTGAAAATGAAAAATTGCTAAATCGATGCCACTCTGCTTCACTCTGCTTCATTTCAGAACTCGACAGTCACAGCCAGAGCGAAAAACTTCCACTCTGTTGAATATCTGCTGGTTCACGGGACGGCAGACGGTAGGAAAACCTCAAATGTGGATTATTTCAGCTCTTGAACCTGAAACGGAGACACTACAGGTTTTTTTTTTTTTACTTTTTTGGTCAGTTTGGTCCATCTTAGCAACAAGCTTTCATGTGGAAACAACAGAACGATCCACTCTGCGCCAAAAACATGTTTTAATATTTAATTGAATCAACTTAAAGCCATAGAGTTACTGGATCATGGGGCATTGTAACTTCCCCATAAAGACATAAGGATCAGATCTTAAAAGTAGCTCCTACACACCAAACTTTACAATGCTGAACTTAATAAGACTTTGACAAAACACACAACAGGATTTTTAAATATCTAATTCCACGTCTGATTTATTCAATTTTTAAATCCAAAAACTGAAGTGAACTGAAATTTTGGCAATTTTTCAGTCAGATCTAGTTTACTCAAATACTACGGTAAATAAAATATCCAAAATCCTCTCTGTAAATTTTTTTTGTATCTAGTATGTCAACAAAAGCCTGTCTCATTTCAGGTTTCTGATTGGTCAATTTTGGTCATTTTTACACATAAAACGCCTTATTTTTATATGAAAACGTGACATGATGAAAAACTTGTAATACGTTTGTTTCTTACATTTCTATAAGTAAACTACAGGACGAGTTTCAAAGTGATATCTCGAAGTTTAAGATTTTTTTTTCCTATTCACCTTCATAAAACTAACTTGTCTGACTTTTTTTCTGCAGACAACGTCCACTTCCAGCAGGCAGCGGAGATCTCCGAGGCTTTAGTGGAGGAGCAGGTGGACTTTGACTCCATGGTGAGTCAGAAGGAGCTATTACTTTGTTTGTGCAAGACTTCATAAACTGCAGCGATGATGAAACTGCAGCTGACTGTTGGTTTTGTGTATTTTTCAGTGGTACACAGACAAAGACCACGGCCTCGGAGGAGCAGCCTATCAACACGTCTACACGCACATGAGCCATTTCCTGCTCAGGTGTTTCGCATAAACACTTTTTTTTTTTTTTTTTTTTATAAATTAATTGGTTCCAAAATTTGTCATGGCCATGAAGTTCCAACCTTGTATTATATATATATTTTTGCGTTTGTTCTCTAAAATTATAATAATTTAAATCCTACCTGACACTGTACATGTTTACTACTGTGTAAATTAAGCCGAAAATACATAATTTATTCTATTAAATATGTGGTAATTGTTTTTTTTTTTGCTATTAATAAACTTTTAATGCTGCTCAATGGTAAATGGTCACTTTTTTAGACTGTACAGCGTTTTTCCGACCTTCAAGGGGTAAAGAGTTTTACATCAAGAAACCACCATTCACACACACATTCACACACACATTCACGCAGCAGTTTACGTGTCTTGCCCAAGGACACAACGACAGGATTCATCTGTGGGAGCTGGAATCGCACCGCCAACCTGTGAGTCAGTGGATCTGAAGCATAGACTGTATATAGAAGTGAGTGTGACGTCACCCTCAGCGTTCGGCTCCAAATGAATCTCATCGAGGCTGGCAACCACGAGTTTCATAGCAACCAAAGAGCCAATCCGCAGGGAGGTTCTTGAAAGGTATCAACCTTCGAAGCTCTTAAAGTTGTCATGTTTTTCCTCCTGCAGTCCTGGGTGATTCATGATTTTGTCTCGTTCTGTTCATTGTGTGGAGGGTGAGTTTTGGTCAGGAGCCGTCCTTTGGGGGGTTCTGTAATAGTTCTGCCCGTTTGTTTCTCCCCCCCCGCTCCATGTTCCGGTCCTTCTTTTGTCACCTCCCTGTTTTCGATGCAGCTGCCTCTCATTTTGTCAATCAGCCCTGGGTCGTGTATATATCCTCCCTCAGCTCAGTCAGTTGTTTCTACATCGTTGACCTGTAAAGAGCAAAAACCTCATCTGAAATCATCTGTTTGCATTTTGCAGCTCTGTACCTGTGTTTGTCCCTGTTTCACTCCCTGGTCCTGAGCTTATTTCTCCAGCCTCTTCCACTTATTGTTTTCCCTGTGTTGGATGAGATTTTTGTTGATATTGAATCAGACATGATTCCTCAGTTGTTGTTTGCCTAATTACCCATATTCTGAACGACCTGTTTGAAGGACACTTTCAGTTATATTTATTAGACATTGGCTGCTCTTTGTGTTGCATTTGAGTCCAGTCAGTGTGGACTCGGCACAAAATGAGGACTCAATGGAGCGGCTTGCTAGGCTAGAGGCTACACCAGGCCGAGCTAGCCTCTGCTGCTATTGCAGCTCATGCAATAGCTCTGTACGACTGTAGAGCAGACATGTCAAACTCAGGCCCGTGGGCCAAAATTGGCCCTTGACATAAATATATTTGGCCAGCGAGATCATATCAAATATGTATCGGAGCACATGCCCCACATGCACCTCTAATACTATGAATCCCAGAATGCTTTGCAAATGTGTTGACGCCGGCCCCCACCACTTCTGTTGACATTTATTAGCATCTGCTCCTGTCGCCTCACTCAAATTTAATCCACCTTTTCTGAAAAACATGCAGATGTTGTTGAAATTTTTCAATAAATATTTAGTTCGGCCCGTTCGCGACTTAGTCACAGTTTTTAATTTTGGCCCTCTGTGAATTTCAGTTTGACACCCCTGGTGTAAAGGGTTAATACAAACATTTAAGACCAAAATGGCGAGTCTGACAGCAGCAGCTACAGAGAGAGACACAGTTTTTCAATAGAAAGTGAACTGAAGCCAGAGTCAATGGAGCCGGAAGCGCAAACAAGATCACTTTGTCCCACTGTGTTGCGATAGAAGTTTTTATGGTTCAATCGTCTTGTACCATTTTCCTTCTGTTCTTAACTGTGCGGTGCAATGCTGGAATTTCCCTCCTGTGGGACTAATAAGGCAGATCTTATCTTATCTTATCTTATCTTATCTTCTTATCAAGCGGCGACTATGGGCCTTTGGCAGGAACAGCTCGGCCCAGGTCCTCGGCGTCGCTGGATTATTCCTCAGTGTTGGCCCGTGTAAAAGCAGACGTGAGCGAAGGGAATTGATTGGTCTTTATTGGCGCTTGTAAAACGGCGATAACTGGGTGTTTTTCCCACATTTTAGAGCTGAACGGGCAGAGTCCACAGATGACGCAGAGATGACAGTCGCCAATGGACCGGTTTCCGTAGCCTCGTATTTGCCAGGATGAGCCGCTGTTTGATATCTTAACACCTCGGTAACAGTGGCCGTCACGCCTGAGCGCCACCACCTTCACTTTAAGCTCGGGCGCACTGGCCCCGCACTAATGCTCTGAGAGGTAACAGGTGGGATCGGCCCACCTGAGCGCGCGCCCCCCTCTTCCCCCATCCCGACCCCCGCCCCTGCTCCGGACTATTTAAAAGACTCCACTAACCACGAATGACTAGAAACACCAGCGACAAGCCGAGGATCCACTTAACTCTGCCACAAACAGGTAAGACTTGGATTTCACATTGAGTTGAGCTTTGATTTTGACTTAAAAACACGTTTTTTGGGGCAGGTTCAGGATGAAAAGCAGCTGTCTCCTCAGTGGGATCGTCCTCGCCCTGTGTTTAGTCCACAGGAGCTGGCAGGCCGCTCTACGGGAACCGTGACAACTCCATGAGGTACAAACGCAGCACTGTCTGAAGAAAAAACACCCAGAGAGATTTAAAAGACTCTTTACTTTTACTTGACTTTAACCTGCCATCAGACTGAGCCTGTCCTTCGTTTCTCCTTTGTCATATCACAGCTGCTGTTTATTCTTTAGATTTTATAGCTCTTAAACCAGCCTTTGTCTTATATTGTTTGCTTTATCTTATCGCCGCTGTTACTTTATGACACTGAATTTCCCTGCTGATAATATGATCATATTTATTCGAAAAGCGGCCTTCGAAATTACACGATAAAAGCAAACGACTGGAAAATCAGTTGTGGAAAAGTTAAGACGTTATAGTTAAAGAAATAAAATAAGGCAGTAGGGTTATTTAAACTTATATCAGCTTATTTTTTTTTTGCATATATCTTTATTTATAAAAGCAGAGCCCAATGACGGCACCAGAACACTACAAACCAAACCAAACACTTCCTGCTTAGGTCCATTTAAAAGATTAAAAACCGGAGCAGGTTGAGTATAAATGTTTCTCTCACATTATTAAAGTTCTGCAGTGGAGAGAGTTTTACATCTTTCAAATGTGTCACATTTTTGGGAAGTAAAAGAACCAAAACTAGAACTGAAGTTTCTCATTTCAGTTTTGGAGACGACAGTTTTTAGACAGAGACAATCGTGAGGTTTTGGATTAAAAGATCCTCTTCCTCCGTCTCTCACCCTCTCCTCCCTCCTCCTCTCTATTGTTCAGTTTTTAAACATAGACAATCATGAGATCTTGTATTCAAAGTCCTTCTGCGTCTCTTCTCTTCCTCCTCTCTCACCCTTTCTTTCTTTCTCCTCCTCTCCCTCTTTTTCTTCTTTATTTTTCAGTTTTTAGCCGTAGACAATCATGAGATCTTGAATTAAGTTCTTCTGTCTCTTCTCTTCCCCATGTCTCATCCTTTTCTCTTTCTCTCTCCTCCTCTCTCTCCCTTTCACCTCTTTCTCACTCCTCATCCCTCACTCCCTCTCTCCTCCTCTCCTCTTTCTCCCTCCCTCCTCCTCTCTATTGTCCAGTTTTTAAACATAGACAATCACGAGATCTTGTATTGAAAGTCCTCCTTCTCTTCCCCGTCTCTCTCCCTCTCTATCATTCACTTTTTAGACAGACAATCATGAGATCTTGGATTAAAAGTTCTTCTCCATCCCTTCTCTTCCTCTCTCCTTCTCTCTTCCTTCCTTTCCCACTCTCCTCCTCCCTCTCTCACTTCCACTCTATTGCTCAGTTTTTAGCCGTAGACAATCATGAGATCTTGTTTTAAAAGTGTGTTTTAAACTCATCTGTTATGAAACAAAGGGCTGAGTAAAATCCACACGATCCAGGACAGAAACAGCTGCTTCATCTCTTTCTTTCTTTCTTTCTGTTCTTTTCTAGTTTTGAAGCGGAGGAGAGTTTGGGGGAGGAGCCGAAGGAGGCGTCCGACATGAAGAGACATTCAGAGGGGACTTTTTCCAACGACTACAGCAAATACCTGGAGGACAGAAAGGCCCAGGACTTCGTCAGGTGGCTCATGAACACCAAGCGCAGCGGGTGAGTGCGTCCGCCTCCTCCACAGACCTGCTGCGTACTTTTGTTAACCAAGTTCTGTTGTTATAGAAACTCATAACAGCTCCAGTCAACATTTTCTTCTAAATTAACCTTAAAAAAGAATGACTGTACAAAAAACCCCAGAATATCTCACACAAGTTTGAAAGCAAGAAAACTAGCGCAACTAAAATGTCCATAGCTTGTAATTTAAGAAAAAATATAGGGTTAATCTCACTTTTATTGAACCAGATGGTAATTATTTTTAGGGAAACACTTTCAAATATCAGTCCAGTCGATATCCTAGTATAATAAAGACTCTTTACTGATCGAAGTTGGCCCAGAAAGTCTCATAATATAAACTTTTATTTATACAAAGCTGTTCTGTCGTTACTTGAGAGATAAGTAACAGCCACAGAACATGTTTGGATCAGTTTTGTCTCATTTTATTTTATTTAAAAGTGAATAAATGCTGTTTCCAGTCTCTGCGCTGGTATTGGCTGATATCGGTATCGGCAGATCCTTAAAGCTAAAGTATCAAAATTGGTATTGTAACTGAAAAAGCTTAATTTTAATTTTATTTTATTTATATATTTTTATTTTATTTTATTTTTTTATGTATTTATTTTTATTTTATTATTATTTTATTTATTTATTTATGTATTTATTTTATTTTTATAGGCTTATTTCATTATAATCTAACGAGCATTATAGTGTTTAATGGACAGTTTTGTGGTTGTAGTTTTGTAGAGGAAGGTTCAGAATTGGCTCAAAACATCTGTGTAAACCTCAGTCGTCCAGGTATTATCCAGAGTAAAAGAAAAATGTCAGCTGGAACAAAAAGTTGGCAGATTACAAAGTCCAGTTAAGAGAATAGCTCAAAATGTATAAATATAAGAAAAAGTTTCCCACTAGTGCAATGTGTAAAATGTAAAAAATGTTGATCTCTCTTTTATTGAACCAAATAACCTGGGGAGTCAACAGAGGGGGGCAAATTGGTCTGTTCTCCCCAGCCTCAGACTCTTAGGGGGCCCAGAACTGGGGGCCCCATGTGAGTTTTCGTGCCCCGGGCCCTGAAATTTCTGTCAACGGCCCTGCAAATATCCATTATTGTTATTAACGAGATGAATTGATTCCGATCTGGTAGAAGCTGATGATGGACTATATTTGTTTTTTTTTAGTTTTGTAGAGAAGCGGCACGCAGATGGAACGTTCACCAGTGACGTCAGCTCGTACCTCAAGGACCAGGCCATCAAGGACTTCGTGGCTCGGCTCAAGTCGGGACAGATCCAAAGAGAGTAGGCCCTCTCTCGCTCCCTTCTAAACTTCACTAATGCCGGCCAATGACCAGCGAGAACAGACTGTGATTCTGTGTGGAAAAACTCTTGCTTTTTGTGCCATTTCCCTGCCACTCCTCTGCTTTATCTCTTTTATTGTGCTCGTTCTGAAATAAATCAACTAAACTTTCCTCTGATTGCCTTTCTAATCATTTGAAATAAATCGTAAAACAAAACAAAAAATGGGTGAAATGAGAGCGATCGAATGTTAACGCGGGAATGCAGTTTGGAACATCGTGGGCCGAGTCAGGGGCCCATGATGTTGACTTTGTGGCTGTGTACACATAGATCTGAAGGGGGCAGCAGCGAGCTCAGCAGGAGGCACGTGGACGGCAGCTTCACCAGTGATGTGAACAAGGTACTGGACTCCATGGCAGCCAAAGAGTATCTGTTATGGGTCATGACATCCAAGCCGTCAGGCGAAAGGTAACGTCCAGAGATTGTGTAACTCTATTAGTCTAACGAGTCAATAACACCGACGTTTTCCCTGTTTCAGCAAGAAGAGCCAAGACGTCCAATGAACGAGCTGGAGGAAAAAGCCATACACTATGAATTAAAGCCATAACATTTTGCAGTTTATATTTTAAAATGCAAAAACACAGGAGCTCTTCCATAGTGTGTAAGTTGAAATTGAATGTTTTTTCTACAATGTTTAAATTATTTTCTACGCATGAAATGGGAACTAAAACCCAAATCGCTTACTCAGGAAACACAAGGTTTACTGATTATTTGCTCTGCATTAAACATGTTTTTCACTCAGCTCTGGTGTTTGGATAATCTGTCACTCTTCAGTTTTTTTATAATGGAGTTAGAAGGTTCTGCCAAAAAAGAAAACGGTTAATGTTATGTCTCTCCTTCCTTTCAAGAGAAGGGTGTAAAAGTTCAACAAACAAGTGAGATATTCAGACAGTTTATCCTTTTAGAAATACATTTTTATACAGTGTTTTCAAGTGGTGACGCTTTGACTTGACTTGTTTTTCAATGATAATTTAAGATTTTTTAGGGAAATTTTGATGTAATTCAATTCTTTCAGGTGTTTTAATATTGTCTGATCAGCAGAGGGAGCATTTTCATACAAAAACGGCATCATCTGCACATAAACGTGTGGTGCTTTCTCTTAAATTGCAACAAATCAAATTAATAAATATAGTTAAAAAAATAGCGGGCCCAAAATTGAGCCTTGAGGCACTCCTTTGCTTCCTTAAAGTAAAATATATATATATTTAAACCCATGGGCTACTACTGCCTATTTCTAAGATAATTTGGGAAAAAATTACATGTAGCATTGTCAAGTCAAATCTTTGTCCAAAATCCTCAAGTAATAACACGATGATAATTCCATCAGACGCATCACCTCGTCTTGACTTAACAGTGTTTTGTTACAGTCTGTAAAAGTTCTGCCGGTTTATAAGTTTATCCCCATCCAGCTCCATGCTCCGGTCCTTCTTTTGTTCCCTTTTCCTGCAGCTGCCTCTCGTTTGTTAATCAGCCCAGTGTGGCCCAGATATTCTCCCTCAGTTCAGTCACTTCTTGCGAGATCGTTGAACATTCAAGAGCGACTCTCAAGCCCTGAAAAAACCTGTCTGTATTTGTGATATCCTGAACCTGCATCTGAGCTCCCCGACTTTATTTCCCCAGTCTGTTCCCAGTTGAATTCCCAGTGTTGGATGACATTTCTGTTGATATTAAATAAGACATTTTCCTCAGTTGTTTACTTGCCTGATGTTCCATATTCTGTATCACCTGCTAAACGACACTTTCTGTTACACTTAAGACATTTAGCTGCATTCTTTGTGTTGCATTTGAGTCTAATTCACCTGCGTGACACAGTATCTGCGTCAAGGACATTTTTATCAAGCTTTTGGAATCGTAATCTAATGATATTCATCAAGGACAAAGGCAGAAATTCCACCAAAGGTTCTCAAGATACAAACTGCTCACTCACGCCCTCCAGTGGAAATATGGTGTGACCTCTACAGGGCTCAACAAATGTGAGCTCATGCAAAAACTAAAAAGGTCCAATGATTTTTTATTATTATTCATCACTCAAGTTTAGGCAGCCATGAGGAAAAAATGTAAAAAAATAAATAGTTATATATCCAGACAAGGCTGAGCAGAGGATTATTTTAATGTTGCACGCACTCAGGGAAACACATGGGAAATCTGACAAAGCTCGAGATAGACTGGAGAGAGTGGAGTCTCGTCCGGGCGGGTGTATCGGGTGTACTGGGTCAAGGGGTGGGGGGGTTCTGGGTCCAGCTTTGCCCAGCGACCCACGAGTCGGTGGGACACAAATATAGATTATTCATTGTTCTATGGATATATTTGTGTTTATGGTAGTGCTTTTGGTTCTTTTACGGCACATATGTCAAACTCAAATTTGGCCCTCGGTATAATTATATTTGGCCCGCGAGACCATATCAAATATGCATTAGAGCTGGCCCACTGGCTGCCCCAGTAAAGCGCATGCACCACTAATACTACGAATCCCAGAATGCTTTGTAAATGTGTTGGTGCTGATCCCCTATGCTTATGTTGACTCTCATTAGCATCTGCTCCTGTCGCCTCACTCAAGTTTAATCCACCCCTTCTGAAAAACATGCAGATGTTGTTGTGAAATTTTTCAATAGATATTTAGTTTGGCCCACGACTTAGTCCCAGTTTTTCATTTTGGCCCTCTGTGAATTTGAGTTTGACACCCCTGATGTAGAGGGTTAAGACCAAAATGAGTCTGACAGCAGCAGCTACAGAGTCGATGGAGCCGGAAGTGCTTCAACTGGCAGGTTAGCTACAGTATGTTCATTTATATAAACAGTCTATGGTTAAAGGGCCTCAGTTTGGTCCATTACTGCAGTTGTTCCAGTTTCCTGCAGATCTCACGTTTTTTCTTCCTTAAATCCTGTGACGCTGATGCTCATCGACTCCAGAGATACAGTGTTTTGAGATGTTTTCACTGTAGAAGACCAGTTTAAAGCGGTCGTCCGACTTTCATTATAGTTTTACACTAATCTTATTTATCTTTTGCATATTTATACTCTCCTGCTGCTCTTAAACTTTAAATTGCAACACTAGAATTTTCCCATTATAGCAAAAATACATGTTCTCTTACCTCTTATGGGGGGTCCGCTCTATGTGTCGTTTAATGAAAAATGCATATTACAGACTTTGTGAGGGGCCCCTTTGAGCACTGGGCCCCGGATAAACAGCCCCCATTACCCCCCTCGAGTGTGACGGCCCTGTATATCACCATTATTACTTCTACTGTCGAGTCGCCCCCTTTACTTTGACAACCTCTGCCCTTCATGTTGTAAATATTGATGTTTGATAATTAAAATAAAATAAATGTGTTGTTTTGTTTCTCTGGCACAAAATAACGTCACAGCATCACCTCATCATCATCGTCATGTCTTTATTGAAGCTCTCAGCCGCTCACTCTCTCCACAAACACCTCACACTTAAACAACAGGTCTTGGACTCGTAGCTTTCTATACAGGTGATTTTAAGTATTCAACAGAATTCTACAGCTTGCACTAAATATTTTAAGGCAAAATTCCACACAGAAGTGGTCCAAAAATGAATATTATAGGTATTTTGACCCAAACTAATCAACTAAGCTATCAGTTAGACAATGGAAATCTATGTCTATAACAAAACCTGCCCCGACATGACAGTTAGTAACATATTAGTTTTACATTTTACATGAATAAAATAGACTATATATTGTACATTTTTACGTCTTTTGTTTTTTTACATGTCAAACCCTTCCCAGAAACAAGTATTATTGCATCTACAGAAGAAGTTCCTGCAAAGACAGACATGGCTGATGTTGCGTAGGTCTTTAGCAATTAGCTTCCGATGCTAATGGACTAGGATTCATGGGGGAAAGGAGATTTAAAGTCCATAGATGACAAAAAAGAGTATACGCAGGCAGAAAACACTGAGCTTTTGACGTTCACCCTACAAGACTTAAAAGTAGCTGGAGATACTCGGAAGTACCCAAACTATGCTGCCATGCTGGAGCTGTGAAGTGCTAGCGTCCAAGTGCATCCCCCGAAAACATCACGAGGGATTGTTAAGGAGAACGGACACTCGGAGCGGAGGGAATACTGGAATGATATGAGCGCTCACTATCACAAAAACATTGAAATATACAGAATATATAAATATACGTCCAAAACGTTAACAATTTTGACTATATAGGATATCAGTGGAATTGTATTGGCAAAAGTTTTTGGTGTGAGGTGCAAAAGGTCAAATACTGCGTGCTGTGTCCACTCGTCTGTGGTGTCTCTGTGGCAGGAGTTAGAATATAAATATAAAAAACATACATAGTACAAACAATGTGTAAAATTTGATATTTGAAAGAACTGGCCCGTTTATGCAGCAGCTCCGATCGGCCTTCTCTCCGCTGCTGGTTCGATTTAAACTTTGATATAGTTAAAAGAAACAGTTATAATGCTCCTTCTGGTCATGTATGTAATATAGAATAAGATTTTACACATAAGCAGCACACAGACAAACATGACAATACACAGTGTAGCACAGTACAAAGGTGAGTGGCACGGAATTGTTTTATATGTGGCAGACAGCACAGTGGCACCACCAGCAAACCCTCTTCTTCCTCCTCTTCTTCCTCTTCCTCACAAACTCGTCTCTCTGTCCAAGCTCTTGTTATGTCTCCGCCGCTTGTGGCGCTTCCCACCGCTACTGGAACTGCAAAACGGACTGTTGTGAGCGTCAAGTCGTGTTCTAACGCTGTTTCCTCCTCAAAAACAGACCTGGAGTTGTGTTTTGTTTCATTCACACCTGTTATTATTCGTCTGTCTGCATCTCCTAAGCTCAAAATGCTCTGTTCCACCTTGTGATGTCATGAAGCGGTAGTTTTTCCAAGTAATTTTTTAAGTTTTCAAGTTAACAGCTCCTTTTACCTTTAGTTCAGTCTAAATCTGCAGGGTTTGTGTGTTAAACGTGTGAATTTAACAAAAAAAGCAACAACCCAGGTCTGTTTGTGATGAGGAAACATTAGAACAGATCAGAGAATTATTTTAAGTGAACACACAGTAAGAAAACATAACTATTTCACGTTAGCATGCTTTTGTTAGACATACAAACACATGAGGGGTGTAACAAAGTCTGGAAAGTCTCATTGTGTAATATGGTTGGATTTTGCGTGTAGGGCTGGCTCGGTTAGATAAGAAAAAAATATTGGAAGAACATTACAAGATTTTCTGGGCCGACTGCAACTAGTACATAGTCTTATTAGAAACATTTTTAGGCCCAACCAGTATTTGAAAGCTGATATTGGATCCAGCATGCTGTTGTTGCGTCCTTGGGCAAGACACTTAACCCACCTCGCCCCCTGTGTGTCTGTGTACACAGGTGTATGAATGTGTGAGTGACTGGGTGAGTGGTTCCTTGATGTAAAGACATGCTGGTACTAGAGAGAAATTGAAATGTAGGACCAAGTCTATGTGGTTCTCAATAGATTCTTAAGGTTCTGTCACTTTTCTGCCAGTCCAGCTCCGTTTCTCAGCCTGTTCCGGTCCTTTGTTTGCCGTCTTCCTGTTTTCCCCGCACCTGCCGTTCATTACTAATCAGGGGAGTGGCCTATTTGTTCTCACTCGGTTCAGTCTGTGTGGCTGGATTGTCATTTGTTCATTTGATTTGTTCATCTAGAAGGACACGCATGCTCTTGTGTGACAGGGTCTGCTGCAGGGAAATAATGTGTTTTTAATGCAACACAATGTAAAAATCCATCATGTTTTGTTACACCCTCAGACAAACACTGACTGAGTAACTTATATTTAACCTCGAACTGTTAGCATGCACACATTTCTATTGCTCCCATAGACTGTATACTTAAATGGACATAGTTAACCTGCTGCGTTTCAAATAGGAAATGAGCATTGAGCGCACTTCCGGGTCCATCGACTCTCTGTGCTGCTGCAGACTTAAAATGATTCTGGTATTTTCTCACTTTGTCCACTTCTTTACACACTCTATGGTTGCTCCCAAACATGCAAGTCAAATTATTTCCCTCTTTCAAGACCACTCCATGCAAAAGTACTACAGCTAATATCAGTACAACAACCAGTTCGTGCCAAAGGGAACGGGAAAAACTCACCTTTGGGATGAGAGCTGCTGAAAGGTTAAGAGGGGGAGCTGAGGGAGGAGTGGAATGAGAGAAGCAGGCAGGAGATGTTAGTCTACACTGTGGGAAGTCAGGTCATCTCAACGCCGTAGCTTCCATCACTTTCCAGGAAAAAATGGGATAAAAGGCAAAAACTCCATAGTATTTTGAGAACAAATATATCTGTGCTGGTTTGATCTTTGCTCCAGTTACATCGAACTCATTGCCGTTTAAGTCTCGAGTCATGAGGTACAGACGCTCACCTTTTCGACCCCGGCTCCTTCTCTTTTTTGGCGGTCTCCGGATTCACGTTCTTCCACACGTTTCCGAAAGATCCTTTGGACATTTCATCAGTGATGTTCACAGTGGAAGGATCGCTCCTGCAAGAACAAGGCGTGTCACGTTTAAATGCAAGGAGAGAGTTGGATTTAAAATGATTGTCAGAGTAAAATAAAAAGTGAAAAAACGTACTTGTAGTGACATTCAAGTGGGACCTGGACGATGCCTTCTTCTGCGATAATACTGTGCTCCTCCTAAAATCAAGCAGATAAACATAGGTTACATTTATCTCCTTATGTTACGCTGTTTTCTGATCTGTTTTCTGACATTTAGTAAAGATTAAACTGAAGAAAACCCAAATATTGAATGCAGACATTATTAAAACTGCCAGATTAAGCTTAAAATGTTTTCAACTGACAATTTCACTGTAGTTTCATTGTAGAATTCTGCCCTCTTTCCCAACTTTAAACTATGGACAGTTTTGAAATGCTAAACTGTCCAATGAAGTAAACTCCAACCAGGCCAAAGTGGTGAAAGTGAAAGTCTTTTACCTCTTGTGCAGCATCTTCCAGTTTCTTCTTCTTCCACTCGGGCATCAGGTCGTCCAACCAGCTCAGCTCTCGTTTGGAGAAAATCAGATCCAGCAGCTTCCTTATGAACACCAGAGCCAAGACCTGAGACACAGGAGGAGGACAGTGACATGTAGATATAATATAACTGTGTGAGTGTTAAAGTAACTGAATACTTGTAGTGAAAGTACGTGTTCTGAATACTGATTTGAGTATCTGTAATCTGGTACAGTTACTCTTTTAAAATGAAAGGAATACAGCACGGATTCAAACTGCATCATGTCAGGAGGAGGAGGAGGAGGAACAGAGAGCTGGAGAGGAGCAGAGAGAGAGGAGGAGGAGGAGGAGGACGTGGAGGAGCAGAGGGGACAGACAGCTGGAGAGAGGAGGAGGAGAGAGGAAGAAGAGGAGGGAGAGAGGGGAGGAGAGCGAAACAGCTGGAGAGAAGGAGAGGAAGAAGAGAGAAGGAGGAGAGGGAACACAGCTGAAGAGAGAAGGAGAAGAGAGTATAGAGAGCTGGAGAGAAGAGGAGGAGAGAGGAAGAAGAGGAGAGAGAGAGGGAAGGAGAGAAAGAGGGAAGGAGAGCAGAGGAAACGGAGCTGAAGAGAAGAGAGAAAGAGAGGAGGAGGAGGAGGAGAGAGAAGAGGAGCAGAGGGAAAAAAGAGCTGAAGAAGAAAAAGCGTGGAAAGGAGGGCGGAAACGACTGGAGAGAGGAGGAGGAGCAGAGGAGAGAGAGGAAGATGAGCAGAGGAGAGAAAGGTGGAGGAAAGGGAACAGAGAGCTGAAGGGAGGAGCAGAGGAGAGAGGAGGAGGAGGAGCAGAGGGAGCAGAAAGCTGGAGAGAGGAGGTGGAGAGAGGAGGAGGAGCAGAGGGAGCAGAGAGCTGGAGAGAGGAGGAGGAGGAGCAGAGGGAGCAGGCCGCTGTGGCAGTGTGGAGAAGCTCAGAGAGAGATGGAGGTTGTGGCGTTGATCGTGAGCAGCAGGTTTTCTCTGTGTCTTTATAATTTACCATCATGGGAAACACGATGGCGGCTCTGGACGTCTTGATCACCCACAGAAGGACCAAACAGCTCAGCTGGATGATGGTGAACAGGTGAACTTTACGTAACGGGACGTGGCGGAGGTAGATGAAGTCCGGCTGGTGCTTGGCCGGCATCCCAAACAACCTCAGACGATCGAAGAACTGCACTCGCACAAGAGACGGAGCGGTTTAAACGAGAGCTTTTATTTAAATGAAAATGTGTAAAAGGAACGAGATTCACCTGGATGCCCCGGAGTGAAGACGCCCCCATGTACAAGAACACGCCGTACAGCACAGGCATCGGGATGAACTGAAAAACGACAGAACAGAAGAAGTGTGAGGTTCTGTTACGCTGTTTAAAGAACTTTTTGAATAAGAATGACATGAGTGGAGGGAACAGAGAGGAGGAGGAGGAGAGGAGGAGCAGAGATAACAGGGATCACACTGTTTAAAGAACTTTGTGAACTTTGTGATGACATGAGAGGAGAAGAGAGAAGAGCAGAGGAAAAAGAAAGAGGAGGATAGGAATTAACTGAAAACGATAGAATAGAAAGAAGTGTAAGTTACTCTTATACTGTTTAAAGAACTTTCTGAATAAGAATGACATGAAAAGAGGAGGAGAGAGAGCGAGCGAGAGGAGGAGGAGGGAGAGAGAGGAGGATGATGAATGGAGGAGAAAGAGAAATAGGAGGAGGGGAGAGGGGGGAGAGAGGGAAAGAGGCGGATGAGAAGGAGAGAGAGCGAGAGAGAGAGAGGAGGATGATAGGAATGAACTGAAAATGATATAACAAAAGAACTTTGAGGTACTATTAATTTTGAATAAGTCAAGTATGATTTTTTTTTTAATTTTTTTCATAAACATGACCTGTCTCTAAAGACGATGGAACTTGTTCAAATCAATATTTCTGATGAACTATTACTGATAACAATATAATATAAAAGAAAAAGAAAAAACAGTGTGTCACAGGACAAAAGGTTTTTACAGTGAAGACGTTTGGCTGCTCTCACACCATAGCGTACAGGCTATTAGCATACTGGCTATTAGCATACAGGCTATTAGCATACTGGCTATTAGCATACAGGCTTTTAGCATACAGGCTATTAGCATACTGGCTGTCTGTTGTTTTCCTTGTTTAGATTCAGGTCTGAGGATGGAGTTAGATAAATAGGTGATGTCTGAGGCCCCAGTCCGGTTCAAAGATGGATTATATTTCCTCTTTTCTTTTCCTCTTTAACTCTCCTCTCAAACCATTTCTTTTCTTTGGCTCAGATCTGTACCTAACTCTTTAAAGCAGGGGTTAGTGGCTTTGAGATGGATATGTACAGCCGATTGGTGTCCTGAGCTGCTCTTGCGACGTGTTGGTACATTTTTTCATGAAGTAACTGTTTTGTTTCTTCAATATAACACTCACTGCAGTCACTACACTGGATGGAGTAGAACATATTGTCTTGTTTGTGAGCAGCGAAATGTCTTCACTCTCAAACTTTTGTCTAGTTGACAGTTAATTTTTCTTTTGCTATGGATCATACCTGGACAACTGAGGGATTATACAGACAATTTAATGTAAGAGTGAAACTTTTACATCTTAAAGCCAGTTATCTCATTAGAAAACTAAACTTTGGGTTGCCAGATTTGATGGCTAAAATCAACTTAGGTTTGTGTCCTCAATATGTGGAAGCAAATGTCATCCCAATGTAAGGAGGAGTTACAGTGAGTGAACAACAGCGTGTGCAGTGTCTGACCTTGAGGACAGACGTCATGAACACGGAGCAGCCCATCAGTGTAAAGATCATGAGGCCGGTGAACCGCTGCTCCCTGATCCCCAGAAACTTGGGCTGTTCCCCCGGAGCGGAGCACTCGGACTCCAGCTTCAGACTGTTGACGTGGGAGATGGACAGCACCGTGGCAGCTACGAACCAGGGCAGTCCCATCACAGAGCAGACCCCCAGCATGACCCCCACCACAAACAGGTCCAGGTGATAACCACAGCCTTTCTGCACAACACAACACAACCAATGTAAAGGTTAAAGGTCAGATATTACACAAAATGGACTCTTGTGAGGGTTGAGCTGTGTTATAATGCTGTTACCTCAAAAACAGACCAGGAGTGAACATGAAGGATTGTGTAAAACTATAAAAACAGTTGACAGTGGTTGACAGTTTGGGAAAAAGGGAACTGAAAGTAGCAGTGACTCAAAAGTAAATGAATAAAACTAAAACAGCAAAGTGACAAAATTAGATCTACAAGCGTCATTATAACAGAGTTCAGCTGTAAAAACAGATAAGAGCCATTTTAAAAAGTCAGCGGAGGCTTGGAGTTTAATCTTTGTGGAGAAATAAATGTATTTTAATACTGTCAGTCCTATTATAAAAATTTACAGGTGAAAAAGTAGTACAGATACTTAAGTAAAAGTACAGATACTGGAGTAAAAGTATCTGTTTAAAAACCCACTTTAAAATGTACTTAAAGAGTAAAAAGTAAAAGTATTTTCTTGCAGATTTTGACTCTTACAAAGCTTCAAATGTGGTGATTTTGATGAAATTAAAAATAAACCCTCAGACAGTAATAAAAAATACTTTTACTTTTCAGTCCTGTTCAAAAATATAGTGGAGTAGAAAGTACAGATACTGCTCTCAAATGTAGTTAAGTAAAAGTAAAAAGTATCAACTCAGTCTCAGAGTCACTTAAGTAACTCAGTTACATACTTACTAAGTACAGTACTTTATTACTTTTACTTTGTTACATTGCCAATAACATCAGAGTCAGTTACAGAGTCAGATTCAGAGATATATTCACAGAAACCTATAGAATCAGTCAAAATGGAGAGATGTTTTTGCAGTTGAACTCTTCATAGACACACAAACAGTCACAGACACAGAGTCACTCACAGAGACAGAGTCATAGAGTCAGAGTCACAGACCTTGAGCTTGTGCTCCTTCCTGTTGATGATGACGGCTGTGATCTGCTGGTCCATGAAGATGAGGATGGTGCAGAGCAGAGCAGGGATGAAGGTGATGATGGTGGTCCACCAGGGGTTTGGTCCCACTGGGTTTATGAGCCAGCCGCGGTCGTCCCGGGTGGGCTGAGTTTAACAAAGACAGAATTAAACTTTTCAATGCATTAAAAACGCTGTGTAGTCTTCAGTGGTGTAATGAAGTACTGTATTTGTAGTAAAGTACAGTATTTAAGTAGAATTGTTATCTTATGTTTACTTTACTTTTTACTTTTACTTCACTACATTTGAGAGTAGTATCTGAACTTTCTACTCCACTACATTTTTGAACAGGACTGAAAAGTAAAAAGTATTTTTCATATGATTTGAGGGGTTATTTTTACCATGTTCGTGGAAACAACATGGTAAAAACAACAAAAGAAAAAAAAAAAAAAAAGATTTGTATTGTTACTGTTGACCAAAATACTTTTCATTTGTTTAATCGGTATCACTACATTTAACACTTTAACACCAAATTAACAACACTTGAAATATGAAATACTTTTACTTTTTACTCTAAATGGGTACATAAATACTTTTACTTGACTAACTTTTTACCTCTGTATCTGTACTTTTACTAAAGTAACAAAATTGTGTACTTCATCCACCACTGACAGTAGTTACGATGTGTACTTGGTAGGCTGTGTACTCAGTCAGTGTAGTACTTTGTGTACTAGTTAGTCTGTGTAGTACTTTGTGTTCTAGTTAGTCTGACTTACTTTAAACTTGCTGGGAACTTGAAGCTTGGGCGATGGAATTCCTAAACTATAATCCACCAAAACCATAGTGAGGATCGTGATGAAGACGGCAAAGTCACTGATGATGGACCGAACCTGCAAGAAAATCAAAATATATGTCAACTCAACTACAACCATATCTCACTGTATCCACCAGGTGGCGCCAGAAGACCGCACACTGGTGTCTGCAGAGGGGGCTTCATATTTAGAGTTATTACAGAGACTGAAACAGGAAAAAGAGACACACTATCGAGCTTTTTCAATTCTGACTCCAACCAGCAGATGGCAGCAAACGCCAAACAAACACAAACCACTGCAGTCAAAGCAATTTAAGTCAGTGAGCTGTGAAGGAAATATAATAAAGGACATTTTTATTTGGAGAAAAAAATAAAAATGAAAAAACAAAACTTAAATTAAAAAAATATAAATTGTCTCTGTAAAATAAAAATTTAAATAAAAAAAATAATAATAAAATAAATTAATAAGAAAAAAAATTAAATAATAAAAAAAAAAATTAAAAAAAAATCCATACCTTGGTGGGGAAATAGCGACTGAATTTGAACTCTTTGAGGAAAGCAGACATGGAGACCGTTGAGAAGAAGAGGATCACACACCAGAAGAGGACATCAGGTATGTACGGCCCATGTGCTCCACAGGCGGCTCCCACAAACTCCCCATGTAAATTCTCACACTCCTGACCACAGCAAACACAAGCACAAGAACCAGTTTCAACCTTTTTGCATCTACATGGTAAACTGCATGGGCCCTGATTAAACATCATCATCATCATCTGCAGGGCTTTTTGTAGATGTATATTGACGATGACAGAGTGAAGTTTGCACACTGTATCCTCGGGGTGCTGTTTCCGCTCAGCTCCCCCTCCTCTACTCGTGCAGCCTGATGACTCAACGAAATCCGCATAAAACAAATGTGATCTCAGAGACAGTAAAGCCACTCAGCTCAGTTCAAATGTTATGAAGAGATGTGATAATAGGCTTATAGGAAATCCAATAACAGTTATGTCTATATAAATGAACCTACAAACAGAATAGCATCATTTGGCATCCGTGTGCCGTGGTCTAGCATCCAGTGACATAATTACTCTGGCTCACCGCGACCTCCAGACTCGTCCAGTTGACCTCCGAGGCTGTGATGTTCCTTGCTTCCCACAATAGTACGGTGTCATTACTTGGGTGGCTGGGCTCCACACAGGCACACCTGTCGAGAATGAACATTATCACGAACTGAAATACACAGTTCTTTTCAGATCATTTCAAATATAAAACATAACGTCATTGTTAATACTTTTGTATGGCTTTGACAGAAGCAAAATGTTAAAAAAAATTAAATGTCAGACAAGGTAAGACAGTTGTTCAGTTGCCTGGCATCCAGAATATACATCTGTTTTCAAATGGCCGTGATTGACAGGTGGATTAGCCAATCAGAGACATGCATGGTCCATCCATCACACAGGGGATGAAAAACATGTCAGATTTCTGCAGAATTGATGAGCAAAGCCTAAACTCTGTTGATCTGAGGTGAGAAAAATGTGATTTAATTTGTCACTGAAAAAAACGGATCTGACTGAACTACATTTGACCGGGCTTGAGATGTAACGGAGGACGAGGGGACCAGACTGATATCAATCTTTATAAAACATATGGAGAGATCAGTCTGGATTTGAGAGGCAAATCGTTGAGTAGTTCACCAACCCAAAGATCACAAGCTCAAAGTTCTGTTGCCATGAACTTGAGCAAGTATCCGTGTGGATAAATGGACACAGCTAACGTCCTAGCCACTGTGTTGCAAATAGGAAGTGATCACTGTGGCTTCTCTCTCTGTAACTGCTGCTAAACGAGTGGTGCGGGCGGGAAGGGGCGCTACCTTCAACAGCCTTGCTCTGGATTGGCTCTTTGGTTGCTATGATACACACAGTTGGAATTCCAAATATGAAACTTGTCTCCAAATTAGCCGCTATAACTGCTCTAGCTGAACGCTGTGGGTGATATCACACTCACTTAGTCCACTTCTTTATACAGTCTGTGTGTGTGAGCGAGCGTGTTGGTGATCAGAGATTAATATAACTTCCATATATCTGTTTTTGCACTTGCAGCAGTACAGCCAGCGCACACTGAGACACTCACGAGTACATGGTGAGCCTCTGCAGGTTGTTGTTCTTGTTGATGGGGTAGTGCACTCCCAGGTGGATCAGCTTCTCCAGGGCCTCGTAGATGAAGATGATGCAGATCAGAGCGGCGAAGGCTTCCTCAGTGAAGCGTGTGATGTAACAGACCAGAGAACTAGCATCGGTCGCCACTAACAACAGGCAGAAGAAGGCCGTCCACAAACCAATACAGGCTCTGAGGGACAGGTAGGACAAGTGGTACTCCCTTTGAGGAAAAACACATACATGAAGATTAATATTTAAGGTCTTATTCAGAAGAGGGCAAAATCCTGTCAATCTATTATAAGAATACAGAAGAAGGTACAAAAGATCATTTGTCCAGAACCTCAACCAAGACATTTAAATCTGCTCTATTCTGCTTGTGTCTCTATAGTCTCTGACATCTGTGGATCATTTCGTTATAGATTACAAATTTTAAATCACAATATTCATCTAAAACGACTTAATAAAAGAAACAAGTCTGCTAATTTATAAGTTAGAAAACGGCGGTGTCCAATGGGAGCTGACGTCGCTATAAACATCATCACAATAAAGCGCCGCACGATCGACAAAATGACGTCTTGAAAATAGTGGATTAAAGATTAAAGTCAAACATGAATCACTCCAAATAAAACTTAAGAGGCTCAATGAGAAGAAATGACTAGAACATGGCTAAAACCCCTGAAAAGTCCAGTTTGTAGAAGAGGTCTGATTTAAAAACATTGCCGAAATATTATCCGATCGACAAAAGAACTGATTTATTGACTTACTTGCAGAACTTAAAGAGGATTTTTTCAAACACAAGGACAGGTCCTGTGCTCCCCAGAATCGTGAGGGGCTGTCCAGCGAATAAGGAGTAGGCAATCCCAGTCATGGACGCTCCAAACAGGGACTCGATTGCACTCTGAAAACACAGGAAGTAATTTTGTTATGTTTAACATTGTTAGCTGCTTTACATTGAACTATATAATGATTTTAACAGAAGATACAATCAAATTAGTACTTTCATTGTGAACATCATGCAATCTACATTACCAATTAAACTGGCTCTTGTGAGTTTTAAGTCATGTTATGATGGTGTTTCCTCTTAAAAACAGACCTGGCGTTGTTTTTTGTTTCATTTACACATGTTTGAGTAACACTTTATTATTGGTCTGTAACATCTCCAACTCTCAAAATACTCTGTTCCACCTCGTGATGTCATGAAGTGGTAGTTTTCAAGATAACAGCTCTTTTTACCTTTAGTTCAGTAAAGATTGAGATTGAGTGTTTTCAGTTTGAGTGAAGAACTCAGCCTAAATCTGCAGGGTTTTTGTGTTAAACATGTGCGAATGAAACAAAACACAACTCCAGGTTTGTTTGTGACGAGGAAACAACAATAGAACATCAGAAAATAGTTTAATACGAGCTCTTTAAAAAGGTTTAATGCTATAGACTCATTCTGGTCGACTTGTTTAATCCACATGGGAGAGGAATCACAAAACATTAGTTATTCATGGCTGTCAGCTTCTGTTATAACCAACATTTTGAGGACTTTTCCCCACTGACAAATATGTCAGTAAAAGTATAATTGTCAATTGCTATAGCAACAGTTACAATTGTGTGTCAAACTCAAGGCCCACGGGCCAAATGGGGCCCTCCGCATCGCTTTATATGGCCCTCGACAGGGTAAATTAAAAAGTATGATGGTCTTAAAATGTTGTTTTATCAGGAGATACGCAGTTACACAGCCATATTTTTACATCTAGGCAAATGCATATGTAATATTTGTAACTTGAATACGTAATAAATACAGAAACTATTAATTAACAAGTTAAAAAAGTAGTTAAATTTATTTTACATCTGGTCCTTTGAGGGCAGCCATTTTGCAGACGTGGCACCCCTGCTCTAACTAAAAAAAACTGGATTGGCGTATCCTTATTAATTGTTCTAAATAAAAATGGTATGATCCAAACAATCGGATTTATACATATTTATATATATTTGTTTTTACCACTCGTCCCTCCGTCGCCTCTCCCAGCAGACCTCCGAACGTGATGACAGGCGACATGCAGGCGCAGTACAGAAAGAGGAAGGAGGCCAGACACTGCAGGTTAACGGCGTCTGTGTAGTCCGACAGGTAGAACGGCGCCTTTCGCTTGATGTCCAAAACAAAGCCGCCGAAAAACCTGTCAACAGTAAACAGTAGGATTACACAATGTTCTCATAAAATGTGTTTACACATGAAGCTAGAGTGAATTCAGCCTCCCATCGACCTCACTGTTCCTCCAGAGCCTTTGTTAAATTAAACCCCCGTCGCAGATATCGGACATTGCTTCAGTTTGTGACCTCGGCGTCTCCTCTGCCACCTCCAGTGTCCAGACTTCAGGGAAAAAAGACATTTCATAAATATCATCTACCTGACCTTGTTTCTCATCGCAATATCTTCTGCCGGTGTCTGAACTATGACATCTTACTAATATTTTTTGCGTCTGTCTGAGTCTCTGCAGGTCGTAATAACAGGCTGCCTTAATGTGGTGCCATAATAACACTCTAACAAGTTTAAAATGGAGAGGGAGGGAAGGGCAGAATTTCTTTGTTGGAATTTGCTGTTGTAGTCTCTGTGATCACTGGTCCGACTCACATTAAAGGTCTTACACTGCGCAAAATGGACTCTTAGTAAGGTTTAAGCCGTGTTCTGATGCTGTTACCTCCTCAAAAACAGACCTGGAGTTGTGTTTTGTTTCATTCACATGTTCCAGTAACACTTTATTATTAGTCTGTAACATCTCAGAGCTCAAAACGCTCTGTTCCACCTTGATGACGAGCTCCTTTTACGTTTAGTTCAGTAGAAATTGGCAATTCTAGGGTTGAAATCAGGTGGAACGGAATGTTTTTAGTTTGAGAGAAGAAAGAATTCAGCCTAAATGTACAGGATTTGTGTGTTAAACATGTGAATAAAACAAAACACAACTCCAGGTCTGTTTGTGATGAGGAAACAACATCAGAACATAGCGTAATATGGGCGTGTATATAAGTACATTACAAAGCAGTGTTCAGTCTTTTAGCTGTGATGTCGTCAGGTGAAATAACTATTAACTTTAAACTATTTGATTAAAATAGCAAGACTGTGGACCTAATCTCTAATATATTAGGTCCAATATGTCTGGATTTTCTATATGGAATCTCCCGTATCGTTCATCCTGACCTCTGACCTCCAGCTGAGACTGTAACACCGTCTCGTTCTAGCGCTGGAATCCTGAGTGGAAGCCTCTGGACTAAATATTGAACAAGGGCCTCGTGCCATGTGTGTTTTTATCAAGTGTTGAGTCAATCTGTCGACTCATGCTCCTATCTTTGGACACGCTCCACTGTTGCAGCACAGAACAGGCGCTGGAGGCGGTTACCATGGCAACGGCGGGTGGGATGCTGTGGGGTTTCTTTTTCAGCCGCATTGATAGCAGAGAACCGGGCTTGTGGCCAAAAGAGGTACTGCCGCATACCGCAGCTCACTCCGTATCACGTCCCTCACTGTTATCAAACCTAACCGGGATAGAACACCGTTTCATGAATGAGACGCTCACAGCTACATTTATACAGGGAGAACGCAGACTTTAATCTAATCTAATCTAATATTGTGCTTTCAGATTGTCCTGACAAACTGTATTTTTATATGAGACAACAGCTACACTCAGATTTAAACACGGAGAACGTGACTTTAATCTAATCCAATCTACTATGGTGTCTGACAAACTGTATTTTTATATCAAATCCACAAATAAATATCATTTAATCACTGTTTAGGCCCATATATATCACTGTAGCACATTCAAACTAGACACTAATCCACCCTATTGTGCTTGTGTCTCTCTACATTTATAATCTCTGACACTTGTGGATTATAATTTACATATTTTTAATCGCAATATTCATCTAAAACGACTTAATAAAAGAAACAAATACACTGACTTCTGTGTTTGAAAACTATGGTGTCCAGTGGGAGCTGATGTCGTGACGCGTAAACGGCATCACAACAAAGCGCCGGCGCCCCCTATGGACAGCTGCACATCACACTAGAGCAGCAAATTTTTTAAAATCTGCATCAAAATGACAACGCAACGCTGCTGAATCCTATGATTATCACCGATTTAGAAAATAAAACGAAAAGAAAATTGATCGGCAAAATGGCATCTTGAAAATAAGTTGTATTTGGAGTGATTCATGTTTGAGTAATCTTAAGAGGCTCAATGAGAAGAAATGACTAGAACATGGTTAAAAACTCTGAAAAGTCCAATAGGTCTGCTTTAAAGGTACACTATGTGCTTGTCTCCATGGAGGTATTATTGCTTTGCTTGCGATGTTCCACACTACAGCCTTAAACATATCTATCATGCATGAACTCCATTACAAGCATTGTCATGGCTGCGTGTTAAGCTGATGTCAGTGAGATCTTGAAAGGAACCAGCGCAACTGAAGGAGTGCGTCAGGCAGAGGTCTCAGGTTACGGATTTGAATAAACCTGACTCCAGCGTGCACCTAGGTCACTTTGTTTTATCCACAGACTGTATGAAGAAGTGGACTGAGGGAGTGTGACAGCTCTAGTCAAAAGAAGCTTATAGCAACCAAAGAGCCAATCTGGAGCGAGGCTGTGGAGGGTAACGCCCCTTCCTTAGCAACGCTGTCAATCAAACCTGTTGCTAACACAAGCAGGAGTGACCTCAGAAGAAAGAAAGTGCCTGATTTGTCTGTTATTGATGTTCTTAACTTGATTTACAACACTGGGATCATGTAGAGTGGGTTAATACGAACATTTAAGACGAAAATGACAAGTCTGACAGCAGCAGTTACAGAGAAAGGAGCCACAATTTTTCAATAGAAAGTGAATTAAACTGAACAAGGCAGCTACTAGGTTAGCTACGTCCATTTGTATAGGCAGTCTGTGGTTTTATCCCCCATGAAAAAGGCAACGGGAGGGAGAGGAGAAGCAGAGGAAGAGAGGGATGGACAGATCAGAGGAGGTCAAATCGCTCTCTGATTACAAACCTCTGTTTATATTAATTAAATAGAAAAAAAGGAGCTCATATATGACACTGGAGTAGTATTAAGACCAGTTTGCACTCATGTGAAACGGTACGAGTCACTAAATTATAAATAAATACAGTACAGCAACATACTCTTCTTAAATAATGAATTCTCGCACACTAAAGGAACACTGTTGTAGAGATTGACAAAAGGCTCTATTTTTACTCGCGCTCAGAGAGTAGCTACAAATAAAACTTACCTCCCAGTGCGTTGTAACTCCGGTCCTCCATGTCCTCCGTGATCTTCGGACTCTCCCAGATCAGTAACACCATTGGGCACAGGGGGAATCTTACGTTTTTCCTGCATAGTGGTCATAAATGTTGAAAGTTGTTGAAAGAATTGTATGGTTAGTCCTCGTCAAACCAGCAGATGTTTTTTATCTGCATAGAATTTAAACAACCCCCTCAAACTTCCTTCTGAGGGGAAAAAAAAGCTTCTTGGGCCAAAAACAAAATGGTCATTGACTTGCGTGCTGTATCATAATTAGTCCCCCAAAATTTAAACAAATCAGGAAGGAGGAATCTAAGGCCTCATATTACACAAAATTGATTCTTCTGAGGTTTAAGTCATGTTCTAACGCTGGTCCCTCCTCAAAAACAGACCTGGAGTTGTGTTTTGTTTCATTCACACATGTTTGAGTAACTTATTAGTCCGTCTACATCTCTAAAGGTCAAAACGCTTTGTTCCACCTTGTGATGTCATGAAGTGGTAGTTTTCAAGTTAACTGCTTCATTTACCTTTAGTTCAGTGGAAATGAGCTCTAAATTAGGACTAAACCAGGACTAAACCAGGACTAAACATGGATTAAACATGGACTAAACCAGGACTAAACCAGGACTATATAAATGTGTGTGTGAATGAAACAAAACACAACTCCAGGTCAGTTTGTGATGAGGAAACATTATAACACAGATCATTAAACTGTGTACGATGGGTCCTTTAACCTGGAGAAATCGTGTTGTTGTCCATTTACCTGAGAGGGGACATTTTTTGGAGGCTCTATTCTGATGGACGGGTCCCATTCTCCAGGAGGTAACACCGTCACTTGATCCAGGAATTCGTCAATCCCAGCGATCAAGTCACTTCTGTCTTTGGCTTTATATGCGACATCATGGAAAATCTATTCACAAGAAACACACAGAAACAGTTTTTAATTTTGAATGGAAGTAAATTGTGTGTTTCCTAATAATAATAATAATGATTTATTAATATATATATATATATATATATATATATATATATATATATATATATATATATATATATATATATATATATATATATATATATATATACACATATGTGTATATATATATATATACACATGTATGTATGTATATTTTTTTATGGTTTACCTGGAATGTGCTAAACTTGGGTATTTTATTTGTATTCAATTTGGTTTTATTGCTCAAAAATACCTTGGAAAAACATGTATTCTGGGTCACCTCTCCACAGATGTGACCTATAAACATGCTGTCACCAGCTTGTCTCCGTGGCAACAGATATGTTTAATGGATCACACTGCAAAGCAATAACTCCATGTCCTCGCACCAGATTACATCTCTCACATGTCAGAGCCATATGAACCATCTCACACTAAACCAGGTCTAAACCAGGACTAAACCAGGGCTAAACCAGGTCTAAGCCAGAACTAAACCAGGACTAACCAGGTCTAAGCCAGACTAAACCCAGGGACTAAACCAGGACTAAACCAGGTCTAAACCAGGACTAAACCAGGACTAAACCAGGACTAAACCAGGACTAAGCCAGAACTAAACCAGGACTAAACCAGGACTAAACCAGGACTAAACCAGGACTAAACCAGGTCTAAGCCAGAACTAAACCAGGACTAAACCAGGTCTAAACCAGGTCTAAACCAAGACTAAACCAGGACTAAACCAGGACTAAACCAGGACTAAGCCAGAACTAAACCAGGACTAAACCAGGTCTAAGCCAGAACTAAACCAGGTCTAAGCCAGGACTAAACCAGGACTAAACCAGGTCTAAGCCAGGACTAAACCAAGACCAAACCAGCACTAAACCAGACCTAAACCCGGACAAAACTAGGACTAAACCAGAACTAAACCGGGACTAAACCAGGACTAAACCAGGACTAAACCAGGACCTAAACCAGGACTAAACCAGAACTAAACAGGGACTAAACCGGGTCTAAACTGGGACTAAACCAGGTCTAAATCAGGACTAAACATGGGGAGTCATCGTTTGAGTTTTGTGCAGTTAAATCCTGTCTCACTTCCTGAAGATGTGAGACAATGTTAAATCCAGACTCAAACGGTTCTGTTTAGCTGCATGTGACTGAAAGGGTTTTATTTTATTTTATTTATTTATTTTTATTTTTTTTTTTTTGCCTCTTCTCTTTTAATGTTCATTTTAAGATGATTATTTATGTTTTGATTTGTTGTATTGTGATTTTAATGTCTGTTTTTGGATGACTTTGTGTTTGTGCTGTACATATAAACTTGCTGTACCTCATCTGTCATCAGTGTAGCAATTGATCTCCCGATCTCATGATACTGGGGCCCTTTCCCGAGAGGGCCGAGAAGAATGAATAGAAACCTGCCGAATAAATACGCTAACAGTTAGAAAGTTTATGTCAGTTAATTCAAGATAAAGAAAGAAATCAGTTATGGGTCCAACCTCGTGGTGATCGGAACCTCGGCCAGACCGTTGAGAAGAACAGCGGGAGCCAAGCGAACGAACGCTACCACGGGCCGATCCAGGAATTCCAGCTCTCCTACCAGCACATTCGACGCCTCTGCTCCGGGTGGGATTTTTTTCATGAAGTGGAGGTCGATCTGCAACACAAGACGACACGAAAGGAACAGCAAACACACAGATTAATGACCACTTAAACTGTAAGCACATCTTGGTTAAACACACAGATGCAGTTATGTGTCCGAGTATCAGAGTTCGGGGATAAACACGCCGCCGCAGTAGTGGGTCCAGAGTCTCACCTTGCTGAAGTCGACGGCGCTGTTTTCTCTGCTCACGTCCTGCTTGCCCTCCGTGGTCGCGGGCTGGCTTTGGGGGGAGACGGTTTGGCCTGCGGGGCGAAAAGGAGAGTCAACAGTGTCCGATTCACATGGGGTCAAAGGTCGGCGCGGTCGGTTCCCACACGAGGATGGTGGTCTCGTGTGAGTGAGGATGGGTTAGGATGGATAGGATGATGTCTGAAGAACGAGATGTAGTTTTAAACATGCGCAGTAAGTGATAAAGTCGAAAAAAAGAACTATTTTAAGTCAAAATGTACTCAGGATATCTGATTTGTTAAAGGTAAAATGAGTTTTGTGTCAAAATCCTGTGTGAAAGACAATTATATAACACATAAAACTGCTAAAATAAAAATAATATACATTTTCATCTTTATGTTTATACAATTTTACATTTTGAGGGGTAAAATTTGGACAAATTCAAGCCACTTCAAAGCTCTTTTTATCAAGGAACCACTCATCCATTCACACACACATTTATACACCAGTGTACGCAGACACTGAGGTTTATGTCGGGAGCGGGATTCGAACCGGCAACCTTCGGATCAGTGGACAAACACTCATACCTCATACTCATACCTCATACTACTGCCTGAAGGAAACACACTTTATGGCATGTGATGGAACAGGTTTGAAGCTAACCTGAAGAGTTATGCTAACCTGAGTTTAGCAAATCTGTTTCCATGGAGACAGGCAGATAGCTGACCCCCCTCCCCCACCTCAAAAGTTACATAGTGTAGCTTTAACATCACTTTTTCCCGTGCTGTAAAATGCTGCTACAGAAATCATAATCCATAAAAATAGTGAGATATTAGAGCTTAAATGCCCTAAGTGTTGCGTAGATCATATGTTTCTAGACTTTGAATAGTGTTAGGCTGGAGCACTTCTCGACCTTTATTTTGAAGGTTTTTGTGTGTCTACGTGCTTTTATTTTGGTGTACTTCCGTTTCTCTTTGCCTGACTGTTGAAATTGTTAGTGCCTTGTAGAAAGTTCTCAATTTGAAGTAAAATCGCTGTTATTTAAAAACAAGAGCTTTGTAAACGATTGAATAAAAACTCACAAAATGTTAAAAAAAACCCGAAAAAAAACACACTTTATGGTCAAAATTCAACTCAGAATAAGGAGTAGAAAGCTGTAGAAGAAATAAACAAATAAAACAACCATCATGACTGTGGGTCTGTGCAGGGGCGGCGCCAGATAATTTTGTTTGGAGGAGTTATGCGGGGGCTTTTATGGATGTAAGCGCAACCTCCCCACCCTGGACCATGTTTGAGTCGCTGTTTTGTGTGAAAACGCAGTGCAAAAATCTTTGAGGGGAGCTATGGCGGAAGATTGGCCATTGTAGGGGAGGATAGTGCCCCCTGAAGCCCCCTTCCTGGCACCGGCCCTGGATCTGTGACTGCCAGCACTGAGAAACACCAGGTTACTATTATTTTGAATTTTATCTTCAATATCTTTCTTAATATATCTCTACTTCTTCATTTTTCCACTTGAGCTTACCCCTGTCACTCTTTTTTTCTCTCTTCCCTTCACTTCAACGTAGCTACACACACACACATGGTTTATTTTTATTTTATTTATGTATTTATTTATTTTCGTCTTGTCTAGAAACTGCCTGTTATATCTTCTGCCTTGTTTTTTGAATCAATAATTCTTGTTTTTAGTATGTCTTGGACCTACAGTCTTGTATTTAAACTGTATGCTTGTCTAGATTTAAATAAATAAGATAAAAAAAAAAAACAAAAAAACGTGATGAAGAGGAGGCAGATGTATTCTCTGTGCCCATGCAAAACATTTATAGTTCTTTGTGGGTGAAGTGTTGATTTCAGATTTTTTTTACGGCTTAAAAACAAGATTATCTAGTGAGTCAGAGAAAAACACAAGGAGAAAACATGATTAATGATAAAAAACCTTAAGAAACATTCACTGATTTGGGCGATAACAAAAGCTCATGAACAGCAGGTGCATGTAGGTGTGGAGATCTGAAGGAGGCCAGCTCACCGTTCTTGTCCATGGAGTGTGGTTCAGACTGTTTCTTGCCGATATCTGCAAACGAGCGCACGATTGGGATGCGGTTGGCCAGTTTCTTGTGGTTTTGGTGGTGGTGTTGTTTAAGAAGAGCGGCTCGGATTCTTCTTCTGGCGTCTTCTCCAACCGCACCAGATGATTCGTGTTGATCTAGAACCATATCTACGAAACACAAAGACGTCCAAGATCTATACCCGCCCTTATTGTGTGTTTTTGTTTTGTAAATTTGATCTAAATGTGTTTAGAAAGTGTTAAGACTGAACCTGCGATCTCCTCGAGCGAGTTAGCCCTCATGTCCAGCATCACGATCCCGTTCATGATGCAGCTGCGGAGCTCAAACAGGCTGTGTAGAGACAGAGTGGCCACGTAGGGTTTACTCCAACGCTCACCGCCATCTTCTACGTCCTCCTCAAACTTTAGCCACCTGTGCACGGAGAACACACCAAGTTATAAGTGAAAACAGAAGGATTTATGCTCTTTGGAAGTTTGGACTTTAGCAAAAATCATGGCCCACATATATGGATCAAATCACATATATGGATAAAATCGTGGCCCAAGTATAGGGATAAAATTATGGGCCAAGTATATGGATAACATCATGGCCCGAGTATATGAATAAAAAAATGGCCCAAGACTATGGATAAATAATGGCCCAAGTATATGAATAAAACCATGGGACAAGTATATGAATAAGACCATGGCCCAAGTCTATGGATAAAATTACAGCCCAAATGTATGGATCAAATCATGGGCCAAGTATATGAATAAACTGTATAAAACTTGAGCCACCTCTCTGACAACACAAACATTTACGCTCTTTGGCGCTTGGACTTCATGGCCCATACAGTATATGGATCATTTCCCACTGTCCTGAGTGTCACATGATCCAAATGATCCAAATGATCCGGTTGACATAGTTATTTGTACCTCGCTGTCTCTTTCCATTCTGCGTCCTCGCCCTCCCTGAGGCAGATTTCATCCAGCTCTGTGAACAGAGCGTGGGGGATGTGCTCCTCGTCGCCATCTTCTGTCCCCAACAAAAACTGCACCCTCTGAGCTGGAGTGTCTGCTGCAACAAGTGGGACGGGGTTCAGATTAAATACATTCATACAAACGTTTTTTTCCGTTCACTGGTCACTCACAGTGTGACGGAGACTCTCGGCCATCTTCGGCTGTGGAGTCTCGTTCCTTGGACCTCTTCCTGTGTCTGTGGCCGTGATGTCGGTGACGTCTGTGTGACCGTCTCCCCAGAGGAACATGGACCCCGATATACAGAGTGCGGTGGCCTGGAGGAGAGTTCAGACAGAGGAGGGACTGTCAGAGAATACTTTGGTTTTTTCACTATACCATATACTTATACTATAGCAAGTGGGCACCATTTTGGGGGCCTGTCATGATAACAAATTTTGAAGTTTGATACATTGTTGAAGAAATTATAGGCGATAAATGATAATATTGAGACCCAAGAGCAGATTCAAATCACAAAAACTGTTCTAAAAGTACAATATAAATACAAGCTGCAAAAAAATAAAGACTTTAGTACCAAGTTTGCATCTATAATGAGTCACAGACGTTATCTCAAATCTTATCATATACCCAAAAAATAAACAACAATGTCCCAGCACTGCAAAGAAAAAGTACACACAATAAATACTGACCCAAAAAAATATTGTTGCATCTTTCATACACTGAACGATAAGCTGATAGAGTGATTTTTGTGAAGGGGCCTGCATGAGCTGAGATGACCCCAGTGAGTCATGTTTAATCAGTAGTTCTGGTTTGTTTGTGCAGTGCCTTTTAAAATAACATTGTAAAACAGTGCAATAAAACATGAAGCGAAGTAAAAACGCACAAATGAACACACTGCAGGGTCGAACTGGGGTCTAGGAGAGAGTCTGATAATGAACAAGGAGATCAGTCTTTTACCAAACACTTCACAATAACACTATATATCATGCTATATCATAATAATAACAGTCTCAGGCTCCACATGAAGTTAACAAAAGCTGAGTGTCACGTCTTACAGTGACCACACAGCCCAGCATGGCACCATAGACTGTACATATAAATATATATATAAATGCACATAGCTAACCTGCTAGCAGCCGCGTTACAAATAGGAACTGATAATGGGCGTGCTTCTGGCTCCATCGATTCTGGCTCCAGTTCACTTTACATTAGAAAATTGTTGCCCTTTTCTGTAACTGCTGCTGTCAGACTCTTCATTTTGGTCTTAAAATGTTCGTATTAGCCCGCTTTACATTTTTTATTTCACTATTGGGTCTGTAAATCAAGATATGAACATTAATAACAGACAAATCAGGTGCCTTCTTTCCCCAAGGTTGCTCCAACTAGCGTTAGCAACAAGTTTGATTGACAGCGTTGCTAGGGGAAGGCTTGGGTCTCTCTCTGGCCTGGGAATGCCTTGGGGTCCCACCGGAGGAGCTGGAGGACGTGTCTGGGGTGAGTGAAGTCTGGGAGTCCTGGCTTAGACTGCTGTCCCCGGATAAGCGGGAGAAAATGGATGGATGGCTAGGGGAAGGAGCGTTACCTTCAACAGCCTCGCTCCAGATTGGCTTTTTGGTTGCTATGATACTAGCAGTCAGATTTCCAAATGTGGAACCAAATTCGCCCTCGATGAGCTTCATTTGATGCTCACTTAGTCCTCTGCTTTATACAGTTTATGCATGGCACAGCCTCTTTACACAACACTCTGATATGTGGCCAGACGTTGCCACAGAAAAAGACTCTGAAATCCCACAAAATGCAGCTAATTCGAGTTTAACGCTTAATGGAAAGATTGAAAAACTTAAACAAAACAAAACACATAACGAACCCTCCATAAAACAACTCTCGGACAACACTCTGGTCACTGATACGATCCCCCTGGAGGCCGCTGATAACAAGACGATCTGGATCTGTCAAAATACATTTGTACTGAGGAGTACCTGACGCTGCTGGTACCGCTGTAAGTGAACTCAACCAGAGAAAACTACTCTTAGCATTGTGTAAATTATAGATGGAGTAAAGAGGACAAAGTGTGGGACCAACTCGGCCGGACTCTGCCTAAGGCTCAGTGCTGCGTGTGGAAGGATGGAAGAACAGCAGAACAACATGCAGAGGAATGTGTTTTAGCTTATGTTTTTTCAGTCAAAAGAGGTTCACAAAAATAGTTAGCCTGATGATGTCATAGGCTTTACTGCCACGTCACTGGCTTTCGGTTTTCCACCATCTGAATTCAGCCAATAGAGTGTGGCATTTCTGAGCAAACTCCCCAGCTAATGTAACGTGAGCGTGTTCTGTGTTCTGTGTTCTGAGGATGCAGTGACCTTTTCAAAAGTACACATCATTTAGCTGTTTAAAAGTCTATTCTACACATCAGCCTTTTGCTTGAAGGACTCAGAAACTTAAGTCTAACACAATTACTCCTACACTACAGTAGTGCTTTTGTATGGTCAGTATAATGTGCTTCTGTCATTGATATAGTTAAGAATAAAAGTGACTCCATTAGTGCAATAAAACCCAAACGATTGTTAATTGATTCATGAGCCGTGTTAGTAATGATCCTGAGAGTTCTATCAATGCAGAGGGCAGAAGGGCAGAGGGGCAAGGGGGCAGAGGGGCAGAGGTGGCAGAGGGGCAGAGGGGCAGAGGAGGCAGAGGAGGCAGAGGGGCAGAGGTGGCAGAGGGGGCAGGAGCCCAAGCGGCAGAACCGACACAGAGCGTGTTGCCACAGCAGATTCACCTGAGGAGATGGATCCCCGAGATGAAAGCCCCTCGCCGTGTCACGCCAGACACTGACATCTTTGTGGGCTACTTTCTGTTGCTTGGCAACAAAATATGTAAAGCCTACAGCCAGAGACACATTCACCTTCAACAGAACAGCAGCGTATTCACACGGCGACACACGTGTTTAAACAGAGCACATATGAAGGTCGAGCTGTACAGTATAAAACAGTTTATAGAGTGCACAAATGTGTCTACAGTTATCATTCAGTACATGATGAACTGTAGTTTTTCAGACGCAGTATATGGACTTAATATGAATGACTGAGATTTAGGAGGAGGACCACACCTCAATCTCCTCCTGCTCTTCTCCAACCAACCACACTCACCTCAACCACAACTCTAATTACCCAGAAGCCCTATTTTTACAACACCATCTGTCTGATATCTCGACCCCTCCCCGTGTCTGTCGTTCATCTTTCAGCCCTCAACATCTACAGAGACAGGTGGCAGCCCGAGACTGAGACCGAGCCCCCACCCGGACTCTCCTCAGCCTCCACATCTAGTCATAAATATCTTTGTCGTTATACCACTGATGTGGCGTGGTCCTTGCTAGTGAAACATCTCGTGTACCTTTCTTTCGCACTTGTGGGGAAATTTTCTGTAGATTTAGGCCTTTATTATGACCTTTGCTTTGTAGATAGTCCAATAATGAACTTACATGACACACAGATACTAGAAGCAATTAATTTAGTGTTTCATTGTACTATTTATATATCGCTGACCACATTCTGTCTGATATGATTCACAAATAGAAGGGTTTACTGTGATTGACCTGTTTTCAATGGGGTGCAAAAGTTCCATTAAGTGTCGTTATCTATCTGAATGAGACGAGGATGCAGTGTGCCCTTTTGCTCCTCTGAACACGCTGTTAAAATCAAAAGGGGCCATGAACTTTGAGTGTTCTAAGTGATAATAGGAGCTAACACGGTGTATTTTTAAATGAGACTAGTGCTCTGTACATTGTGGGTCTAATCCGCAAACAGCTGATGTGAACAACTAAAACAGAGCGTTCATTGTAGTCTAGTGGAGCTGGGGATCTGTCGAGGATTCTGCAGTTTCTCAGTATAAAAGTGGGTTACATTATTTGTCCAGATATTTTGGCTATCTTTCAGTTGTGAACGTCTTGGAGTATATAGTAGTATTTCGGTGTATGGGATCAAACTGTGACGCAGACAGAGGCTCACAAATAAAAGAGCTTTGGCTGTGTACTTTGAAGGACACACACTCAGCCGTCAGCATTTGGACAGATGTGGAGATATCAAAGGCTCCCGGCTCTTTGAACGAGCATCCTGTCCTTTTAATACAACATTTGAATGTGGAACTGAATATATTAAAGCAAAAAAAAAAAAAAAGCCATGTCATAATGTTGTTACTTCCTCAAAAACAGACCTGGAGTTGCGTTTTGTTCCATTCACACATGTTTGAGTAATCCTGCATTATTAGTCTGTCGAAATCTTCCAAGCTCGAAATGCTCCATTCCACCTTGTGATGTCATGAAGTGGTAGTTTTCAAGTGAACAGCTCCTTTTTACCTTTAGTTCAGTAGAGTTTGGCAATTCCAGAGCTGAAATCATCCAAATTATTCTAGTGAAGGTGGAGTTTGAAAACACAACAGAGCACTTCCTGGATTACCACATGATGACATCACAAGGTGGAACTGAGTGTTTTCAGTTTGAGAGAAGAACTCAGTCTAAATATGCAGGGTTTGTGTGTTAAATGTGTGTGAATGAAACAAAAAAACACAACTCCAGGTCTGTTTGTGACGAGGAAACGACATTAGAACATAGAAAATAGCGTCATATTGGCCCTTTAAGGTAATATGGGCCCTTTAAATGTCACTTTACCTTCTAGTTCTTCCTTTTCAAAGTTGGTCGTGAGCATGGACCGGGTGCCCCCACGGTCCACCACTGCCTCCTCATCAGTTCTCTGGAAAACAAAATTAAAACATTACAAAGTATTCCCAAACATAAGACATCTGCAAACTCACTTTCAAAAGGATTATTATGTAAGTCCACACTGTCCCCCGAGGCAAACTTCATAATATAAAGCTAACTTGCTCTGACTGTAACTATGGCAACAGTGGCAGACAAACGCCACTTTGGGGGGGAGGGGGGGCCTCACATGATCCGATATGACCCCGAGTGAGTCATGTTTGATGATAAGATAAGCAGGGGGAGGGGGGGGGGGCTACCAGCGGGGGAGCGGGGGGGGGGCTTAGGGGGGGCACTAGCTTCCTCTAGAATGCCCCCCCCAGAGATTTTTGCCCCACTTTCATAGCAAAAAATCCATATTAGCTTTTATAAATCATTAGAGGGCGCTAATTACATTTAAAACAGCAAAGCAAGTGTGGTAGGGGAGTGTGGGGGTACGCTCCAGTGACGTTACCCACAGCGTTCGGCTCCAGTCAAATGAAGCTCATCGAGACTAGCAGTTATAGCGGCGAATTTAGAGTCGAGTTTCAAATTCCAACTTCTAACCGCGAGTATCCTAGCAACCAAAGAGCCAATCCGGAGCGAGGCACTTAGTAGCTTAGCTGATTTGTCTGTTATTGATGTTGATATTTTGAGTTACAAACAATATAGCAAAATAAAAACCCAGATCATGTAGAGGGTTAAAACGAACATTTAAGACCAAAATGACGAGTCTGACAGCAGCAGGGACAGAGAGAGGAGCCACGGTTTTCTAATGTAAAGTGAATTAGAGCCAGAGTCTATGCTCGCCCATGATCACTTCCTATTTGGAACGCAGCGGCTAGCAGGTTAGCTACGTCCATTTATATACAGTTTTCCTTCACTATATAGTGGTTCACCTTTCACGATCTTGCTGTTTCGCAGATTTTTCAGTGCAATATTTCATGCTTTTTTACAGAGTATGAATGTGCATCGTGTTCTGCGTCCTGATTGGCTAGGGGACTGTACACCATTGTCCTGCGTCAGATCTGAGGGACTGTAGACCATTGTCCATCAGTCTCCTCCGTGTCTCCTGTACAGTACAGAATGTGTCAGTCAAATTTACATAAATGTTGGATCGCAGTGTGACTCTGAAGTGCTGTATGTTTGCAAATTTTCTCCCCGACAAAACCCACAATGTCGATTAAACGTTCTGCACCGACAAAGGCAGGTTTTACAGCCAAGAAATATATAGAATAATTGTAAAAAAATAAAGTCAATACTTTGCGGACTTTGCCTATTGCGGGTTATTTTTAGAACGTAAACCCTACGATAAACGAGGGACCAGCCAACACCTACAGCCAAAACTGACCGGCGCCGCTGCTACTACTTATGGTTTGTTTGTATAGAGCAAAATAACATCGTAAAAAGTGCAATAAAACATGAAATTTAAACCGCACTGCAGGGTGGACAATCACACGAAGAGTCTTACGCAAAAATGAGTAAGAACAAGGCGATCCGGAAGTGGCTCGCTCTAATGGAGGTTACATAGAGCCAGTCTTATTATTCACCACTAAAAATAGCACTGACCTTGAAAACCCACCGAGAGGCAGTCCCACAGATATGAAGCCTGCTCTTACATTATTAATGAGAACATACACTACTTGATATTCAAAACCTCTTAATAATGATCATACACAACTGTTGTATAGAGCGTTTCATGGCACTGAAAGACGCTTCACACAGTTCGAAACAAAACGAAAATGATGTTTATGGAGACAGAGAGCAGAGTTATACTGAAATGTTGAGCAGGAGCAGGTGGTTCCTTGAGATTAAAGATAAACAGAAAAAATGTAATAAAATCCCAGTGTTTTAGCAGGTGGTTCCAAATACGTATATTGTTGGTATAAGAAAAAAAAGAGATCGATAATCCCAGAAAAAATGTAATAAAAAATCAGTCCTTTTTTGCTTGTGTGTCTATAAAATCTCATCTCTGTGGATCATTTTGTTATAATTTGTACATATTAAATCACAGTATTATCTAAAACGACTTAATAAAAGAAACAAATCTGCTGACTTCTGTGTTAGAAATCTGCGGTGTCCAATGGGAGCTGACGTCGCCGTAAACGTCATCGCAACAAAGCCCGGTGTAGCTGTCAGCGCCCCCTATGGACAGCTAAGTGTTACACAAGCGAGCAGCAGATTATGTTTTCATTTGTACCAAAATGACGACGCAACGCTGCCAGATCCTACGAGTATCACCGACTAAGAAAATAAAACTGGAGAAGGAAGTGCGGATCTCACAGTGGAGGTGAAAATGGGGAGGATCGACAAAATGGCGTCTTGAAAATAAGCGATTAAAGATTAAACTCAAACATGAATCAGTCCAAATACAACTTCAGAGGCTCAGTGAGAAGAAACAACTAGAACATGGTTAAATCTCTGAAAAGTCCAGTTTGTAGAATAGGTCTGATTTAAAATACAGTCACTGATCGTCATTAAGCTCTGCAGATATTTTTGGGGCGGATTTTGATTATATTCCTTATATTTTACCATTTAAACTGACCCAAAGCCCTTTTTAACCATAAACCTATAAGAGAGCTGTGTGGTCATGTTTAGTGCAGCTAATCTCTTCATATTCAAGTGTTAAAATAAAGCTTTGTGTGGATTTTTTAGGCCACAGATCGTCCATAACAAAATATTGGCCTGTGCTGGAGATTTAAGGCTGATAGCTGATATGCTAAAAAGTCCAAATATCGGCAAATCATCGATCAAATCATCAATATATCAGCTAAACTGTGGGTCTGTCTCTATTAAAGAGGCTGGTAAAAGACGCTTGAATGATAATCTTTCAAAATATGAAGCAAAGGAGAAACTGCTGTACTTCTGTGTTTCATTTTAAAGTCCTTATGTTGAACTTGAAACACGAACAAAGACATTTCTCAGCAGTTTTTACGACTTTTCTGTCCTAATATTATGAAACTGGAACAATGCAGGGTTCATAATCATTTCTTTCAATATTTCAAATCTTCACGCACGTCCACTTTTGCCCACAGTTTAGTCGCGGTGAGATTATCCCAGTGGCCCAAATGAAAAGGTCTCCCACGGCAACGCAGGGCCACACACATGGAGCGGCATGTGAGGACCACTGCGGAGCCGATCTGGACAGATGCTGCTCCTTGTACAGCGGCTTAGTGTAGTACAATATAAACATTAGCACTAACACACAGGCGACACATGCAAACCTCTGTCACTCTGCAGTCTCACGTAACATGGAGCTTTAAGTCGTGTCCTAACGCTGTCCCCTCATCAAAAACAGACCTGGACTTGTGTTTTGTTTCATTCATATGTTTGAGTAACACTTTATTATCAGTCTGTCTACATCTCCAAAGCTCAAAACGCTCTGTTCCACCTTGTGATGTCACGAAGTGGAAGTGTTTTTTCAATTTGAGAGAAGAACTCAATTTAAATAGGCAGTTATTTTGTGTGTTAAACATGTGTGTGAATGAAACAAAACCGTAGATCAGAAAATACCGTAATATGGAGCTTTAAGACAGTTCACATACCTAATACTTATGAATGACACAAAGACACCATGATGTTTCAATACGGGTGAGCCATATAAAAAGAAAAATGTTAAAAATTACAGTTGATAGAGTAAACTGTCTACTCCCTCAACACTAAATAAAACAGTTTTAGTCCAAAAAAATGTGTTAAATAAAATGTAATTCAGCACTTTTCTACCTTCAAATTACTCAAAATACTTTACTTTGAGGAACCACTAACCACGCACACACACATAGATACTTCAGAGTACACAGACATTGGTGTATGAATGCGTCTTGCCCAAGGACACAACGACAGCGTTCATCTGTGGAGCTGGAATCACACCTCCAACCCGTGGGTCGGTGGATCCAATGATGTTTATGTCGAGAGCGGGGTTAGAATCGCCAGCTTCCAGATCAGTGGGCAAAGACTCTACCAACTGAGCCACTGTCAGCCCAAATTATGATCACTAGAGTCACTAAAAGCTCAAAGGAAATTTGGATTATTATGATGAATTCCACAGAACAACTTTACACACTGCTGTCCTGTTAAAGGTTCAATTATTACGGTGTTTTCTGATCTGTTCTAATGTCGTTTTCTCGTCACAAACAGACCTGGAGCTGTGTTTTTTTGTTTCATTCACACATTTTTAACACACAAACCCTGCATATTTAGGCTGTGTTCTTTTCTCAAACTGAAATCACTCTGTTCCACCTTGTGATGTCATCAAGTGGTATAACAGGAAGTGCTCTGGTGTGTTTTTAAACTTCACACACCTTCATTTCTAGAAGCATTTGGATCATTTAAATTTCAGCCCTAGAATTGCCAATCTCTACTGAACTAAAGGTAAATGTAGCTGTTAACTTGCCACTTTATGACATCACAAGGTGGAACAGAGCGTTTTGAGCGTTGGGGATGTAGACAGACTAATAATGCAGGATTACTCAGACAACCCCAGGTCTGTTTGTGACGAGGAAATGGCAATATAACATGACTTAAAGCTCAGAAGAATCCATTTAGTGTAATATAGGACTTTTAACGTCAGCTCCCTATACACTGTACAATATTATGTAATGGGCTATAACGTCCGCTCCATCTCTTTCTGTCCTAAACAAAGCTTTATCTGCTAAGTATGACAGATGAGAGTGAATCTCCAGCCTCCAGGTCCCTCCGTCTATTTTTAGCTCAGTTCCTCTACCTCCTGATACCGACCTAGGATCAGCTCGCCAATCTGGGTTTGGGATTAATCTGCCAGCCTTTATAGTGGGATAAGCCGCGTCTCTGGCCGTGGGATCAGTGATGGAGGACGGGAACGCATGACCAAACGAAAGGAACGCTCGGTGTTGGAGGCTACAGGGAACTTGAGCACCGCACACGTGACCGGCGCTGTAGGGGAGAAACATGGAGGAGGAGGAGGTGGAGGAAGGGCGGACATGACAGTAGGCACGATGAAAACATATACACTCAAAAATACAACACGATATTATTTCAAATTTTGAGTTTTTTCTTAAATTAACACTTCGTAGTTTGAATTTTTTGTCATATCATTATTACTACTACAGTCCTGCTTTTTCAGATGACACAAAATCCTATCCGTGGGTCTCAGAATCGTGAGAATCTAGGGTGGTTGCCATAGCGATTAACAATTTCCTCAAAAGGTCTATGACGATGCCGGGACAGCTGAAAAAACAGTGTTGCTAATATGCTAATTTGTGTTTTGATGAAGCATTGTCAGTGTATCAAGGTTCTTGTCACTCACCAAAACAAAAGTGTCTGTGTGGAAAACTGTCTCGTGCTTTTTTCGCATTTTTTCGCAGTAGAGACGGGACATGTGGCATATTCAGTAACCACAAAAAACACCTGTGCAAGATCATTTCACCATATATGAAACATCTCCAAACATCTCTTCTAAACCTCCTAGATGCAGAGAAACTTGTCCACGTCTTTATCTCCTCAAGGTTGGGTCATTGTAAAGGACTTTTTGTGGGCATTCAAAAAACTACAATACATCCAAATTAGCGCCGCCAGAATCCGAATGAAAGTCAGAAAATTTGAACGTATCGCTCTTATTCTCCCTGTTTCATCCCGGCTTTAATACAAAATCCTCCTACTGACCCATAAATGCATCACTGGTCAGGCACCGCTGTATCTGCACGACCAGATCTTCAGGTGGCCGAGCTTCTGTTCAGCTGCACCACGACTCTGGACCTGCCTCCTGCCCAGAGCCACACGCAGCCTGGACGTTTTTAAAGCTAATCTAAAGACCTTTTTATATAGAAAAGCTTATTGTTGATGTTTTTAGCATTTAGCAATTTAGTATCGGTTTAAAGTTCTTGTTTTATTCTAGCGCTCTGAGAAGAGTGCATTATAAATAAAATTAATTATTATTTATTATATACACAGGGTTCATAATGGGACGGTCCCACAGACGAGAGTGAATGGGCAAATATAGTCGCAGCATTTGAACATCAGTATTAGAAGAGATTTAACAGGAGCCAGTGTTGGGAAGTAAATGAACAACCAAAAAAACATATTCACAATAATAATTTGAGGAGCTGTTTTCTGGTACAGTTACTCTTTCATTAGGTGTTATTCAGAGTATAGTTACTTCTGTAAATGAAAAGTCCACAGTGGGGCAGCTAGTGGTTAGTACAAAAGGGAATTCCAGACCACTAGTGGCCCCCAGACACTTTGCGTAGTATGAGAGTGATTTAAATGTCCTTCTTATTCTGTAAAGCACTTTGAATTACTTTGTGTACGAATTGTAATATGCAAAAAATAAACTTGCCTCGCCTTGCCTTGGTGGCGGTCTGAGGGGCTGATGGTGCAGATTAGCAGCCTGCCTTGTGTCAGTCTGGTCCCAGGGCAGCTGTGACTACAATAGAATCTTACCATCATCGAGTGTAGTGTGAACGAATAATGCATGAAATTGTAACGTGACTTCGAGCGCTATATCAGGCTACGGCATTAAAATAAACACAAGACAGTACTTCATCTGTGATTTTGGCTTTGAACTGCACAGTATCAGTGAGAATGAAGCTCCTACAGTGTGAGCGTGTGATTTTTCATCTCTATTTAGTCCGAAATTAATACATAACAAACATAAAGCTGTTTAGAATTATATCTCATGTTTTTACACTATAATATAAAGCAACTAGTGTAAAAGTATTTCAAGTTTTCAGAATACAGCACTCTGATTGGCCCATGTAACGTATTGATTCTCCACCATACGGAGGCCAAAAATAGGGCCTCGAGGACTCTCTGGAGGGCCACGCAATCAGGAAAATATAATGCATTTAATTTGAGACTGGGCACCAGGTTTCTTTGTACAGAAGAAGTCGAAAAGGTTAAGAAGATGTAAGAGGAAAGAACACGTCACAAAATACATTTTACTCTGGATATTCTTCCCATCACTGACACGAGCCACATCTCCTTTCATATTCAGAGCATGTGACACTGGCCAAACGCTGTACAAAAGTCTGGTTTGAATCGTGAACACAATCGTTTCTGTTTCTTTATGTTTATTAAGTCAACAGCATCAGGGAAGCCAGGTCTGAGTCGGGCTAAAACGACACTGTGGGAACCGAACTCAAACACGCACTTATGCAAAGCCCCTTCACACCTGATCCCACACGTGCAGAGCGATGCAGCACTCCTCCTAATGAGTCCCATGTCTGAGAATGCATTCACACCATCCCAGCTTCGAAACCAACTTCAACCGACCTCCGCCTCTCGTGTTTGGAGCGTTTACATGGGGCTTGACGTTTATGTGTCCTGACTTTAGCTCTGGCGTGAAAACTGAAGGACTGACATTTAAAGGAGGTGACAGCGCGTTCGGGGAGCACGCCGCACGCCACACACCAAGGCCGTTTTGAAACAATGGAGAAATCTGATCTTAATCTTATCTATATCTTTTTGATCAATTTTGTATTGTTTCATCTGATTAACATACATAATTCAGCAGTTCTGTTTTAAATATGATTCTATAAAAGGTAATTTCCTGTGAGGATGACATAAAGATCAGCTGATACTTTACAATAAGGTTTTCAAACAATATTAAAACCATATATTTATATAACTGTAAAAGTGTGTGGTCCAGGATAAGTCTAGTCCAGAAACAATGATAAAGAGTATACGAGTGTGATCTGACTGCGCTATGGGCAGCCTCAGCATGTGACCTGGTTTCTCTGTTCTACATTGAAATCTCTGGAGCCCTCTGCACCGTCAGGAAGACAAACGTGTAGGACAACCTGAGGTCTGCCATAAAACAGCCTTCTATAGGAACAGGAGCATTACTACCACAATAACATTACTATAGGATCATGAGCATTACTACTACAATAACATTACTACCACTCCATTATTAAAGCCAGGAGTATTTAACTCTAACTGTTTACTTCAGTAGATGAAAACATTTGGAGAATGTATAAAGTACATACAGTATAAGCTAATAGCGTGTAGCTAGTTTAAAGGGGGGTTCGACAGCCAGAGGTTGTTCCGCTCGCTGACAGCACCTTGTGTTGTCGTGGCGTTCATCCCGACAGACGCGCTGACAGAATATGAAAAGAATATGCAAAGCAAAGGATCTCTCAGTCAGCTTTAAGTCACATCTAACAGGGAAAGTAATAAAAAAACACTTGAAAAGTGAAAATAAATTCTGTATCTGCATAAAAACTATGATACACAGTTTGTCAGAGCCACTGCACGCAAATAAACAAAAGTAGGGACTTGAGTCCACACATCGTTCTCTTAGGATCACTGGGGTCAGGACAGCAGCTATAAGCTCCTCTATTGCCCCAGAATGACAGTCCCATCTGTCAGCTCTGCTCTGTGGGACCTTTGGCGTGCACATCAGCACAAGCCGCTCTGCTGCCTCTTCCACACGCAATATCATGTGTGAGGCTTTTAAGACAAATGTCAAATTAAATAGAATGAAGCTCATAATAAAACAGGACAAAACAAAATGTAACTATACAATCAAACTAGTGGATCACCCACCTGATAAACAAATCCTGTGCTGTGGTCCACTGTGAGCATAGTGGCTAATGGATCCTGCTAACTCCCCTTGTGCTTCAGCAAAGTAAGATGAGAGGCAGAGGCTGAGGGCCGTAGCCCTGCTGAGACTCCAGCACCTCCTCTGAGGCGGTGAGTCAGGGAAATACAGAGGTCTGACGCCTTACAACCTCCGCTCCTCAGCTCTTGTCTCTCCCTGAGATTCCCATGCTGGAATACGGCAGCAACCTCGCTCCCAACACTCCATAAACAAACCAGCAGAAGCAGGAGCGCCGTCTCACACCAGCGGCTTTCATCCAGGATAGCTTCCAATGTTTCTGACAAGCGCCCATCCGCCAATCCCCCCAGAGAGATTAGCGCTCTGACATCACAGACGCTGCTGTGCACACTTCTGTTCTGCTCCAGCCCTGTAGCCTTGTTATCTAAGAGGAGCCAAAGATTGCAACCATCCAAGCCACACCATCCTAACGATATAGAGACAATAGTCACAGGCTCCGGGACGCTGTGCTCCGTAGTGCTCCCATACCTGAGGTGGAACGGGCTCAGCACTGGTGCAGAGGGCTGTGGAGGGTGTGCGCATGCGAGAGTCACCTGGAGCGTCCTGCCTGTAGTGCAGTGTCAGCGGGACGTGAGCCAGATACAGTGTGGGAGGAAAAACACTATCAGTGAGCTGCGGTCTCCAGGGCAACGGATCACCTCACTGGGGCATTATTTATTTATGACGAGATAAACAATGAAACAACCACACTGTTCTGGGGTTTAGTTTGAACATAATTGGCACCTCAGATCCTTCCTCGTCCTGTCCTCATTACCCGCGCCGCTGCTTTGACTATAATTAAAAGCTGAAATAAGCTCACTGCGTCTCTCCTCGTGGTGGTTCCTGTCTGCTGTCTATTTCGCACAGTGGATCTCCAGGATGGACAAAGGCATCGCTCTGGTCAAAGAACATGATGCTAAAAAGAACAAGCCGGCAAGTCCATCTGCTCCCACTGTCCGGAGCCATCGGGAGCACAGCATGAAGCCTCACTGATAAATGCACAGTGACGGGAAGGAACCATAGACTGTGTAGAGAAGTGGACTAAGTGAGAGTGATGTCAGCGATACTGTTCGGCTCCAGTCAAATGAAGCTCATTGAGGCTAAAGCAGTTATAGCGGCCAATTTGGAGCTGAATTCTGACCACGAGTATCATAGCAACCAACGAGCCAATCCAGAGCGAGGCTGTTGAAGGTAACGCCCCTTCCTGCCCGCACCGCTGGTTTAACAGGGAGCGGGTCCTTAGCAACGCTGTCAATCAAACCTGTTGCTAACGGGAGCGACCTCGGGGAAAGAAGGCACCTGATTTGTCTGTTATTAATATTCATATTGTGACAGACAGAATCGTGAAATAAAAACCCCAGGATCATTTAACATTTAAGACCAAAATGACGAGTCTGACAGCAGCAGTTACAGAGAGAGAGGCAACAGTTTTTCAATAGAAAGTGAATCGGAGCCAGAGTTGGAGGCAGAAGTGCCCATGTAGATATACAACTGAATACATGGACTCAGAATACTATTTTTGAGTATTCTGAGTGTTCTAGTACAGTTACTTTTCTAAAATCAAAAGAATACATGGTAGTACTTTACACAATTTAGGCTCAAACTGCTCAGAATTAGCGAGAAAAATATAAAACACTTCTTTTCTCCAGTCAGTGATCAGCAGTGAAACAAACATGAAGCTGTTTTTAATCTTATGTTAAAGCTGTTACTTTTTAGGTTGCGTTTCTACACTATAATGTAAAAGTATTCCAAGTATTCAGACTACAGTACTCTGATTGGACCATGTACCAGAATACCTCATGAAATACATTTTAACGCAGGTATTCAGTACTCTGTGAATACATTTTAAAAGTATTCTTCTCATCACTGCACTATTCTTTCAGGACTCGACTGATGAGGGGATGTTGTGAAGATGAATCCAAAACTGACATAACTTTATTAAATGTAATGACGTAACAGAGTGGGCGTGTTATGGCCACACTTCATACAAAAATGTAAATTTATATATATATTTTTGATTTACTTCAAGGTTTCTTGTTTTTATTTTATATGTTCTTTCTCTCTCTTTGTTCGTTTTACACTGCTGTTATTTTACTATTGTCTGTCTGTCTTTGGCTCGTTTTTAGTCCTGTCTACACCCCATATAATGAACTTGTACAGTTAATTTACTGTTAAATATGAAACAAAACACAAAAACTCTTCATACAAACAGCTCATTCTAATTAAAAACATAAAAACACAAGCGTAGACAAAAGTGGAGCAGGTCAAAAGAATGAGATTAGTTATAAATAGAGGTTCCTTAAAGGGTCTAACTCCAAACTTTTCACATATTGGAGCAGATGAATGTGCAGTGATTTCTGTGTAATGAGAGGAAACTGCACTTACCACGTCTTTACTGTCCTGTGAACTTTGCTCCTGTAAAAAAACCAAGAAACAAAACCATCAGGACGTCACGCAGACATCATGGGACCACGCAGTTGCGCATAGAGTGCCATGTTTGGATACATCTGTCTCTCTCCTCTGTGACCTTGGGAACACACTTAGGGACATGAATATGAATTATGACAGAGGGATGCAAGTTTTTTTTTTCATTTTTGCATCATAAGTGCAGCTCACATACCCATGCACATCAGGGTGAAACCATGACAACGCATCAGTTTGCTGCGTAGGAGGAGAGACTGGGCTTGGAGCGATGAGATGAGATACAGCGACAAGGAAACGAGTCTACTGCATTGACACTGCGGGCAGAGGGGGGCTTTACCCGCACATGAGAGCACCTAACACGTCCACATACGGCACAAACACGCTCCATGTTGATTTGCATCCAGAGCGGTCAAGTGGAGGCTGTGCGCGCGTGCCAATGTTTGCTCTGTGTGCGTTTGGCAGAGGCTGGACTTTCTCCTTTCCCTCCCTTTTACAGTCTCACCTGAATGCTAATGAGGGGCTGCCTGCGGAACACTGTACAGTAGCAGCGCGTTAGAACTGTGCCATGACCAGAACAATCACCCCAGACAGGAGCAGGACTGTGGAAGATGGATGGAGACGCGCAGTGAACTCCAAATATCTACAGATTATCAATAAACCAGTGACTTCATTTGAGCATTTAGATGTATTAAGTGGCTGTAATTATGAGGTAATTAGCCTCCAATGATGGCTGCTTCTCTGTGCCTCATAGAAAAAGCATTAAGCCAGGTTACTGTACACAGATATAAGCAACAAGCGACTTAGAGCCACTGGAAGACACTTGTTTGTAGGAGAATGTATCAGGTAGATACAGGCTGCGGTGCTGTAGTAAGAAGAATAATGATAAAATAGAGTAGAACAGGAGTATAGACAGGTCCTAAACGTGCGTAATGTGTGGATATCCGTGTAACCTGTGCGTCGTGTCCTGTCTCCTGTATGAGCGCGCGCTTGTTCCTGCGTCGTTTTGCTTAATGACAGTGACAGATGTGAGAGTGTACATGCAGCAGGAGCAGGTACAGTCCTGGATGAGTGACACATGAGGCCCAGAGACATAAATGGATGCTGGAAATATGGCAGATTCCATTTTGCGTGGTGAATGTCATGTCTATGGTTTGGGTGAAGCTCATAGACGCGCTGTGGAAAGGCCAATTAAGACAGAAAAGCACAACAGAACAGAACAGAACAGGGTGGTTGGATGTCTTACCGTGGGCAGCAGCGGCTCCATTTGCGCTCCCTGGTCCGTGAGATCCATCTTCTGTCCGCGGCTTTAAAACAAACAGGTTAGGTGATGCGTGCGCCTTCTTCCTCTGTCTAAAAACCAAAAGAGAGTCTGTGAGTGGCGTCTATTCCTCACGCTGCCCGGCCGGGGTTTGGCAAAAGGATGTGGCAAAGCGGCACAGCATCCCCGTCCTGCCCTACATAATTTACGCGTGGAGGAGGGAGCTTCCCACTACACGCGCGCAGAGAGGAAGCCGCTGCGAGGAGGATGAGGAGGCGCCGCCGCACGAGGACGAAGTCTACGTTCAGATCAGGCAGTTTAACGCGGATGGAGCAAAACGTGAAGCGGCTACAGCAGCGGGAGGAGGAGGAAGAAGAAGTGTGTGGAGAGACATGGCGACATCACAAGACTCCCGGGCGAGATCCTAATTAGACAGAAAAGATGCGCACTGGTTTGGATAGACTGTGGGCTCTAGGCTGTAGGCTAAGGGTTATTTTGAGGTAGGCTAAAGAATTCAAGCATCTAACAGCAGACCAAGGCTTGCAGGCCTCTAGAAAACACTATTTACATTGTATTTTAGTGGGATTTCTCTTTTCTTTTGGATTAGTGGCCAGTGTTACTCAAGACCAAATTGTTTTAAATTTGACAAACCTAACAGAAAAAATGCCTCACTATGAAACACAAAGCAGCCTACCACCAAGAAGCCTACCCTGGCTACGAGAGCAGAGCATTACTCAATAGAAATGCCTGTTTGTTTAGACCTATACACGTGCGCCCTCTGCTGTGTAAAGCGGGGAACTACAGTAAGCGCGCACATCCAGGCTAATTACAAACCAGATATGCAGCATTTAAGTCAAAGGAAACAGCCAAAAATACAGTTATTGTGACTATTAATAATATAATATAATTTTTTTAAAATCATTTGCTATCACTAGATGCATATTTTAAAAGACTTTATCTCATGGACATCACATCATCTGCAGCGTCCGCCTGTCCTGAGCGCACAACCAGCCCTGTGAATGTCCAGAGTTTGGTTCATGATCTGTTAATAAATATGTCAGTACATCCAGAACCATGCAAACTTGTACGTTTACCAACATTATATTGACAGGATTAAAGAAAAATAAAACAAAGTCTGTGGTTCACCTGGTCCCTGTGCACCTGCCCCGTGATTGGAGAAACTGGTCTGTGGTCAGGATACAGTGTGTGGATGTGGATGTTGAGTGGATGTTGGGTCTGGATGTTGGATCTGGATTTTGGGTCTGGATGTTGCATGTGTCTGGATGTTGGATCTGCATTTTGGGTCTGGATGTTGCATGTGTCTGGATGTTGGATCTGGATGTTGGGTCTGGATGTTGGTGTCTGGATGTTGGGTCTGGATGTTGGGTCTGGATGTTGGAAATGGATGTTGGGTCTGGATGTCAGATCTGGATGTTGTTGACCAGATCCGGGTCCGCCCCGCAGCAGCAGCGTCACGGCCCTGACAAGATGGCCGAGAGAACGGGACGAAAGTGAGGGAGGAAACAAAAACAGAGGCGAGCTGTCGGAGCTGGCGCGGTGTGAGCTGTAGAGGACCAGAGGACACGGTACAGAGGACACACGGCCCGGAGGACCGGGAGGAGCGGTCCGGAGGCGGGTTTGGAGGCGGGTTTGGTGGTGGACAGTCGCGGTATGCGGACAGCCCGCTGACAGAGCGTTTGTCAGGTCGTCTGTGGTGCTAGCTAACGAGCTAACCATGTTAGCTAGCTGACAACACTGCTGGAGTTTAGCGGTTTCACAGAGTGACAGCGGGACAGAGACACGGGGCTGTGGTCTCACACACAGGACTGGAGTCTGTCTCTGGGACACACGTCTGGAGGTAGTTGTTTGGACATCACTGTTTTATGAGGGAAACAGAAGTTCACCTGATGCTAGTGCAGTTACCTCCTCCGTTAGCATGCTAACATTGCGGATTTCTCTGAATTAGCCAAACCGCTGTGAGCTCGGTCCGCGGGTAACGGCTCCTGGAAGTGACCTGAAAGAGAAACAAGAGGAGCTGGAAGAGGACAGTGTCTGTGAGCGAACACACGCTCCACACAGGACTGAGGACATCAAACTTTGAGAGACTTCATAAGGACAGAGCTCTGTCCAAACACAGACCTGAACCTGAGCCCCGCGGTGGAGCAATAACAAGAACACGAACACAACAACAAGAACACAGCAACTATAACCAGGACAACAACAAGAACACAGCAACATGGCCCACTCCCCAGTACAGGGCCACCTGCCAGGGATGCAGGTGAGTGTGTGTGGAGAGTGTGTGTGGAGAGTGTGTGTGGAGAGTGTGTGTGGAGAGTGTGTGTGGAGAGTGTGTGTGGAGAGTGTGTGTGGAGAGTGTGTGTGGAGAGTGTGTGTGGAGAGTGCGTGTGGAGAGTGTGTGTGGAGAGTGCGTGACAGTGTGAGTGTCAGTGTGTGTGTGGGGAGTGTATGAGTGTGAGTGTGTGACAGTGTGTGTGGAGTGTGTGTGGAGAGTGCGTGACAGTGTGTGTGTCAGTGTGTGTGTGAGAGAGTGTGTGAGAGTGTGAGAGAGTGTGTGTTAGTGTGTGTGTGTTAGTGTGTGTGTGTGTGTGTGTGTGTGTGTGTGTGTGTGAGTGTGCGTGTGTGAGTGTGTGTGTGAGAGTGTGTGTGTGAGAGAGTGTGTATTTGTGCAAGGCCACCTGCCCAGGATGCAGGTGTGAATGTGTGTGTGTGTGTGTGTGTGTGTGTGTGTGTGTGTGTGTGTGTGTGTGTGTGTGTGTGCATGCACAAGCCTCTGGTGACAGGGCACAGGCCTAACACACTCAGCCTGTGTTAATGACTCTTTAGAACATTAAACAATCTGTGCATTGTTTTCTATACATGAACTTGAGAAACATGATTGATTCCGTGTCTAATCTGTTCTTTACTGTGCGTTATCATCACTGGGGGCTGAATCGACTCACACACTAGTTTCTGTCTTCAGGACTGAGCCCGTGGGGAGTGAATGTTGTTGTAAATCTGTGCCGCTTTACACTTAGTTGGCTGCATATACCCCCTGGTGATGAGATGTGGGACTATACACTTCTAAATGTGTCATAAACAATGGGGCTTGCAGCTTCTTAAACATTATAAATAGTTGTACACGAAGGCCTTTGTATGTGCCGAGGTTTGTGTGAAGTGTGTGCTGTGAGATGAAGGCTGCTGTGGGTTCATACAGACATTCTTTCTTACTGAGTAAATGTGACCGCTGCTGTTGTTGTTCATTTGCTTCCTGTCTTTCAGTTTTTATTTCTTCTCTCAAACTCCATTTCCTTGCTTTTACCAGAACACTAAAGTGGACCCAGAGGAGCTGTTTACCAAGCTGGAGCGCATTGGCAAGGGCTCGTTCGGCGAAGTGTTCAAAGGCATCGACAATCGCACGCAGAAGGTCGTGGCCATCAAAATCATAGACCTGGAAGAAGCCGAGGATGAGATCGAAGACATCCAACAAGAGATCACTGTGCTGAGTCAGTGTGACAGTCCCTTCATCACCAAGTACTACGGCTCGTACCTCAAGGTGTGTTACAGACTGCTTAATATAAGACCTTTAAATACACATAATACACAAGTTAAATCCACTTAATGTCTTCACTTCTGTAGATTTCTTTGCTTTAACTCTCGGTCTTTACTTTTCCACCTGCTCAGGACACAAAGTTATGGATCATCATGGAATACTTGGGTGGAGGCTCAGCGTTAGACTTGGTAAGTTTCATCACCTTCATAAACCTCAATACCACTTAAATAATTGTTTGCCTGTTTTCATAATAGTAACAGAACACAATGCCACAGGATTTCATGTACATGTGGAAAACATTTTTGGGGTTTATTTTTTTAAAGCACTAATCCCCAAGCTAAACATTACAGTTACAGGTTAGTATAGATATTATTGCCAAACTTAAACTAGCATTGAGCCTCTGAAGTTGTTTTTGGAGTGATTCACGTTTGAGTAAATCTTTAATCGCTTATTTTCAAGACCCTGTTTAACCTCCACCGCTCCACACCCTCTGTGACATGTGCACTTCCTTCTCCAGTTTTTTTTTTTCTGAATCGGTGATACTCGTAGGATTTGGACTTGTTTCTTTTATTAAATCGTTTGACATGAATATTGTGATTTAAAATGTGCAGATTCTAACATAATGATCCACAGGTGTCGTAGATTATAACGACAGAGACAGAAGCACAGTCGGTCTGATTTAAGGCTTATTAGAGCTGCACATAAATACTTAAAGTGAAAGTATTAGTACCAAATACACAAGTTTATCTTCTGAAGCTGATGTACTTTTGGACTTGTTGACTTCCTTGTTGACTCAACACTTGGCACTTTTACTCTGATTAGATATCGCATTTGTCAGCATCAGTATAAAACAATAAATTGGTCATGTGTTGTCACCTTTTGAGGAACATATTTCTCTGCCAGTTGGGTTATTTTTTTTTTTTTTTTTTTGCTTTGTGTTTAGATGGAACCTGGGCCGTTGGATGAGATCCAGATCGCTACCATCTTGAGAGAGATCCTGAAGGGTCTGGAGTATTTGCACTCGGAGAAGAAGATCCACAGAGATATTAAAGGTACAAGCACAGAGTATAAAGAAGTGGACTGAGTGAGTGTGACGTCACCCACAGCGTTCAGGCTCCAAATGAAGCTCATCGAGGCTGGAGCAGTTATAGCGGCTAATTTGGAGCAGAGTTACATATTAGGAAATCCGACTGCGAGTATCATAGCAACCAAAGAGCCAATCCTTCCTGCCAGGATCATGTGGAGTGGATTAATACGAACATTTAAGACTAAAATGACAAGTCTTGACAGCAGCAGTTACAGAGAGAGGGGCCACAGTTTGTCAATGTAAAGTGAATTGGAGCCAGAATTGCACTCATGCTCATTTCATGTTTGTAACACGACGGCTAGCAGGTTAGCTATGTCCATTTACATATACAGTCTGTGGTACAAGACTGTCGGCCATCTTTGCGCCTGGGACAACTGTTTCCCACAGCACAAATATCAAATACCACCTTAATGGTATTGATTCCCACTTAGTAAATCTCCAAGGTGCTGCATTGGCTCACTAAGAGCTGTTTGACGGCTATCGGCGAGTAAATTGGCTGTGGAGTATTGTGAGAGACTGGGTGTTGTGCAGGGGCAGCCATATTGATCTGCGTCCCTTTGTTTCCATAGCGGCTAACGTTTTGCTGTCGGAGCAAGGAGAGGTCAAGCTCGCGGACTTCGGCGTGGCGGGTCAGCTCACGGACACCCAGATTAAACGCAACACCTTTGTGGGCACGCCGTTCTGGATGGCACCGGAGGTTATCAAGCAGTCTGCGTATGACTCGAAGGTAACCGCGGCGACGTTTGTAGTGGGGTGAAAATGGCGAGTTAACGATAAGTTTGCAGGACAAGTCAAACGCTTGGACACACCCTCTCACTCAAGGTTGTTTTGTCTTTATTTTTACAACTTTCTACATTTTAAATACACGCAGAAGACATCAAATATGAAGCAAGATATATGGAATTATTTGGTAAAGGAAAAAAAAGTGAAATAGCTCTTCTAAATATTTTTTGACAAAGCAAAATGTGGCTACTTTGAGGAATTTTTGAGTGTAAAATATTTTTAAAATATACAGTTATTTAACTTTTTTCTTTGCTGCCTGATTCCATACATCTTACTTCATATATTTGACGTCTTCTGTGTGAATATAAAATGTAGTAAAAGTAGTAAAAATAAAATATTGAATGGGAGGGAGTGTCCAAACTTTTGACTGGTTGTGTATACAGTGCATTAGTTGGTCTGTACTATTTTAAACTGTGGACCGAACCTTTTAAATCCTCTAAAACGACAAATATTGGTAGTAGCAGAAGTAGTGGGTGGTGCTGGTAGTAGTAGTATAAGTAGTAGTAGTAGTAGACCTCTTTGCCGAGTAGTAGTAGAGAGTGTTTACGATTCATTTTTGCCCGTTTGTGTGTTGTTTTTTCAGCTCACACTTTACTCTCTTACATCTTTACATTAAAACCTAGACTTTCTCTTTATCATGCTGCAAATGTGTTTCATATAAGGTAAAAATCCTACATGTGATCAATTCAATGGTTGGAAGAAGTACTCAGTTATGTTACTTAAGTAAAAGTACAGATAATGGAGCAAAAAATACTCAAGCAAAAGTAAAAATATCATGTTAAAAAAATCTACTTCAGTAAAAATATTCAAGTACCTGTTTAAAAATGTACTTAAAGAGTAGAAAGTAACAGTATGTCACACAGATTGAGTCTTATAAATCTTCAAATGTGGTGATTTTGATAAAGATTTGACCTGAAAAGGGACAATGCACATTAACAAACACCAGTAAAAAAATACACGTGTAAATGTGCTGAAGTTACACGGCTATTTTTCATTCGCAGTCACATCTAAAACGGGACAAGAGACAGGACAAAACAAACAACAATCAAACAACTCCACGGACTCCAAAAAAATCACACTCATGCTGTAAAGTGTCTAAAGTGTCTAAAGTTTTATTTGTATATGTTAAAAATAAACCCTCAGCCTTTTCAGCAGGTCTCAGACAATAATAGAAAATACTTTTACTTTTCAGTCCAGTTCTTAGGTTTAGTGGAGTAGAAAGTACAGATACTGCTCTGAAATGTACTGAAGTAAAAGTAAAATACAGATTCCTAAGATTATAGTTCATGAAGTAAAAATAGCACAGTACTGCACTCTTCTATTTTAAGGTTAATTTTATGATTATTTATGTTTTGATTTGTTGTATTGTGATTTTAACGTCTTTCTTCTTCCGCTAAACACAAACTTTTCTTGTCTTATGTCCCATCACTGATTCTACTGTGTTTCTAATGTCTTTCTTTGTGGTTTTTTGTACGTTACAGGCCGACATCTGGTCTCTGGGCATCACGGCCATTGAGCTGGCGAAAGGTGAACCTCCGCACTCAGAGCTTCACCCCATGAAGGTTTTATTCCTGATCCCAAAGAACAACCCGCCCACACTGGAGGGCAACTACAGCAAACCGCTCAAGGAGTTCGTCGACGCTTGTCTCAACAAAGAGCCCAGTTTTGTGAGCAGCTTTTATCAGCGTTTCTATTGAACTTGACAGATTTTTGGAGGGATTTTGAAGTTGTTTGTCGTTTTTTTTTTCTCACTCCACAGAGACCAACTGCCAAAGAGCTGCTGAAGCATAAGTTGATTGTACGTCACGCGAAAAAGACGTCGTACCTGATCGAGCTGGTGGACAAGTACAAGAGGTGGAAGGCAGAGCAGGCCAGAGCCAACGATTCCAGTTCAGATGAATCAGACTCGTACGTATTTTCTCTCACACACTACTTTACATTGTATATGAAGTTTAATTATCTGCATGCTGTAAGGATGTGTAATTAGCTCGGTTTACATTGTACTTTCTGAGGTTTTCATTAATCTTAAGTTAAAACAGAGAGAGTCCCTGTCCTGATAATTACTACAACGACTCAATGTTCTGTATCTGTTAGATGGGGGTCAGTATTTATCGTGTGTACTTTTTCTTTGCACTACTGTGGATTTTTGTGTTTGTTTTGAGCTGTAGAGGGCTGAATAAATAGCTTCTGTGACTCATATAGATACAAAATACCAACCAAAGTGTTTCATTCTGCTGTTTATTTTTTGCAGTTTTAGATTAGTTTTTTTTGGGATAATTTTACTTCAGGGTTTTTGCGTCAATGGCATAAATTAGTTTCAGTATGATCATTTACCATCTATATTTTGTTATCGTGACTGGTCTAACAATGAGACCACCAGACTGTGACCTGTACAAACGAAACAAACAAATATCACAGGTTAGAAAGTGAACAATGTTTAAAGGTTCAATATTATGCAAAATTGACTCTAGTAGCTTTAAGTTATGTTATAATATCGTTTCCTCCTCAAAAACAGACCTGGAGTTGTGTTTTGTTTCATTCACACATGTTTGAGTAACACTTTATTATTAGTCTGTAACATTTCCAAAGCTCAAAATGCTCTGTTCCACCTTGTGATGTCATGAAGTGGTAGTTTAACAGTTAACAGCTCCTTTTAGCTTTTAGTTGAACATGTGTGAATGAAACAAAGGTGAGTTTAAAAACACAGCTCCAGTCTGTTTTTGAGAGGGAACAAACTCATCAGAACAGATCAGAAAATAGAGTAACATGAGCCCTTTCTGTTTTGTGAAACTATATTATTTTGATTGTGAATATTTCCGAGTGTTGTTCATTGAGACACACATCTGGTTTATTTTGCTCCCTATTTTATCAGGTTTTATCAGGTGCAAAACAAAAAGTTCTTGTGTTTTAAATGGGTCGTCTTTATTTGAGGGAGTTACTGCAGCTCTATACTCCACCCAGAGCCCAGAGGTCAGAGGTCAGAGGTCAGCTGAGCAAAGCCAGGCCCAAGACCAGAGGTGACCGAGCCGTTTGTGCGGCAGCTCCCAGACTATGGAACAGCGCCCTCTGCCTGTCAGAGCCTCTCAGTCTTTAACACAGTTTAAGACACTAAAACCCACCTTGTCTTTTAATACTAGACCGTCAGAACGATACACAGTAATATCGTTTATCGTGATAAAAAGGGTTGACAATAATTCGTTCGTGGCACTTTTTAAACAATCGCCAACAAAGATAATCACCATTGTGTCACCAGAATATGCAAAAAAAAGACTTCTCCCTGATGATCTCCTGTTTTTTTCACTTGTAACAAAGTACAACACTTTAACACCTGTTTAAATATTGACATTAAAATTGTAGTTAGTCACTTCCAGAACATTTTAAAACTGTCAGATAATAATTATCGTGATATTATCGTTAATCGCAATTATTTTGGCCATGATAATTGTGACACCGTGCCTAAGAGACAGAATATCTTGGTGTTTTATTGGTGTTTCTCTATGTATCTCATATATTTGTTTTTCGTTGACTTTTTTGTGAAGCTCTTTGATCAGCTGAAGTTGTTTTAAACGTGCTACAGAAATAAACCTGACTTGAATCATAAGGACTTCCTCTTGTCCTAATAAATGCTCTAAACAGCTTTCTCCTCCCGTCCAATCAGGGAGCAGGACGGCCAGGCGTCAGGTGGGAACGATTTCGGCAGCGACGACTGGATCTTCACCATCAGAGAGAAGGACCCCAAGAAGCTGCAGAACGGGGAGGGGCAGTCGGGAGCAGCAGACAAGGTAAAAACGACTGATCTGAGCGGTGTTTTTAAAGTACGCCGTGCAGGGGTCTCGTCGTATGGGGCGGAGGACTCGTAATCTGAGTCTAATTAAAGATTTACCCCTCAAGCTCTAATAAGTGTTTCTATTTTCTCCTCAGACAAAAGACATTCCAAAGAGGCCTTATTCACAGAGCCTGACCACTGTCATCTCTCCTGCATTAGCTGAGGTATTATTACTACACGTCATGTACTCACAACGGTTTAGTCTGTGGTTCATTTCACAACCAGCTTAAATCAGACGTGTTCTGCAAAATGGACTTTTTAGAGTTTTATCCATGTTTTAGTCGTTTCTTCTCATTGAGCCTCTGAAGTTGGATTTGGAGTGATTCATGTTTGAGTTTAATCGACTATTTTCAAGACGCCATTTTGCCGATGTACCCCGTTTAACCTCACTGTGACACGCCCACTGTGACACGCCCACTGTGACACGCCCACTGTGACACGCCCACTGTGATGTCCGCACTTCCTTCTCCAGTTTCATTTTCTTAATCGTTGATACTCGTAGGATTCGGCAGCGTCCCGTCCTCATTTTGGTACAAATTCTTAAAAAGTGCTGCTCTAGTGTGACGTGCAGCTGTCCATAGGGGGCGCCGAGAGCATGCAGTGCTTTGTTGTGAAGACGTTTATGGCAACGTCAGCTCCCATTGGGCACTGCATTTTCTAACACAGAAGTCAGTGGACTATTTTCTTTAATGAAGTTGTTTTAGATGAATATTGTGATTTAAAATGTGTAAATTATAACAAAATGATCCACAGAGAAGAGAACTATAGAGACACAAGCACGATAGGACTGATTTAAGGACCTACGTAGCATTGTTTGAAAGAGCAGTGATGGTGTTAAAGGGCCCATTTTACACTATTTTCTGAGCTGCTCTAATGTTTCCTCGTCACAAACATGTTTAACACAAACCTGCAGATTTAGGCTGAGTTCTTCTCTCAAACTGAAAACACTCCTGCCAATCTCTGCTGAACTAAAGGTAAAAGGAGCTGTTAACCTGAAAACTACCACTTCATGACATCACAAGGTGGAACAGAGCATTTGGAGATGATAAATAGTTTCTCAAACATGTGTGAATGAAACAAAACACAGCTCCAGATCTGTTTTTGAGGAGGCAACAGCATTAGAACATGATTTAAAGCTCACACGAGTCCATTTAGAGTAATATAGGACCTTTTTAAATAGTACACTGTATTTGTTACTCCTCCCTCTGTGCAGCTGAAGGCGCGGCAGGAGCAGGTGAACGGTAACCCCCTGGTCCTGGATGAGCTGAGGGAGGCCATCTTATTGGCAGAGGAGGCTTATCCCGGGATCTCCGACTCACTCGTGGCTCACATGGTTCACAGACTCCAGAGGTACCCAGCTCTGTTTTCAAATTTAAATCATAAAAAGTATATTTATGTTGGAGTGTTCTGGTGTGAGGCGTCAAGTTTAAGTGCTTCTGGTCGTTTATTATCTGAGCACGAGGACTGTAGACTGTAACCCACACCAAAAAACACACACAAAACCACAGACAAAACACAAAAACACAAAACAGACAAAACACAAAACAGACAAAACACAAAACAGACAGTAACATCACAACAGTGTATCAACCAAGTGTGACCTACAGAAGCAGTTAACAACAATACACAAGTAAACAGTTACATGAACAAAAGTCGTTTAAATGTCTTTTAAAAATTCTATAACCAAAATAAAACATCTACAAAACTAAACTCATAATATCAAAATAAAGTTTTATTTTGATGTGAAGCTAAAATTACAAATATAAATAATGTGAAAGTTTCCTGAAAATTCTGAAAAACCTGGAAAATACTGTTTTTCAGAAATGGATAACATGGAAAATATGAAAAAAAAAAAAAAAAAAAAAAAGGCCAAATGTCCTGGAAAATGTATATTTTGTCCTGGAAAATGTCTCCACACTTTGCTTTTCTGTATCGAATGAACACAGACCTTTACTGCCACCTGTAAAATCCACTAAAATGTATTTTGTACAACTCCTCCATCTTTTTATCTTACCTGCTTGGCAGGACCTGGTGTCACATATAGGCCTTTCTTATTTTCCTGTGTTATGAATAAAACACTAAACTCACAAGTTGGGACGACATAAAAAACAATAATATTGTTTACCGTAGTGAAAAGGGTCGACATAATCGTTCATGGGACATTTCATATAATCGTGATAATCGGCCTTATATCAGCAGAATGTGCAGGAAAAAAACTACGTATCCACAGGGGAGTCGACAGAGGAGGGGACAGTATGCTCTGTTTTCCGGGGTCTTAGGGGCCCAGAATTGGACCATCTTCTTATTCATTTATATTACAGGGGGCCCATGTGAGACTTATTGTCCTGAGCCTCCAAATTTCAGTTGACGGCCCTGCTCCTCCATAATATTCTCTGTTCAAGTTATAATTATTCATCCATAACAAGTTGAATCATTATCGTGATGTTTTGGCCATGATAATCGTCACACAAAGTTTCAATATCGTCCCATGATACTCACAAGCACCTCCCAAACGTGGAGAATGAGTCATGAGCACTTTTTTTATGTTTTTTAAGTTGCATCTAATTTGAGTTCCATAAGAAAAAAAAAAATTGGGTCATCTACAAAACAAAATACAGTGTTTGCCTTGGTAAAATTCATTTGCGATAATTGTGGAACTTTGGTTACAGACTTAGGCTTGGACCACATCTTTCTTTATAAAACTATTAAAAATGGGGTAAAGTGTTTGTAGATGTTGTGATTACGCAACTAAAATATCCTGGAAAAGTCCTGGAAAATGATTTCAAACAAAGTGGGAACTGTGAAAAGACAAAGCTGTTATAATGTCACTTTTTCATGTCTATTTCTTGCAGTTATTCGACAAGCAGGACGTCTTCCTCCTCGACCTAGTGACCGCTCGGCTCGCACCGACCAGCGCAACCCTTCACGCAGCAGCCATGTTTGCCAGCAGGGGTCACTCTAAACCAGCTGAACACATTTGACCACCTGCTTTTTGAGAGAGGGAGTCAACCAAGTCTGTAAAAAAAAAAAAACAAAAAAAAATGCCGAACTCCAGACACTTGCTAGCAGTGCACTGAGAAACTCTTGGAAGGAGCTTTTTGTAGTTTTTAGACGGCGGTGGAACCCGGGACGCTTCTAGGGTTGCCAGACTTTGTAAATGCTCCACTTGCAGCGCCTGAATTTTCTCAACAAAGAGCTGAAAAATCTCCCCTAATTCACGACAAGATTCCTCCACTCCTCCTCCGCTGAATGCAGGCGTCATCCCCATAGCCGCGGAAAGCATGACGAGCTGTGCAAATGGGTGCGAGTGTGCTTGCGTGTGTGCTCTCCGACTCCCCCTAGAGGCAAAAAAAAAAAGAGCATTCTTAATGAAACCTCAGGTAAAGTGCTTTAAGTGGAGAGGAGGGGTCGCCATGCTGTACCTGTACATGATTACAAGTTTTTGTTCTGTTTCGGGGGGTAAAAAACAAATCACTGTGTACAAAATGGTCGTGTGCATTTTGTAGATACTGATCATGTTTAAAAAAAAAAGTAGGTATTTAAAATTTTCAACAACTCCAACAGAAAGAAACGGAAAATGCCTTGGGTTTTTCAGATCTTCACAGCTATTTTTTTTTTTTTTTTTTTTTAATTACGTCTGTATGTTTATTTTTTTATTTCCGTTCAGTATTTCAGTGGTTCAAAAACTGATCCAATTTACCATTTCAGTCTCCTGCCGAGAGACAAAACGCACTGTTTAGGAGTAGAAGAGGATCTTTTGTGTAGGCAGAGGAGGGAGACTCGTGTTGTTACTGTGTAGGCAGATTTCAGTTGTGTAGATGTTGTCAGAGGAAGTCAGCGCTGCTCCTGAAACGACTTTGAAAGTGTCTGATTGATATTAAAATTCTCATTATGACAAATTATAATGAACAAAATGGCCTCTATGGCTGACTGAATGCTGACCGCGAAGTATTCTCCTTGCTTGTTATTTTTCTTTAGCATTTATGTAGAAAGTAACGTGGAGGTGACAACATCAGGCAAGGACCATCACCGAAATCAGGCCAAAACTTGCCAACTTCAGATGCCATTTTGAATCGTCTCTAAACTTCGTCTCACTTCCACACGACGTTAGGAGTGCCATGTCCTCTCTTATCTCTCACCAGACGTTTGAGTTGCACCTTTTTTCTAATTTCAGATCCTGTTTTTTTTTTGCACTTTGGAAGTGTGTGAAGTATTTAAAAAAAAAAAAATCTGTATTAGGAACAACAAATAAAAGTCGCTAATAGCCATGTTTTACTATATATGTTTACTTAAGAGCTCCAGAATTTACTACTACTGTGCTAATGCAGCAATAATGTTGAGGAGTTGCTTCAAAACGCACTTGTCAACACAGGGATTGAAAGAAATATCTGAAATATTTTTATAACTGAAAAGAGTAAGTATGGAATGCTTTATGGAAAATGGGCAAAAATATCTATACGTTACAGAAAACATATGCTACGGAGAACTGTACATTTGGCCTCGTTTATTATAGCGGTTTATAGTACTGTATATAATCTTTGCTTGTGTCATCTGAGAATTCCCAAGTTTAAATGTAAGCTTTCAAAGTGACATGAGAAATAAAGATCTAATGCTAACTAAACACTGCCACCTGCTTTACTGTGCATCCAAACCACAGTGACCTGACTAGTCTCTATAACATATTAACCCACAGTGTCTTGCCCAAGGACACAACAGCATTCATCTGTGTGTTGCACCGCCAACCTTCAACCAACGATGTTTATGTAGAACCGTCAGTCGGTGGACAAAGACTCAACCTACTGACTGTCGCCCATATATGTCCTAAACCTCATCAAGTTGGTGCATCTAGGCTAAAACTTATTGGGGCTTGATACCCAATCTCCAGATGGGGAGATGGTGTTAACTCCCCTCTGACCTGGCGTCCCGGCTCCCCCTTGCCGTAGCATATTTGGTTCCCCAGCATCTCGTTAGTTTGATTCACATTCATCATGGTTGTATGAGGCAGGCAGTAGCTTGAAGGGTCTTGCCCAAGGACCCACACTGGCTGTTGGTAATTGCTCATTGTGCCCCATGGGGGATTCGAACCCAGGTTGCTCATGTGAAAGAGTCGGATGATACCAGTTGAGCTAACCAGTGAGCTGCATACATGTGTGATGATGATAATAATATCAATAATAAACAAAAAATAAAACAAAATAGCAATAGTAGTAATGGTAATTCAAAAAAATAAAATAGTAATGATGATAATAGTAAATAAAAAAATAGTAATAATAATAAATAACTAAAATAAATATAATAAACACGTTAGCTAAGGCCAGGAGAAACTTTTATTAAGTGCAGCCTGTAGGTGTGGTCTATTACCTCGTGTACACAGTCTTACTGGCAACAGCAAACAATTATTTTATGGCCAACTTTATGACAGTCGTGTTTGTCCTTGACCACAGAACAATGTCCAAATATCCACGTAGATGCAACTCTCATATAGCATATAAAACTCTAATATTTTACAGATATATTACAATACATACATTTAAAACAACTTTAAGATAAAACTACTAAAATGTAATTACTGGGATAACCTCAAAATGCTTTACAACTTTTCTCCAAACACTGATGTTAATTTCAGTGTGATCCAGCGCTCACACCTGCACCACTAAACCCTTCACCCTATTCACATTTTGGTCTGGTACAAGCTGTTAGAATCTGAAGGCTTCCTCTTCTCCATGGAGTCCCTCTTCCCCATCTCCAGACTTTTCCTCCTCTTCTTGTCCTCTGGCTGAGAAAACTGCGCTTCGATCTTGGCCGGGTCGATGTAGGTGTAGAAATAGGCCATGAAGGCAAAGATAATGCACACCAACACGAGCAGGGAGGCGAAAAGGATGTACTCTGCCCACTGAAAGACAAACAGAGACATATTAAGGAGATGAGGTTTTGCGTATGGAGTGAGCGTTAGGCGTTAGCTCCCCCACCTGGTCGGGAAGTGTAGCTGCCTCAGCAACGATCAGCACAATGATGTTTCCAACGGCGACAGTGAGCAGCCAGCCCGCCTGCAGCACTGCCTTCATATTACTGGGAGCCTGTGCAAAAAGACGTGTTAAATCCCTCCATATTGTTAAAAAAATGCTATATTTAAGAGGAGGGTATTTAGAATTAGTATTTTAAATGACATAAACATGACCTATCTGAGCAAAACCGCCGGAAAAGTTGATGTCTCATTTGCGTTGCCAGTTCTAACGTCTAAATCCAGTTGATTTAACCCTAAAATGTCCCGACGTTGCCATACAGTAATTTTGTGTGTCCTCTATCTGCAGATTAAAGCTCCTATATTACACAGAACTGACGTTAAACCGTGTTCTAACGCTGTTACCTCCTCAAAAACAGACCTGGAGTTGTGTTTTGTTTCATTCACATGTTTGAGTCACACTTTATTATTAGTCTGTAACATCTCCAAAGCTCAAAATGCTCTGTTCCACCTTGTGATGTCATGAAGTGGTAGTTTTCAAGTTACTTTTACCTTTAGTTTAGTAGAGATTGGCAGTTCCAGATTAGCTGAAATTATCCAAATGATTCTAGTGAAGGTGTGTGGAGTTTAAAAACACAGTGGAGCACTTCCTGTATTACCACATGATGACATCACAAGGTGGAGCAGAGTGTTTTCAGTTTGAGAGAAGAATTCAGCCTAAATATGCAGTTTTTTTGTTTGTTAAACATGTGTAAATGAAACAAAACGCAACTCCAGGTCTGTTTGTGACGAGGAAACAACAGGTATTTAGAACATAAGTAAAAAGCGGCGTCATATGGGCCATTTAAATTGAAATAAAAATGGTAAAACTTACTTGTGAGTAGGAAAACTCTAAACCAGTGACAGAGAAGACCACCTCTCCTGCAGTGATGAGGAAGTACTGAGGGATGAGCCAGGCCATGTGGATGCTGTTGGGGTTTATGTCCGTCACTTGAACGACACCCTCACACTGCAGGGACGAGCAGACGGTGAAGTAAAATATTATTAAAGTACGAGCAATTAAACAAAACAATGTAGCACTACCATTTGTTGAAACGCCAAAGTTGGGGGGATGAGCAAAGTGAAAGAGCTGCCGAACTTCAGTGTCTGCTCATAGACACACGTCCGTGAGGTCGCTTCATCGAGGATCGTGAACTTTACGCTGAAAATCAAACCATAAAAGAGTCAGAACTAACGTACGAAGCTGAACGAGGAAACGGCGTGAAGCTGCAGACTCACTTTCCAGACGTTGCGTTTCGATATTCGGACATGTTCATTGACACGATGGATCCGAAGTCCAGTTTGTCAGTCGTGATGTTAAGAGTTGAGCCAAACCCGTTGAAGAATCTACATGAAAATAAAGAGAAAATTATAGATTTGGTTCCACTTTAACATAACTACACCTTAATTAGCCTGAACACTTGAACAAATAGTTACACAATTATTCAGGTTAGGAACTTTTAAAGGTCCAATATTATGTCAAATTTACTTGAAAATTGACTTGGAGTTGTGTTTTGGTTCATTAACTTGATACTGAGACTGAATCATTGTTAATAAGCTATTTGATCATTATGAATTACGCCTTTGTTCATGTTTTATTAAGGTGTAGTTATTATAATTGTAGTGGTACATAAAAATATATGAAGAGTTCAATCACAACAGACCCCCATTTTGAAAAACTGTCCAAATGTTTTTTTTAATTTGTGTTCCCATCTTCTACAGATATTATAAATGAGAGTAATGTAAGGTGGGTTTTATCAAAAAGGGATGGAATCATATTTTGATTTCAGTAAAACACATTTGGCTTTGGAAAATGTTTTACTTCCTTCATCTGTTGTTACAAAAGATCTCTCCATAAATAAATATAAAACACACGGTTCACGACCTGATTGCGTTTTTGCCCTCGTCCGGTTTGGCTGTGATGTCATTGAACTACAGAAAAAGCATCACTGTTAAACTGGGAAATACAAACATTTAAAGGAATATATTTGTTTTAATTACCACAATGGCCCTGGGTGAGATATTGTCCTTGATTATGACTAACGTGTTGCGTGTTCCATCGGCCAAACTGATCGGGTAAGTCGCTCCCTCCAGAGTCAAGCTAAACGGATCTGTAAACGTGTTATAATCCTCAGCGGCCTGGAACGTGAAGTTTGTGTGAGATTTTACAATAAAAACAACAACAAAACACTGATGAAACACTATCGCTGACACAGAGCTCATTCCTACCGTATAAGGCGGCAGATTCAGAGGAACCTCTCCGGCCTGCCCCGTCACCGTGGTGTTCATCATGTTGATAAACTTGGCCTGGGACTGAGTCGCTGCTGGGAACTTGGGCAGTGAATTCTACAAGAGAAGAAGAGGAAGGGAGGTTAGGTCATGAGCAATACAGTTCTGCTGGAGGTCAATTATTTATTTTATTTATTTGTTTATTTTATTCATTTTGAAAAATTATTTTATTGCTTTTATTTATTTTATGTATTTTTATTTTATTTATTTTATTTTTTGTGAAATTACTTTTTTTATTTTATTTTTTGTGATATAAGACTTTTATTTATATTATTTTATTTTATTTATTTGTTTTGCATTATTTTATTTTTTATTTATTTTTTATTAATTAATTTATTATTATTTTATTTGTTAATTTTATCTATTTATTTTGTATTATTTTATTTAATTTCTTTTATTTTTATTTATCTATTTATTTTTATTTTATTTATAGTGATATTAAAGAGTTTTATTTTATTTTAATTTTATTTGTTTTGCGTGTGTGACTGAGGTTCCAGTTTTTCCTCTTTCATTTCCTTTTTTTATGTTCAGTTCAAGTATTTAAATAAACTCACATCGATCTGTAGCTGGACCAGAGCAGCGGCCACAAAGGCGAGAGCGGCCAGGAGCATCCCCACGGTCATCCTCTTCAGAGGGCTGCAAGAAACAAACTCTGAGCAGATCTGAGCCACACAGGGCCCGAGTCATGATGAACCTGATTTAAAGGGCCCGATTCATAATGAACGTGATTTTAAAGGGCCCGATTCATAATGAACGTGATTTAAAAGGGCCCGATTGACACTGGTGACCGTCTGTTTTAAAAAGTTTCCTCAGACATAATGAGACGTGATTTAAAAAGCCCGATTCATGTAATATCGGACATTTCAGGGCCTACCTCAAATGAACGTTGATTTAAAAATCAGTGGATTCATAATGAACGTGATTTAAAGGGCCCGATTCATAATGAACGTGATTTAAAGGGCCCGATTCATAATGAACGTGATTTAAAGGGCCCGATTCATAATGAACGTGATTTAAAGGGCCCGATTCATAATGACCGTGATTTAAATGGCCCATGTGACACTGTTTTTGATCTGTTCTCTGCTGTTTCCTCAGACTGTTTCCAGACTAATAATAAAAAGTCTATTTCGTGTAATATCGGACATTTCAGACCTACCTGAAGTTGACGTTGCATTTTGAAATCAGTGGATACACAATACTGTCCATGATGGGCACCAGGATAAGGATCAGAATCGGGTTCACAGTCTGATGGAAAAAGAAAAGCCATTTTTCTCTTAAAGTATTTATAATAAACAGTTGTTCTCGTTGTGTGTCGTTCTGTCTGAGGACAGATTCTGAAAACTCATTTTGAGTAACTCTCACCTCATAGCTCTCCTCTCTCCCTCCCTCTCTTTTTCCTCCTTTCCCCTCTCTCTCTCTCTTCTCTCTCCCCTTCTCCCTCACTCTTTTTTCTCTCTCCCACCTCTATCTCTTCTTTTTCTATCTCTTATTTCTCCTCTTTCCCTCTGTCACTCTACCTTTCTGTCTCCCTTTTATCTCTCCTCTTTTGCTCTCTTTCTCCATCTCCCTCTCTTCTCTCTCTCACCCTCCAGTCTCTCTCCTTTCTTTCTCTCTCTCTGTCTCTCTCGCTCCTCTCTCTCTCTCAGCCTCCTCTGTCTCTCCTCTCTCTCTCTCTCCCCCTCTTTCTCTCTTTCATCTGGTGTCACTCAGAACGCAGTGCTCTGATTGGTCCGTGTTTCAGAACGCAGTGCTCTGATTGGTCCGTGTGTCAGAACGCAGTGCTCTGATTGGTCCGCGTGTCAGAACGCAGTGCTCTGATTGGTCCGCGTGTCAGAGCACATTAGAGATATTGAGTCTTCGGAGACTAAACACATTTCCACAGTATTTTCCCTCATCACTGTTTGTGTTTGATGTGAGTTTGTTCTTTTATTGTTGTTTTCTCACCTGCATCTGATCAGGCTGAACCACGAACACTCCCTGTTGAACAAAAAACACACACATAAATACATAAATAAGTGAAATAAATAGTTAATATTAATGTTCGGTGATTTAAAAAGAGGAACAAACTGCCGTACAAAGTTCCCGTCCATGGTTGTGGCCTGGAGCGTCCATCTCGAGCCCTGTGCGGAAAAGTCACAATTTAAAACAAACATTTTAAGAACATGGGTTAAAAATGCTCTCAGTGTGTACTCTTTGTCATGGAGGAAGGTGGAAGTAGTCTGTTTTGTTACTTAAGTAAAAGTATTAAAGTACCTGTTTAAAAATGTACTTAAAGAGTGAAAAGTAAAAGTATTTCATGCAAATGTTGAGTGTTATAAGGCTTTGAATGGAGGAGGAGAGGAGGAGGTGAGGAGCAGAGGAGGAGGTGAGGAGGAGAGAGGAAGAGGTGAGGAGGTGGTGAGGAGGAGGAGGAGAGGAGAGAGGTGGTGAGGAGAGAGGTGGTGAGGAGAGAGGAGATGAGGAGGAGATGAGGTGGTGAGGAGAGAGGAAGAGGTGAGGAGGTGGTAAGAAGGAGGAGGAGAGGAGAGAGGTGGTGAGGAGAGAGGAGGTGAGGAGGAGATGAGGTGGTGAGGAGGAGATGAGGTGGTGAGGAGGAGGAGAGGTGAGGAGGAGAGAGGCAGAGGAGAGAGGAAGAGGTATTGGTGAGCAGAGGAGAGAGGTGGTGAGGAGAGAGGAGGTAGAAAGTAGAAGTACAGATACTGCTCTCAAATGTACTCAAGTAAAAGTATCCGAGTACAGTACTTTCCTACTTTGCCTTCGTTCCTCTGCTGCACAGACCAGCACACACAGAAAACAGCACAGGAGGGGTTAACTCACCTGCTGGTCAAAGAGCGCCCAGAACATGGGCAGAGGGATGAACAGGAAGAGCACTTTGAGCACCATCTTCACCTGAGCGATCAACAGTTTCTGAAGCAACAAAAGAAACAGCTTTTATATTCAGAGCTCTCCTGTGTGAAAAGAACAACACGAACCACACTTACATCGTACTTCTCCTCAGCCCAGTCCATCCAGTGCTCTCTCTTTGGGAACCGCGAGTCTCTGTGTCTGAAGCGGTTCTTGATGGCAAACTGCAGGTAGAACAAACAAACAAATAAATAAACATGATTTATCTTATCATCATTAACCTGCAACATTCTCATAGAGCAGCTGAAATAAACTTACGCCAACACACTTGCAAACTTTAACCAGAATATTCCCCTGAGGCGCCGTCTTGTTGTACATGCCACTGCCAACGATGAAGACAACTGCAGGACGACACGTTTTCAGTCATAAAATACATTTAATAATCATAAAACCTCATGTCCAGGGGGTTTAAACAGTAACGAGATTCACATCTGAGGGTCTGGAAACAGACTGGAGATATAGATTTATACAGTCTGTGGTTTGGACACACCCAGACATGGGCAAACTACGGCCCAGGGGCCACACACGGCCCTTTAGGCTTATTAATTCGGCCCACCGAATATGACCAAATTATATTAAAATAGTTAAGGGTAAACCCTGCTTAAAGTTTTTCTGCTGTGTTTATTTAACTGAAATTTTATAAATTAATTATTCATTTAATTAACGCATTTGAAAAACTATTTTTACAAGGAGCCTTTCATATTCAGGTTTTGCTATACGATATGATATATATATATATATACACACACACACACATATCCTGGACCAGCCTGAGTGTCAAAAAGTTTGCCCTCCCCTGGTCTAATCTTTTTGAAAGACATAAAAAGTCCTGAGGATTGGTGAGATAGTAAATGTTTTTAACTCACTTAAGGCGACCACCATGAGAGCAGCAGGGACCCCGAAGGCCAGAGGGTAACACTGCTGTTTGGTGTAAATCCCACACTGCTGAGCTGCGCACACACGCACAAACACACACACACAAACACACACACACACACAGGGGGGTTAGGTGGAGTTATGTTGAAATGTGATGATGTTTTATGTCGTGTGTGTTACCTCTGAGGACGGGGGTGATGATGGTGGACAGCAGACTGCCTGCATTGATGGACAGGTAGAAGATGGAGAAGAATGTGCTTCTCTGCTTCTCCTGTTCAACAAATATTTCACACACAAATCAGTGTTGAGTTTCATTTAAAGACATTATGTAACTTTCAAGAGTGAACATAAACCGAGGGCATAGCCTTGGACAGTGATAAAGTGTGAGACACAGGACACAGGTGTGTACGTGTGAGATACAGTGTGTACGTGTGAGACACAGGACACAGGTGTGTATGTGTGAGACACAGGTGTGTATGTGTGAGACACAGGTGTGTAGGTGTGAGACACAGTCGTGCACGTGGGTCATTAGTCTATAAAGTGATAACAGCTGGAGACAGATATAGAAGAAGTGCTGACGAGATGGAGCTGATATCTCGGCCTATCAGCTCCTCTGAGCTCTGACCTGTTCATCTGAGAACTGGTCTCCTCCAAACGCCGCCACACAGGGTTTAATGCCTCCAGTGCCCAGAGCGATGAGCAGCAGCCCCACCATGGACAGAGCTCTGAGGACAGACGAAGTGTCTTTATGTTAGAAGGATACAGAGATCTCTCCTCTGAAGAATACTACAGTAATCTTTCCTCTGAAGAACAGCACAGAGATCTCTCCTCTGAAGAGAACTTGAGCTGTACTCACATGTGGAAGGTCATGTTGTCGGGCACTCCATCTCTGTTGGTGTCTGTGATGTCGTGAATCGCGCTCACCGCCAGAACGATCTGTCCCGCAGCGTAGACGATGGACAGGTAAATGATGGTCCTGTGGAAAAGCATCACGTTAGAGAGAGAGTTAAAAGATTTAAAAATAAATACAAACATGTAGCTTACTTAAATTTGCCCAGCCATGAGTCGGCGATGATGGCCCCCAGGATGGGTGTGAGGTAACACAGAGCCACAAACGTGTGGTAGATCGTAGTGGCAAAGTCATCGTCCCACTTCAGAAAGTACTTGAAGTACAGCACCAGCACCGCTGCAGAGGGAGTATTTAACATTATTTAATAAATGCAAAATAAAACTGCAAAGTAAAATAAGACTCATTGTTTCAGCGCTCACCTCTCATGCCATAGTAGGAGAAACGCTCACAGAACTCATTGACCACAATAAAAAAGATGCTGAGTGGATATCCACACACAGTCACCTGTAACAGCACAAACAAAGACATAAAGACATGTTTGTATTTAAAATAACTCTAAGAAACAGTGTGAAGGGAGCACCAAAAACTGCACTTACACTTTTACTTTTCTGTCCTGCAAAACCAGTTCAAAATATAACATTAAACTTATGACCGTAGGACATATTTGACATATTTGAGTAAACAGTTGGACAAAGACTCACCTGCCATGACGGCTGCTGCTGCTCTTCTCCGAGTCCTTAAAAAAAACACACACGATAATTATTGACCCGTGTGTGCAGCATCTACAAGAAGGCCGAGCACAGAGCAGCCGGGTTCATAAGTAACCTCCAAAGGAACGCCCCCTCCCTCCTCAGGCCCCTCCCCACCTGCAGGACGCCACAGGCCACGAGCCGCTGACCTCCTCCGCTACTGATCTGCTCGTGTAGATAAGTGTTGTGACCTTCCACTGACAACACAAGAGAACATGAAAACACTGCAGAAGAAGATTATAGAGCTTAGAATGTTTTAGATGAACCCAATTACCAAAAGGTGCCATTTGTTACTAGAGATGGAGGGTCTGAGGACAGGGGTCGCTCCGGGACACTTCTCCATTTGCTTGTTTTGTCTGTTTCATTGTTGATTTTCTAACTTTCTGTTGGTTAAATCATTTCTCATGTTCAGCCCTAAGAGGAAACTGCTTTTTGTGATTCTGGGCTTTACAAAAATAAATCAAATTGTCTTACAGTCTTAAAACAAACACATAACAGTAGTTAACTCACTCTAAAACAGGCACACTATGGAACAGGGACGTATTCAAAAGTAGAAGACGGATTGTATTTGTTTCTTTATTTTTAAGCCATAACCATATTTACACCCAATACATAAAACTATCTTCTGACTAGTGATAAAAGTACTTTTGTCTATGATCATAACAGATTGCAAACGATCGCCGAGCATTGCACTATTCTGACGTCTTTGGCAGGGGCATACATAGGTAGTTACTGTCGCCTTGGTAACATTAAAATATTGCACACGATCCTTTTACACAAAATAGTTTAAAATGATGAACTTCGCTTGGCTTTACAAAAACGAACATCAGTTGGCTTGAAAAATTGCAGTAAATCCATCGCAGAGATAAAAAAATTCACGGCACGCAATCAAAATAAGTAAAAAATCTTATGTATTTATAATAAAAAGAGGTATATTACAAACTCTAAAGCAGTCCGTGTATTTTGACCTTTGTATCGTGTTTACAGGGCGGGGTCAGGGGAGGCAGGGCCATTTAGATAACACGCTTATTTTGCTTAGTCACTACATGTGTCCAGATACATCAGGATTAAAAACTGTAAGACAAAATACAATATACATTATCGTCTCAACTTCTAAAAAGTCTCCATGGGAAACAATTGTCTTTTTTTTCCAGCTGTAGGAATATGCCAGGGTAAAAAAAAAAAAGTGTCAAATTTGATTGGCAGATGATTCGTCCAATCACTGGCGACGATATCAGAGTATGGTGGTGGAGCCGTGGGGGTTGGGGCTGGTCGGAGTGCCGCTGATAGCGTTGAAGATTCCCATTGAGTCGGACAGGGCGTTTCGGGAACCGTCTTCTACTGGGAAAATCTGGGAAAAGTCATAAAAAAAGAGTTAAAGAGCGAATATGACGCTGTTTTAATGATGTTAGCTCATCACAAACAGACCTGGAGTTGTGTTTTGTTTCATTTACACCTGTTTAACTCTACGTATTTAGGCTGAGTTCTTCTCTCAAACTGAAAACACTCTGTTCCACCTTGTGATGTCATGATACAGGAAGTGCTCCACTGTGTTTTTAAACTCCATACACCTTCACTAGAATCATTTGGATCATTACAGACCTGGAATTGCCACTTATCTCTACTGAACTAAAGGTAAAAGGAGCTGTTACCACTTGACATCACAAGGTGGAACAGAGTGTTTTCAGCTTTGGAGATGTTACAGACTAATAATAAAGAGTTAGTCAAATGTGTGAATGAAACAAAACAACTCCAGGTCTGTTTTTGAGGAGGGAACAGCGTTATAACATGACTTAAAGCTCAAAAGAGTCAACTTTGTGTAATACAGGATGTTTACTTGGTCTAAATATAGCAGTTTACTTCACATATGCAATAAGATTTGAATAAGTTGATAAATCTGCGGCAGAAAATGTGCTTACATAGGCTACATAAATTAGACTAAATAGGCTCAAGTGAAGGTAATAAACAGTGTGTAAAGACATTAGGAGATTAAATTAAATGAAATAAGATTTACCCTCCGATCTGCATGGGCCAGCACAAAAATATTAGAATACAGAATTAGCTCAAAACAGGGTTAGTTAATACGATTTTAAATAAGGTTAATGGTTGGTTGATGTCCTCCATTTTGTCTGTTGTACCTGTTCGTGCATGATGCTGGACAGCTCCCTGGTCAGGTCTCTGTAGTTGGCTTTCATCTCATCGTGGTACTCCTGTTGATCCTCTTTGATTAGCCGCTCGTTCACTCCCAAAGCCTGACCGCAGGCATCTACAAACTGCCTGCAGGGGGCGACGCAATACATATGTTTGTATATTTCAGGTGACGGCACATATTCGCCCAGTAGCTCTATATATTCATTCAAATTTCCAAGAATAATGGACATAATTGGGTATTTATAAAAGCTGTTTACCTGAATACCTCCTTTAACTGTTTAACCTTGTTGTCTGGGTATTTCTTGGCACTGCCGTCATCTAAAAACGCTCGGGCGTATGCGAGCGGTCCAGCATTAACCTAATTCACAAAATAAGACAACCGTATAAATGATAATTGTGGTATTTTTGGACAAAGTATTTAAATATTACTCCATTTTACCTGCACACTGATGCTGCCTTGTAGTTTCAGCTGCAGTCTGATCATATCGACCTCAGACGCAGAACACAGCAGGCGGAGTTCAGCTACTTTAACGCTCATCTCGTCTATAGCCACTTCGATGGGGCTTAAGTCAGTCTGGTGCTGGTACATCACCGCAATCCGCTTCTTCACGTATGGAAAACAGTGGGTGGCTGAAATCACAAACGGATATTAGAATTTTAATTTGAAAACATAAAAAACACAAACTTTTAGTATCGGATTTACTTGTGAGAATGTTCCTCCTCTTGCACTGCTCGTCGACTCCTCCCTGCTTCTTTCCCGACACGGTGAACGGCGTCTCAAAAACAAATCTCCGGATGTTATGGCTTTTCTCGAAATCCGTCTTGCGATCGTCCAGCTCCTTATCGTCCAGGTACGGAGTGACGTGGGTGACTTGGATGTAAGCGTACTTTGAGTCTAGATCCTTTGGGTTTACCTGTCAACAGCAACAGCAAATCAATAACATCTGCAGCTTTTCAACATCTAAAAATAATGCAAAAATCAAAGGTAAACTGTCAAAACCAGACTTAGAGAGACTTATCCATGCATGTGACTCCAGTAGGTAAGACGACTGTAACGTCCTGCTCACTGTGGCTCAGAGAATAGACTTTAAAGCAGCTCTGCTTGTGATAAGTCTCTCCATGAACCAGCAGCAAAGAACATCTCACACATGTTAGAGCCACATGAACCATCTCACACTAAAGAACTAAACCAAGACTAAACCTGGACTAAACCTGGACTAAACCTGGACTAAACCTGGACTAAACCAGGACTAAACCTGGACTAAACCTGGACTAAACCTGGACTAAACCTGGAAAAACGGTTCTGTTTAGCTGCATGTGACTGAAAGAGTTTTATTCTGCCTCTTCTCTTTTAATGTTCACTTTAGGACAATTATGTTTTGATTTGTTCTATTGTTATTTGAATGTCTTTCTTATTCTGTAAAGCTTTGAATTACTTTGAATGGTGCTATACAACTACACTTGGTTTGCCTTGTTTATGGTGAGTAATAGTTGGTAAATGTGCTAAAGTGAAATTGTCAAAAATACTTTATTAATATTACTTATTTAAAGTGCACTGAGTAACTTTTCTGGAGGAGGACCACCACCTGTTTGTCTCTATACATTCTCTTTGTTATTGCTTTGCCTAGAATATACCACAGTATGGCATTAAACGTATCTATCTCCATGGAAACAAGGTGACACTACCAGCCAGGGCAGGTTACAGGTCAGACACGTGGACAGCTGATCTCTCTCACACCAAGAATACATGTTTTTGAGCAACGAAAACATGTGTAATTGAATAAATGCAAGATAGATATGCTCATAATGCCATACTGTGGAACATTACAGTGAACTGGACTTTGCTCATCTACACCTTACACAGCTGAAACATTTACCTCTGCCTTTCTTGTCGTGTCGTTGTGTTACATAACAAGCCTCCAGCCTTTTACCTCCAGTGAGCTACTTTTACAATACAAAAATACCAGAGAGCTACTGATTTTGATTTTATTTTTAAATATAAAGAGCTACGGCAAGCCTGCAGGTACAGTTCGATGCTTATAAACATAACCCATTATCCATTTATTAGTGCACATTTATATACCTACTAAAAGTACACATGGGTCACACTTTTATACGGCGCTTTTCCACCTTCAAGGAACCAGTGTCTTGTCCAAGGACACAATGATAGTATTCATCTGACCTCAACCAATCATGTTTATGTCAAGAGCGGGATTCCAACCTCCAACCTTCAACCAACTGAGCCACACTTATGGTTTAATGCTCTAAAGTGTAATATCATTGCTACTTGTTAATCTCCATAGATACAGGAAAATGTACTTAATTAACTAGAACAAAAAAAATAAAAATCTGAAGAATCATTGGCTGGTACCACTGCAGTATTCAGGACTACATAGACATGCTAACTCTGTGTCAATCTGTTGAATCCCACCTTGCCAGAGTCTTGGATTATCTTGACGTTCTCTTGGCCAAACTTGTCAGAGTAGAGTTTGAGGAGCCTCTGGGAGATCTCTGAGAGCGGAGTGAACTTGGGCTCTTTGTAAATGTACTCTTTCCCGTCTTCATCCTCAAAGAAACCCTGGAGAAAAGAAGAAGAAGAAGACATGCTAGCACAAAAGACATATTATCAGATGTAGATGCTTAAACAACTGGAAAATGAAGTAATGAATACACAAAAACACCATATTTACATAAGAAATAAGATATCCACTACTATAGGTATCTCTAAAAAAGTAAAGAGACAACAGGGAGGTGACCAGTGTTGGGAAGTAAGTGAAACACATCTGTTACCTCCAGTGATGGGAGGAATACTTTGAAAAGATGTGTCTGATCTTTAAATATCTTTAAATATGTATTCATTTTAGCGTGACTTGGCAAAAACCTCATAGAGATAAAACTGGGCAGGAAGTAGTAACGCTAACAGTGAGGTCGGGGGCGCTGTTGTGGAAAGAGACAATCTCTTTCTGGTACAGTTACTTTCTGAAATTAAAAGTGGTGCATGGAAGTACTTCATGTAGTTTTGGCTTTGAACTGCACAGTATTAGTGAGGAAAAAAACAAATTTCAGCTCTTGCAGTTGTGATTTTTCATCTCTAATTAGGAATAAATTAAAGAAACAAACAGTACGACAGAAATAAAGCTGTTTGTATTTATATGCAAGGAAGTGGACGGGGGGGGATAAAAGGGTCTGATGTCCCAGGCCCCAGTGTCTTAGGGGCCCAGAATTGGATCCTCTTTCAAATTAATTTATATTAGAGGGGGGCCCATGTCAGGTTTTTGCCCCAGGCCCCCAAATATCTGTTGACGGGCCTGTCTATAGGTCAAATATTCAGAATACAGTACAGTACAAAAACATTTTAATGCAAGTATTCAGTATTGTGTAGCTAAACACATTTTCAAAGTATTCCTCCCATCACCATAAGTAACAGATGTGTAAAGAGAATGATCCAGAAGTTTTTTTTCAGCTTTGACACAAACTACCGCAGCTTAAATCTAACCCAAGACACATGCAGATACCACACAGTACACGGCCTATGCCCATTACACCGAACAGAGAACAGCCTTGTATACTCACCGCAGCCTTGGGGAGCAAACAAAACACAAAGAGAACTAGGTTAATATGTAAATACGAAAAAGTATGATTAAAGTATTTTTAGACACATTCAAATTCAGACAGCGTTTTTTTTTACCGATGACAAAAACTAAACAGGAAAGTCCATTAGTCACCAGTTTGTAATCTAATCTGTAAGTATCTGTGTATATCTAAGTATATGCAGTGCTGGAAGAAGTACTCAGTTTTGTTACTTAAGTAAGAGTACAGATATCGGAACAAGAATACTCAAAATTAATAGTATCACATGAAAAAATCTACTTTAGTAAAAAATATTGAAGTGCCTGTTTAAACATGTACTTAAAGGGTAAAAAGTAAAAGTATTTCGAGTCTGTTAAAGCTTCAAATATGGTGATTTTGAAACAAATGAATCAATCTTTTTTCTACCTGTTTTTATTTGTTGTTATATTTGTCTTTTGCTCAAAATCTGAACGTGTTAAAAAAAAAACCCTCAGCCTTTTCAACAGGACTTACACAATAATACAAATACTTTTCAGTCTAGTTAAAAAATGTAGTGGAGTAGAAAAGTTTTACTCAAGTACAGTACTTTATTACTTTAACTTAATTGTGTTCCACCACTGAGTACATGTGAAAGTACCTGCCCAAAGAAGGCCACTCTGAAGTAGGTCCCCAACAGCCTTTTCCCAGAATGCATCACTTCTATGACCTTGGTGTAGGCACGATGCAGCGTGTCATACAGATGTGTCAGTTTCTGTAACGCAAAACACTTATGAAAAATATATATACAGAACTTTTTTAAATTTTGGTTATTTTTGTTACAATATTAAGCTGTTTGTTTAGCACAAAGGTGGAGGTTGTGTCTGCTGTAATTTCAAGGAAGAATATTTTTTGAAAGCTTTAAAATTACATAAAAAATATAAAAAAATACATCTCTAGAAGGATGTACTTTTTGTAATTTATTCTGTATTTTTTAAAACATGGGTGATAGTGAAACCTCAAAATCTCTCCGTTGTTCATAGATGGGGATTATAAGTTTGTAGACGTCTGCGATGAGTTCATAACGCTCTGCTTTCCAAAGACCGTCTGCACACTCCTCCAGCAGCTCCATCAGAACCTCCTAAAACACAAATAAATAACACATCATTTTTCATGTGTCTGTGGTTTGTCCAGTGGAGCTTGAAGTGAGCACGTTGTCCCTATAAAAAACGGCAGAGCATCGAAATCGGAAATGAACGCATCATCTTCACTCCATAAAACAGATGGGAGGGAAAAAGTGGAGTCTGAGGCTGTTGACAATCTCATAAAACGCACATTGTAAGGAGGAGGACGGTATAGTGATGGAAAGTACTTTTAAGGCCTGTTTCACGCGTGTGCAGAAATGGAAAAGCCCATGTGTAAAAGGGAAAGATGTTATATTTGAAGTGGAAGGAATGTGTCTGTGTAATATTTGTTCTTTCCGAATAAAATAAAATGAAAACATTAAATAAATTAAACACAGATTTTACAGTCAGTTTTATATCAGGCTCTAGGGAGACTCTCTCAATTATTAAATGAATTTTCGAATGCCCATACCTGCCCGTCTATAACTGATTTACAGTCCCGTATTGATTATGGTTGAAATTTCTGCATTCAGCAACTGATTATCTTTGATACAGATAAGAGCGTTTATCGTCTCATACGTGGAATTGATTGGCTAATCATTTACTTCCTTGTTGATTGATGGAGTTTCAATTGAGATAGAAAACTGCGGCCGACCTCATTAAAGTGAACGTCCTGCATTCCCACGTCCTCCATCATGGCCGCCTCCTCGTCTATGTTTGGGGTGATGACCCGGAAAGCGGCGCAGCCCTGCCTGAACATGCCTACGAGACAAATGAGACAAAGGTACATTATGATCGATGTTACATTTATTATGGGCTATTTTTATACAGTAGCAAAAGTAACTCACATAAAAAGCACTGTTGTCCTATTCTCTCTAAGATATTTCATAAAAAACGTTCTCAAACCTGTTATTATATGAGCCTTTTGAGATTTTCAGTACCACATCAAAAGCAGCTGGTCTTTTGTTGTGAAGTGATGCACAACAAAAGACCAACTACTAAGCAAAACCTTTTATTCCTTCTGCTGTAAAACTTTTAAATGGAAACGAAATCTGCTAATGTCCCATGATGCACTGATGCAGCTAAAATAGTCTTCCTGAAGATGTGAGACAGGCCTCGACTTTGACAATGTTTAAATCCAGGCTCCAGATGGTTCTTTTTAGCTGCATATGACTGAAAGGGTTTTATAAAGGTTTTTATTCTGCACTTTTCTCCTTCAATGTTAATTTTATGATGATTATTTGTGATTATTCATGATTTGATTTGTTGTATAGTGATTTTAATGTCTTTCATATTTGTAAATAAGTTGTGCTGTACAAATAAACTTGCCTTGGCTGTGCAAACTGAACTGCCCTGACATAAACTTCATAGTTAGAGTGACTGGATCCACTGACCCACACGTTGGTGGTACGATTCCAGCTCCTACAGATGAATGCTGTTGTTGTGTCCTTGAGCAAGACACTGTGTGCACTGGTGTATGAATGTGTGGGTGAATGTGTGATGTTCCTTGATGTAAAGTGCTGTGAGAGCCTTGTAGGTGGAAAAGCGCTATATAAAAATTTGACCATGTGACCTTTTGAGATTAATTAAATTGTTGAGTGATTAATTGACTTTAATATATATATTTTTTGCATCTATCAGCCTTGTGTAACTGTAAAACACTTGAACGTGCGTGTGAGCTGATCTTCGGGTTTAAAAGGTGAAGAAACGTGAAAAAGTATCTTATCTGTAAATGCCTTGTTTAAATACATAAACTGTAGACCTTTGGACCTCGAGGAGAGCAGAGGGTTCTGTACTGAGCTTTATTGCCTGGAATGAGCACATGACAATGTATGTTTTTCATATCATTACTGAGCAGATAATTATCTTCTACGGGATTAACTTTAAAATAGTGAGTCATGACTCGACTTCTGAAACGGAAGGACAATAAAAGTAACGAAAGTGTGCGTCGGTTTAAAGGTCCTAGATTACATAAAACTGACTCTTGTGAAGTTTAAGTCCATGTTATAATGTTGTTATCTCTTCAAAAAACAGACCTGGAGTTGTGTTTTGTTTCATTCACACATGTTTGAGTAACACTTTATTATTATTCTGTCTACATCTCCAAAGCTCAAAATGCTGTTCCACCTTGTGATGTCATGAAGTGGTAGTTTTCAAGTTAACAGCTCCTTTACCTTTAGTTTGGTAGAGATTGGCAAATCCAGGGCTGAAATCATCCACTTCTGTATTACCACATGACATCACAAGGTGTTTTCAGTTTGAGAGAAGAACTCAGCCTAAATATGCAGGGTTTGTGTGTTAAACATGTGAGAATGAAACAAAAAAAACAACACAACTCCAGGTCTGTTTGTGACAAGGAAACTACATTAGAAAGTGGATCACAAAATGGTGTAATATGGGCCCTTTACCCCTCACCTTTTCTCCATAAATACTCAGCCACGAGCGCCGCCACATGAACATAACACATCGCTGCCTGGACACAGAAAAATCCACTTTAGTTTCACAGTAGTCCATTAAATCCAGAGTTGAGTCCATTTTCATAGTAAACATGATGATGTGTAATACCTCTGACAGATCTCCGTTCTTGTTGTGGATACGGGCCATGCTGTCCAGCCAGGTCTTGCGGAGCTCGGGAGTGCTGGTGTAGGACTTGGCTAAACTGTACTGAAGATCTACCAACATCTCAGGGTCATTCTCGTGCTCCTTCATCTGCTCCGTGGCCATCAGCACCGTCCGAATGCGTTTCATCAAGTCCTTCACGTCGGATGGGAACGCCGTATGCTACCGAACGACACCGCTACAGTTACACAAGTAATACACGTGGAGATTTCTGTTTGTATTTTTTCATATGACAGCTACCTTGATGTTCTTGTCACTGTTCGCACAATTGTTTATAATGGAGAGAGACTGCTGGAAGCGGGTGCCACCGATCCCGATCACATCTGCTATCAGCTGACTCACGGCGATGACAACCTTAGCAGAAGCAGTTTCAGTCAAATACCTGGATTGTTTTGCTGTTTTTTGGGGGGGGATTTTGCTCTATACCTGCAGGTGCGTTCGTACAAAAGACTTGCGGCCCGTGTAGTCGAAGTTGCTTTTCATGAGGAAGTAGAGAAGATGGGCTGCGTCGCTGCGAATACCGCTGAGTTTGGAGTTACAGCATTTGAGGATTTCATAGCAGAGAGAGGCGCACATGTCGGCTCTGCCATCAAAGAACGTACAGGGAAACTACAGGGGAAATAGGAATATTAACAATGATTAATCAATAATAATAAATACAGAAGTCTATGACAGGTACACACTACAAGTCAAGAGTCTAATTAAGCTCAAAATGCTCTGTTCCACCTTGTGATGTCATGAAGTGGCAGTTTTTAAGCTAATCTCTACCTTTTAGCTTTTTTATAATAGAGATTTTCAACTCCTGAAATCATCCAAATGATTCTAGTGAAAGTGTATGGAGTTTAAAAACACACTGGAGCACTTCCTGTTTTAGCCACACCCTCCAATTCAAGTTTTTTTCTTTACATGACTCACAAACATTAATGAAATCTCAAATTCCCTCAAAAATCCGTAATGATCATTGAATGCAAATAAAACTAAGTATATGATTTCTTCTAAAAAAAATACATTTCTAAAGCTCAAAATGCTCTGTTCCACCTTGTGATGTCATGAAGTGGAAGTTTTCAAGTGAACAGCTCCTTTTACCTTTGGTTCAATAGAGATGAAATTATCCAAATGATTCTAATGAAGGAAATTAAATATTTTTTGACAAAGCAAAGGGTGGCTACTTTGAAGATTTGAATATAAAATAAAAAATATACTGTGTTTTTTTCTTTATTACATAATTCCATGTACTTTACTTCATATATTTGACGTGTTGTGTGTAAAAAACATGTAGAAAGTATAAAAAATAAACTTAAAAACAGAGTGAGTCCTGTGTGTCCTGTGTCCAAACTTTTGACTTTAGAAATTTTTATTTAAATCTTGATGACCTTTTTTTTTACTCAAAACAATTCTGAAAATGTGTGATTGAAATAAATACTACAGTTATGACCGATATGGACGCTACCTCACTCTGACCTCTTTGTCTCATCTACATGACTGATAAACATTACAAATAATTTATAATAAGACTTTTGATATATATGTGTAAGTCTTCACTTCTGTTATTCTTTCTTTCTTTTTTTTATATTACTATTTTAATTATTTTCTTTTCCTTTTCTTTTTTTTTCTTTTTTCATTTGTTCTATATTTCAAAAACATAATAAAAAAGAGTTAAAAAAAAAGACTTCTGATATACTTTTGATAACTGTTTCTGTTCATATAGTAGCAGTTGTGGTTTTACCTTGTAGATGAAGGTCCGGAGGGAGGTGAAGACATGTTTCAGCGCCGTCTCCGATTGTGGAATTTGCAGAAAACACAAATGGACCTGGAAAACCTTCTTCATGAGAGGGTTGTGCCCAAGGTCAGAGGTCAGCTGTGTCTGGTGACAATAATAAAAACATATATTATCAGGCAACAGTAGCCGATGGATTTCAGTCAATTTTTTGTTTAAGTAAAGGAGTGCCCCAAGGCTCAATTCTGGGCCCACTACTTTTTATTATATTTATTAATTCCATTGGTGGCAATTAAAGATAAAGCCTCATACATTTAAATGCTGATGATGCTGTTTATGCAAGTGCTCCCTCTGCTGGTCAGGTGATTTTAACCACAGTAAGATTTTAATGAAATTATAAATTCCCTTAAAAGTCTTAATTGTATCATTGAATGCAAATAAAAGTAAGTATTGGATTTTTAAGCTACAAATCTTTACACTAAATGGTGCATTGATTGAAAGAGTCACCACCTGTAAATATCTTGGGAAGAGAACAACACTGTATAAAAATGTATTTATCAGGGACTGTGATCAACTGCCTGAATATCTCACTTGTTTGTTGAACTTTGATACGGGAACTTTTAATACAAATCTCATCATTGTTTAGGTCTAAAAACTGGCCGCACTTGAACTGAAATGGGAAAAAAGCTTTAGGTTATTTTGCTTCCAAAAAAAGGGAAAACATACTGGATAGATTGGCGCCACTAATGCACTTTAATAATGTGGAGATAAACATTTATACTCACACCTGCTCCTGTTTTTAATGTTTTAAACAGAACTATGCAGTTATGTGTTTGTTTGTTTGTTAAAAGAGTCTGGCACTTTCATCGGGCTCTCTTTGTATAAATAAAGATAAATGAACAAATTAAATCAACAACTAACAGCAGGATTTGTGTCAGACTGAGCTACTGCTGCTAATGCCCCTCTAATTACTATTTTCATCGTATTGTTTTTGAGCCGTTACCTTGAAGCCCATGATAAAGATGCTGAGCGTGTCCAGCACCGTCAGGCAAACCTCCGTGGACACGTTTGCCTCTAGCAGACACTGGCTGCTCACGTCAGCCTCAGCGTGAGAATACACTGCACAACACAGACAAACCAGAAATAAACAACAGCCCAAATCGTTTCTCTTGTGGATCAAAGTTTGTCTAAGTCACAGACTGTATAAGAAGTGGACTGAGCGAGTGTGACGTCACCCACAGCGTTCGGCTCCAAATGAAGCTAATCAAGGCTAGCAGGTATAGCGGCTAATTTGGAGCCAAGTTTCATATTTGGAAATACGATCGTGAGTATCATAGCAACCAAAGAGCCAATCTGGAGTGAGATTGTTGAAGGTAATGCCCCTTCTCGCCTGTAACGCTGGGTTAATACGAACATTTTAAGACCAAAATGACGAGTCTGACATCAGCAGTTACAGAGAAACGGGCCACAGATTTTGAATAGAAAGTGAACTGAAGCCAGAGTCGATGGAGCTGGAAGTGTGCTCACGATCACTTCCTATTTTTAGTGCGGCGGCTAGCGGGTTAGCTCTGTTCACTGATACATACAGTCTAAGTCTAAGTCTAAGACAAAAGGTCAAGACAGAGCGATAGGGTTTTACTGACGCCATAAATATCACATTAACTCAAACACTATCAGTGCTGTGTTTATTTCAGTTGATAACACTAATGATCACTAATAAGGAGCTGGCAATGAAATGGACATACGGTAAACAAAATAATCTTCAATGTAAATGTAATGTGCTTCAGCTGTTATAGGTGACATTTCCAGGACTTCTCACTATTCAAAATTAAGACATTATCTTGATTTAAACTGTTTCTATGGCAACAATCTTAATATTTTTTATCATTCTGAAACCATGGGTAGACTGGCCCTGTTATAAATGTGTGAATGTGAACGTGAGTGCACTGCTTGGAATTTGCTTTCTCTTATCCAGACACTGCAGTAAATACCAAAAAGGAATAACAAGGTACATCACTAATAAGATTATATAATGCAACGTGACTCAAAAGGGGAGTAAAGAGAAACTATATTAACTAAAATATGTAGTAACGTGTAAGTGCGTACTGTTGTTTAAATCAGACCAATTGTGCTTGTGTCTCTCTATACTTCAAATCTGTGAAATCTACGGATCATACTGTTATAATTTGCACATTTTAAGTCACAACACTGGTGAGTAGCCCTTTTTTTTCCATTTGAACCAAAATTACTACACAACGCTGCCGAATTCTACGAGTATCACCAATTAAGAAAATAAAACTGGAGAAGGAAGTGCATATGTCATAGTGGAGGTGAAAACGGGGGCTGATCTGCAAAATGGCGTCTTGAAAATAAGCAATTAAAGATTAAACTCTAACACTCCAAATACAACTTCAAGAGGGTACATGAAAAGAAAACAACTATAACATGGTTTAAAGCTCTAAGAATAGGTCTGATGTAATATGTGTGTGAGTGCGTACTGTTGTTGAAGGTGTGTGCGCTCTCAGGCGTTCCCAGCTGCTGTAGCCGTGCGTGCAGAAGCCCCGCCCTGTTTCGAGACACAGGTAGAGTTAAAGACTTCTTATCTGGAGTCAAAAGGCTTGTCCCGTCCTGGCTCCTATGGAAGAAAATAAGACAGATTACTAACCAAGTTTTTTCAAAAATCAGCTGATATTTTTTGGATAAACAATATAATTTAAGGATATATAAGCCAAGGTGTTGTTCTGCAGCGTGCATAAGTCTTACCCATGCAGGAGGGAGCCAGGGACTTAGGCATTAGTGAAATAGAACTTGCCCGGAGCATTAATAATAAAGAAAAAAGTGCAGGGTTAGCAGATTCAAACCGTTTAAATTATGCGAGTGTGCGTCAGTGGGATTTCAAACGCCATTTTGGGTTAGAAGGTAATTTTCAAAGCAGTTTATATTTGACACTTTTACCTGGCGATGAATCTTTTGCCCATATACCGGAACTGATGAAGGCACACTCTGCAGAAAAAAAGTGTTTGTTCAAATGAATAAACAATTAATTTAATAATAAGATGGAATCGTCACGGTAACGCAAATGGATATTATGGTACTTGCACGATTGTAATAACTGCACCAATAATGTCATAGCAATCTGATTAATCCAACATCAAACCCTAACCCAATATGAAGACTGCAAAAGTATAAGTTGATATAAATTGAACCATGATAGTAACTTCTTGGAAATAATACTATAACGTTCTGGTGAAAGGAAACACAGAATTCTTGTTTATTCTGTGAACACAAAGGCAACTGTAGGCCGTAACCCACGCCAAAGCAAGAGCAAAACAACAGCAGCCTCAACTCACGAGAGCCAAAACAAATCAGTAACTGAGCAATAAAACACACCGACTTATCGACAGAGCAACCAGGTGTCGCATACAAAAGCATTGCATTACCATAAGGAAGACCTATTGTGCTTGTGCCTCTCTAAAGTTATAATCTCTGACACCTGTGGATCATTAAGTTATAATTTGCACATTTTAAATCACGATAATCCTCTAAAACAACCTGAATAAAAGAAAGAAAGTCAGCTGATATTGCCGTTAGAAAACTGCGGTGCCTAATGGGATCACAAAAATCATCACAACAAAATGGCGCATGCTGTCGGCGCCCCCTATGGCTAGCTGCACATCACAAAATCGAGCAGCGGATTTTTTTTTCTCCTAAGAGTATCACCGATTAAGAAAATAAAATTGAGCAATGAAGTGTGTACATCACAGTGGGCGTGTAGCGATAGAGGTGAAAATGGGGGCTAATCAGCTAAATGCCATCTTGAAAATAGTCGATGAAAGATTACTCAAACACTCCAAATACAACTTCAGAGGGTCAATGAGAAGAAACAACTATAACATGATTAAAAGCTCTGAAAACTCCATTTTGCAGAATACGAAATATACAATGTAAAGTGAATACAAAATATCAGCTCATTACACAACAGAGACTACATATATTTCTTTATCCTTTTATTATGCAAGACCTATGCTGCAAAGTAAACTCTCAAATATACATGAAACCTTGTGAAACTTACTCTAATAGTGTAAAGAAATCCATCAGGTCTGAGGGAGCAGCTTTGTTCCAGTATGCAAAAAGAGCCTCTGAAGATGACATTTTAAGACAAAATTTGAATTAGAAAAATAGTTTAAACAGGAGCGAGATGGCAGCAGCTCTCTTACCCTCTGACATGCTTTTGAGTATATGTAGAAAACACATGAGCAGGTTCCTGATCTCATCTCTGTCCAGTTTATCGCAGCGGAGCATGGTGCTTCCCAGGGTGGACGCACACTGGTTCTGAGGCAAAATGAAATAGTTAGCTTTGAGAAAGGCTTTGAGAAAGATGAACAAAACAGAAAAAAGGGTTGAGCGCAAAAGGCAGCTCTGCGCTTTGAGATAGCAACATCAAACTAAAGATTTCAAACTATATGAAGTGTTTGAGGTGGAAAGTCAACGCGCACACACACTCGCTGATGTAGGACAAAATGAAAAGAGACTGAGAGTGTATTGTACAGATGCCCAGAATCAGGGGAGTCTCCAGGGGGAAACAAAGGCGTTTATTGGCCTGGGCCCCAGACATGGACCCTCTTCCTATTAATTTATATTAGAGGAGGGCCCATGTAGGTTGTTCTGGGCCCCCAAGTTTCTGTTGACAGGCCTGGCCATAACTAAACCTGTCACTATAATCACTATTTCAACTTATCATTCAGTACATGAAAGACGGAACAGTATTTTTTGGGGTCAGTCTTTCTCATGTGTACTTTTTCTTTGCACTACTGGGAAATTTTGTGTTATTTTTTGGTAAAATGATGAGATTTAAGCCATAAAAGTATGAATTAATAACTTGTATGACACATTACAGATGCAAACTAAGAACTTAAGTGTTTCATTTGGATATTTATTTATTTATTGCAGGTCATGATTTCTAACAATATTGTAGACTTAGAACAGTTTTTGTGGTTTAAATCTGCTCTTGGGTCATTGCGTCAATGGTATAAATTACTAACTGGGCTCTGTACAATCTCTAATTCACCGCAAAAAGGTCCACTCAGAAATAAGTACTTGTATGGATGCGTTAGCTTGTCCATTCAGGCCTGGTTTATCATAGTCATTATCTTGTAGCGAGTCTAACAGTGGCACAGAAAGCAGGGAGAAGTCCATGGTGATGCGTTTAGGTACACGGTTTGGGGTCGGATCTTCAGTGCCAGCAGGAAGCACGGGTACGTTAACAGAATGCCTTCGAAATTTCTCTCTTTGGTGGGTTACAGAGCAAGGATCGATGGTATGGGGGTGCTGGTGTGATGCACAAAAAGCTATTTATGAAGCAGTCTAATGTAAAGAAAAGAAATACTGTCACTTGTTTGGTAATACCTTCTCAAGGGAGTTGGTTCTGTCACTGCTTTTGTCTAATAGGCTGTTCCCAGAGTCGGTGGAGATGAGGGAGCCTCGGGAGTCTGCATGGTGAACCGCGCTGACGTTTGGAGTGGAACTGTGGGGAGAGGCTGCACAACAACAGCACACAGGGAGTTAGATTATAGACCTGGTTTAATAATTTGTGGTATATGTTAGACAGATATTAACAAAGAACTGACCTGTTCCAGAGATTACCCCAAATACGTCTTTGTGGAGAGCGTTTTCTATACAGCTGCCAGGTTTGTGAGGCGTTACCATGGCGTTTGGCACCAGCAAGTCCTCCCTGGGATTCTGCATATACGAAATAAAAATATACATATACATTTATGAGCTAGATTTATGACAACTTAATATACAGAGTTCACACATCACATAACATCTATTAAAGGTCTTATATTATGTAAAATTGACTCTTGTGAGCTTTAAGTCATGTTATGATAGTGTTAACTCCCCAAAAACAGACCTGGAGCTCAAAATGTGGTCATGAGGTGGTAGTTTGCAAGTTAACAGCTACCTTTAAAATTTAGTTCAGTGGAGATTAGAAATTCAAGGGATGAAATTATCTAAATGATTCTCGTGAAGGTGTATGGAGTGGAACAGAAAACAGCTTTCTGTTTGAGAGAAGAACTCAGCCTAAATATGCAGGTTTGTGTGTTAAACATGTGTGAATGAAAGAAAACACAACTCCAGGTCTGTTTTGTGATGAGGAAACTGCATTATAATAATATGAGACCTTACAAATACCTCTCACAATAAGAACAGTACAAATATGCAATTCAGTATTGTGCCACTAGATGTCACACTTACACTGTGGTTACTGAAAGGGGCCAGGTCCTTCATATCCAGCCTGTGAACGTTCTCCTGAAGCAGTCCAAACATAGGGAGGTACAGAGTGGCGAGCCGGGCCTGATGGCTCTGTGAACAGCATCAGGGTTATAACTTTATTACATGTCACAAATAGATGCAGAAGTGGGTTTGCTGTTGGACTCACTTTTGCAGCATAGCGATCGTCGAATGTGTGTTTGATCATCAGAGCTTTGAGCACCTGAATGGCAATCTGCCGTATCTCTCTGTACTCCTGAAGAGCCCCGCCCACTTCCCTCAGCAGGAGACCAACCAGGAAGTGATTCCGACAGAAGTCATCAGTCAAAGAGTAATCGAGTTGGAGATCTGGGCAAACGATATTGAGTTACAAGAGGCAGATGATGATGATGATGCAGGAGACAAAGTGATCCTGAAGGTTATGCATTTACCCTGGAACCGCTGTATTCTTCCCTTTCCAAACGGCATGGGCAGGTTGAGAGGAACAAAGTGCTCATGGCTGCAGACGACGCGCAGGAACTCAAACTTAAATTCATACAGCGTCTGGAGGAAAGAAATATATCTGATCGTTTCTCCATTTAAATCTAATTCTAAAATGTCAAATGATAAAAAGTCTTTAAACCTTGGGGTCGCCTGGTACAAAGCAGTTTATGTAATTATTAATTTGTTTGAACACAAAGCCTCGGTCCATGAAGGTGAAGCAGCGCTGGAGAGGAAGGAGAAAAGAAAACCTTGATTATTATTAGGGATGGCACTATAAACACTAATATCGTTTATCATGATAAAAAGGGGAGACATTAATCGCTGTTTCCATAGAGACCCTCCCAGAATTACATAGTCCACCTTTAAACTAAAGCTTTGTGTGTATGTTCTAGACAGCAAATCGACTAAAACAAAAAATCAACCTGTGCTTCTAGATTTAAAGATGATATTTAAGGATTACGGATTTAGATTTAAATCCAAATATCAGCCAAACAATATATCGATCTATCTCTCAAATGAACATTTTAAACAACTTATAGCAGCTTTAATTATTGTCATGATATAATCGTTAATCGCAATAAATTTGGCCATGATAATCGTGATGCCACATTTGAATCTTGTCCCACACCTACGGTAAGTATTACATCAGTGTGGTTTACAAACATCTGAAGAGAATAAGAGGAACAAACTTTAACGAAAACCGCCAAGCTGTGGTTAGCATTCCGCGCGGCATCCAGGTTGTCCTTGTACTTCTGTGTGATGTGCGGCATTAACATGTTGACCAGCGTTTCCACCGCGTGATTGAAGGAGGCAGAAAAACGCTGGTTTCTGGAGAGCTGGAAAATTAAATTGGAGAGGCAAATGGTTAAAGGCATTCATTCGATATTCATTAGAAGAAGGAAGCAACAGATTTACCTTCACTTTCCCACTTTCTATGAGATAATGAGCCATCGACTTGACTAGCGCCTCAAAGAAATACCAGGAGTGCTGCAACAGAACAGGATTCAGAGCGAGGCAGACAGCCGTGGAGTTTTTCAAATAAAAACAGATCCAAACGTTACTTTGAGCAGCTTGTTACTTGTCAGAAAGTCAGTGGATGGTTTCAAAATGGCTGTCATCGCTTTTGCTAGTTCCTCGTGAACAGTTTTTACATTTAAACCAGAATATGGCTCGGGTTTCAGCACAAACTATGAAAGATACAAGGGAACTGTCAAAGGTTTTATAGCAAACATAGATTTGTATTATTATTTCTGCTGCTCCAAACCTTCACGTAAGATCTTAGGTAGTGCTCCAGCCCCTCCTCGTGGCACTGTGCGACAACGTGAACCATCACCCTATGAAAAATACACAGTAATGAGGCAAGACATGGAAACAAAGAGAGAGACGGCAGGTTTGGTTCACTCTTCACTGCAGAAATGTACTGTCTCCACGCTGGGGAACACAATTTATCCACCGCCTGCAGTGTTCAAAGCATAGACTGAATATATAAATGGACATAGCTAACCCGCTAGCCACTGTGTTCAAAACAGGAAGTGAGCATAGGCATCATCGACTCTGTCTCACATTCACTTTACATTGAAAAACTGTCACCCCTCTCTGTGTAACTGCTGAAGTGAGACTCGTCATTTTGGTCTTAAATGTTCGTATTAACCCTCTACATGATCCTGGGGTTTTTATTTCACTATTTTAACTGTGAATCAAGATATGAACATTAATAACAGACAAATCAGGTGCCTTCTTTCGCTGAGGTCGCTCCTGCTAGCATTAGCAACAGGTTTGATTGACAGCTGCTAAACCAGCGGTGTGGGCGGGAAGGGGCGTTACTTTCAACAGCTTCGCTCCGGTTTGGCTCTTTGGTTGCTATGATACTCACAGTTGGAATTCCAAACATGGGACTCGGCTCCAAATTCGCCCTATAACTGCTAGCCTTGATGAGCTTCATTCATTAGTTGTTCAGTGTGTCATGTTTTAAATGTCAATATTCATCTTAAACTTAATAAAAGAAATGTGTCAGCGTTAGAAAACTGCGGAGCTGACGTCGCCTGTGCACTGTGTAGCTGTTGGCGCCCCCTATGGACAGCTGCACATCACACTAGCAGGCAGGCAATTTGTGTTCATCTGTACCGAAATGACTATATGATGCTGCCGAATCCTATAAATATCAGTCACAGTGGGCGTGTACTGGTGGAGGTGAAAACGGGGGTAGATCGGTAAAATGGTGTCTTGAAAATAGTGGATTAAAGATTAAACTTAAACATGAATCACTCCAAATACAACTTCAGAGGCTCAATGAGAAGAAACAACTAGAACATGCTTAAAAGTCTGAAATCTCAATTTTGGAGAATAGGTCCGATTTAACAGTATTGAAACAAGATGAAAGTTTTTGATAAAAATAACTACCTCGTCACGTTGACAGCTACATCCTCATGTGTGGCTCTGGTTAAAACACAAAACAGCTGATTGATAATAGTCGGGAGGAAGTTGACCATGACGTGCCCCTCCATCGCATGAAGACTCTACAAGCAGAATTAAATCATTGAAATTTCCATATTAGCAGCTTCCATTTTGCTTTGAACACTACTGAAGAAGTATATTTACCTTGAGGTATTTGACCAGCTCGCCCTCTAAACCTTGCTCTGATAAGTTCATCTTTTGACAGTGGTGAAAAAAGTTGTGCAAATGTTGATCCTGGATAGAAAATGCAGTTTCAGCAGGCAATTTTGAAGAGATTATACATTTAAATTTGACTAAACGATTGAAATACAAAAGCAGAACGCAGACCTGAGTGTAAACTGTAGAGACGAGATGAGTGGAGACTTTGAACAAAGGTTTCCCGCTGTCGACCCATTTGATCTCTGAGCCTGAGTGCTTCAAATAAACAGACAAGTAATATATAAGTACAGCCAAACGTCTTCACTCAAACAACTTTTGTCCAGTTGACAGATTTAGATTTTTCTTTTACTATGCTTGTAATTAAACAATATCCTTCTATTGTAAGTAGTGTTTCCCATTAATACAGGAGACTATGGCGCCCCCCACACTGTCTAAAATTCTCCTCCATAGTATAATTTTGTTATGCCGATATAATCCAGGTTGTTTATAGACTTGCTCATTGTAAAATCATAAACTACACAGCTCAAAAATGACTAAATATGACTGAAATTATTAAAATAACGCAAAAAAACCCAAAACAAAACTCAAAATCTATGGGAAACACTGGTAAGTATTTGTTAATTTTAAAGCAATTTTGTATACTTTCTGTTCTCTTTAAAAAGTTATGAGCAAAATGTTACAGTTAACTTCATAATTAAGTGAATTTTATACAAATCAATAGAAGCCATGCATCAAAGTAACTGCAGTAGGGAGTAATCAGAAACTATTGAATTTTGGATTTAAGGATCACGTTTTAACGCTGATCTAATTCACTTGGAATTGTCATAAAAGCTTTTTCGATTTTGCAATTTGGTCGCAGCTAATAAAATTTCCTCTGCAAGGGGTTAACGATTAGACAGAAATCAGTGCGTCTTATATCTTGATGACAGCATCCTGGGAGCCTAGATGTAGGATTTTGAGCTTTGGAGATGTAGACTGGCTAATAATAAAGCATGAATGAAACAAAACGCAACTCCAGGTCTGGTTTTGAGGATGTAACAGCATTATAACATGGTTTAAAGCTCACAAGAGTCATTTTGCATAATTTAGGAACTTTAATCTGTGTGTCCAAATTGGTTCCTGTAACTACAAGCCTCAAAAAGCTTCTAAAAGCTAAAAACAATCTATGGGACTAGTGCCTCTTATAAAACGTATAAAAAGAACAAAATGAAGCAGCAGAAATGGACCAAAATCCTAACTTTTTTTTATACCTTGGTGACAGTGTCCTGGGAGCTTAGATACCCAGCAGGGAGATTGGCAGCAACAGGCAAGAGCTGCTCATTCATAATAACTCTACCGTCTCGGAGCAAAGGCAGCCACGCGGAGCCCACTGTGATAAAGACAAAATCAAATATAAAAGAGTGGAAGCAGAACAGTAGTGTGTAAATGTAAGCGGATTTACCTGGAGTCTCTATCAGGTCTCTCTTCTTGCTGTTACTGTCACAGCTCACATGATAAAAGGTGAAGAGGAGATGGTGATTCTCATGTAGCTGAGTAGGAAGCTCGATTTTTATCTACAACAGGGTGAAAAATATCCCGCGGTTGGTTTCTGAATGCGGTTAAAGCTTTGTTCTAAAAAGAAAACACCTCAGACTGATGGGAGTCAGAGAATCAAAGGTGTATTTCAAATGAGGAACAAGATAGTAACAGTGAAAATGTACAATTACACAGGGCCGTCAACAGAAATTTGGGGGCCCGGGGCAAGAAACCTCACATGGGCCCCCAGCTAAAATAAATGAATAGGAAGAGGATGCAATTCTGGGCTCCTAAAACTAAAACCCTGGGACCCGAGACAATAGACCCCATTTGTTCCCCCCGTCAGCTTCCCTGCAACTACCGTAAACCTCTATATTATTAGGGATTTTATTAGGGATGATTAGGAAACACTATTTATTTCCTTTAAACTAAACTAAACTGATCCAAATGTTATATAACACATTATGACAGAGCAACTTTCTGGGTCAACTACAACCAGTAAATTACATCAGTTTATATGTCCAAACAGGGTATCAACTGAACTGATCGGTGCAGTAGTGGGAATCACAAAGTTGATGGTTCAATTCCCACATTAGCAAACATTGTTGTGTTCTTGAGTAAGACAGTGAACCTCTAATGCCTTTAATCTGTGTGTACAAAGATACAAACCTCGTCATAAAACTCTGGGTTCTGCTGGTGGTGAAGAACAGTTGCGTACGCCTGTTTCGTGAAGAGGGGGCCTCCTGGACGTCCATAAATACACTGTAAGAAACACCAGTTATTAGATTAGCTCCATTTTGAGGTTTATATTCAGAATTAAACGTCGTGTTATATAATAGAGATTGACCTTTAGCGGCTGTGCTTCGTCCTCATCAGAGTCTTTAAATTCTATGCACACTGCGATGTTCCTTGCCTGGACAGAAGGTTGAAAAGGCAAATGCACATTACATCTGAAACGCAGGAGTCATTTTTGGCCCAGAACCAATTTGCTGCCAGACACTCTCTCTATTCTAACCCTTTGTCCAGTCCACAAACCCATTAGCTTTAACAGAAGGTAGGAAAATATAATAAGTTCGCCAGCTCCTGTTTAAAATGGAGGTCAGAGGCAGAGAGGAAAAATAGGTTGGTTTTAAATTAATGTTTTAGTCAGACACTGCTGCTCTGCCTGAGGATAATGCCTGAGCTTAAGCTGCCAGTTGTTATAATGCCTAACAAAAAAGAAAAAAATCTGCGAATGCGTGCCAATAAAAAGATTATAACTTTAACAGCAGACCTATTCTGCAAAATGGATTTTTCAGAGCGTTTAACCGTGCTATAATTGTATCTCCTTCTCATTGACCCTCTCGAAGTTGTTTTTGGAGTGATTTATGCATGTTTGAGCAATCTTTAATCGCTTATTTTCAAGACGCCATTTTCCCAGTCAATCCCTGTTTTCACACACCACTGCTCTGTACTTTTAATTTTATTTTCTTAATCAATTCTACGCATGGGATTTGGCAGCGTCGTGGTCATCTTGGCACAAAAGAAAAATGGGCTGTTCGCTAGCGTGATGTGCAGCTGTCCATAGGGGGCGCCAACAGCTACACAATTAAGGGTGTGGGACTGGCAGGGTAAAGGGTACTGTGCAGGGCCCAGTGCAGGAAGGGGCCCTCACAAAGTCTGTAATATGCAGTTTTCATAAGACAGTATGTATTCCGGGACTTTTACCAAGGGCTCAGAATTTGCTGCTACACCCATTGGGCTCAGCAGTCTAACGCTGAAGTCAGTGGAGTTGTTTCTTTTATTAAGTAATTTAAGATGGATTTTGCGATTTAAAATGTGCAAATTACAACATAATGGTCCACAGGTGTCAGAGATTATAAATACAGAGCAGACACAAGCACAATAGGGCTGATTTAGAATAGATTAGACCATGAGAGGAGATTTGAACTTAAATAGTGCAAAAAGTACCTTGGCAAACGACTTCTGGCTGTCGTATTTGAGATGTTTGGGGTAGACATAAAGGTGGTTTTTGTAGATGGTAAATGGTTGGGAACATTTGGCGATGCATGGGACGAATTCTTCAACTTCGAGCAAAGCACTGCTGGGTCCATTTCCCTCAAAGTTCCTCACGGGGATGTACGAAGGAGTAACGCAATCTAGAAACAACAAAAATACAGTAGTACAGAAGATAAAAAAAATATAAAGTGGAACTAGGTCTGTCACTATAATCTCTATATCGACTTCAACATGTGGAAGCTGGGGTCAGTATTTATCATGTGTGCTTTTTCTTTGCACTACTCAGGAATTTGTGGTTATTTTTTGGGTATACAATAAGATTTAAGCTGTAAAAGTTTGAATTAATAACTAAATAAAGATAATTAATTAGAAGTGCTTAAAGGGTTCATATTACACTATTTTCTGATCTGCTTCAATGTTGTTTCCTCATCACAAACAGACCTGGAGTTGTGTTTTATTTCATTCACACATGTTTAACACACAAACCCTGCAGATTTAGGTAAAGTTCTTCTCTCGAAAAACATAACACTCTGTTCCACCTTGTGATGTCATCATGTGGTAATACAGGAAGTGCTCCACTGTGTTTTTAAACTCCACACACCTTCACTAGAATCATTTGGATAATTTCAGCCCTGGAATTACCAATCTCTACTGAACTAAAGGCAATAGGAGCTGTTAACTTGAAAACTACCACTTCATGACATCACAAAGGTCACAATTTTGTGTAATATAGAACCTTTAAATGTGCTCTTATTAGTTTCAGTATTATTGTTCATATCTACTTAAACGAACTTCAAACTGTGCTATCGTGACAGGCCTAAACACAACTTGAATCTTTTACTTGTTACATCTGGAGCAACGCTGTCGACAGTCACGTCCAAGTTGCCCAAAAGCACAGGAAGCTTGGCCATTTTCTCCGGTCTGTAGAGCAAGTAACTGTTATTCTATCTGGGATCTTTTTGAGAAATATTTGAAAGGATAAAACAAAGCTCTTTCTGAACTTCCTTACTTCCTGAAGTCTGTAAGCAGTTTGAACATATCCTCGTCTGATAACTTGCTGCTGTCCTGCCTGTAGAGAGCCGAAAACCGAGTGCTTTTGTCCAAGGTTCCAGATGCGTCTTTGAATACAGGGCTGTAGAAGAAAGAAAACACCTTACACCGATTAGAAGTCAGGGAATATCAAGATGAAATAAGTGTATTTCAAATCAGGCGTGACAAATTAGGAAGTAATAGTGAAAATATACAAAAATCCAAGCCCGACGCCAGACATTTGAGGGCCCGGGGCAAGAAGTGTCACATGGGCCCCCTCTAATATAAATTAATAGGAAGAGGGTCCAGTTTTGGGCTCCTAAAACTGCAACTACTGCATAAGTCTATTAGATTCAATTCCATTTTTGTTTTTATAGCGCGTTTAAAATACAACTTAAGCTGCCCAAAGAGCTTTACATAAACAACAAACAAAAACTGAAACTATAAGATATAAAAATATAATTGTTAATGATATTGTGGACATAAACATCATCATTATGAAGTTAGCTTTGTCAGTCAGTGTATCTCTCTACAAAAATGAATTAACTGTGTTGAATGTAATTGGAGCAACGTTGGTCAATATTCTTTGGTCAGAGCTACAAATATTGATCTGCCCAGTGAACACAAATGGAAAAATGAGAATGAAAAAAATCAGATTAGTGGAGCGACAGTAGCTCAGTTGGTAGAGTGTCTGTGTACACTGGTGTTTCAGTGTGTGTGTGTGAATGGGTGAGTGGTTCCTGATGTAAAGCGCTTTGAGGCTCGAAGGTGGAAAAGCGCTATATCAAAATGTGACCGTTTACCATTTACAATGTACCTCAGGCAGCCAACGCACCAGCTAAACCCATTAGTGATACTGATACATCCAAAAGCTACCCCACAAAATGTTATATTGTATACACATAAAGCTAAAAATGTATATTATTTTATTATTATTATATTTTAATAATTATTTTAGCATTTTTTGGAGTTATATAATTGTATTTCTCACTGCACACAGGATTTCTACTAGCATCAGTAACAAAACTCATTCAGTGTACTTATAAACCATGTGCTAATCGCTAATTAACCTTTGACAAGTATGAAAAAAATGCAGTAAAAAGTGTCTAAATTACACCACCAGTCAAAAGTTTGGACATATTTTTTTCTACATTTTATACACACAGAAGACATCAAATAAATGACGGAAGGTATATGGAATTATGTAGGAAAGGAGGTTAAAACTACTAAATATTTCTCGACAAAGCAAAGGGTGTCTGTGTAATCCCCCAGCTGTCCAGGTATGATCCACTGTAAAGTAAAAGGTGGCTACTTTATGGATTTGAATATAAAGTATAAAGGGGCACTAGGCCTGTCACTATAATCACTATATTAACTTAACACTCGACATATGGATTTTTGGAGTCAGTATTTATCAAGTGCATCAATTTGCAAATTTTAAAAGACATTTCTAACGTTTCCAAATAAATGAGCCCAAAACTCTATTAAAAGCTCAAATATTCCTTCATTTTGGCATGATCCGTTAAAATGATCAAAAGACTATTCCTCATTAATTTGCAATACTTGGCATTGCTAATTAATTGTCTAAAATAGGTAACAACCATTGACTGTATATATAAATGGACATGCCTAACCTGCTGGACACGTTCAGAATAGGAGGTTAGCATTGACTCTATATGGCTCTAATTCAATTTACACTGAAAAATTGTCACCCCTCTCTCTCCTGGTGTTTTTATTTCACTGTTATGTCCTTCATCAAGATATGAACATTAATAAAAGATGAATCAGGCGCCTTCTTTCCCCGAGGTCACTCCCACTAGCGTTAGCAACAGGTTTGATTGACAGCGTTGCTAAGCCCCCGCTCCGTGATAAACCAGTGGTGCGAGTGGAGGGGGCATTGCTATTGTTAATGCAGAAATAATCACACATTTTGGGATAGCTCACCGTGCAGCCCAGGCAAAAGGCATCCTGTACTGTCCAAGTCTGCTGCAGGCCGTCTTGGCATTTTTCAAAACCTTCTGTGCAATCTACCAAACAGGAAGCAACATTACAAAACAATAAACCAACGAAATGCAATTATGATGTGGTATATAATGTTTTTTGCCTTTGTTGAATCCGAGCTCTTCATATAAGGTTCAGTGCAGTGGGTGATCCCTCCCTGCAGCACTTTCTCTATCCTCGCAACTAGGAAGATTTCCGGGTGTGGGCATGTGACCGAGAACACGCCTTGTTTCGGATACTGCAGAGCTGCTTCCGGGAGAGCGCGAGGGTCCCCGTTGATTTGAATATCTGGCCCCAAACCCGAACCGGTCATCTGTCGGACTACAGGGTGATTCAAGTCCACGTGGAAATCAGCGGAGATCTTTCTGCCGTTCTGGACGTCAAAAAGGGACAGCACAACGTAGAACGGCTCCACCTTTGAGAACGAGAAGAAGAGAGGGTGGGAAAATGATTAGAAAAGAAATATAGCGAAAGAAAAATTCAAATCCGTCAACTGGACAAAAAGCGGTAGGAGTGAAGATGTTTGGCTGCTCGTCCAAGCCGCTTCTTCAGTTCTGGTCAGATTACTGCTGGACACTGCTTTATATGTGTCTGAAGGGAGGAGCTAGCTAAAGAAAAGAAATAGAAAGTATAGAAATCATCTCTAATCGGCCAGGTATGTAATCTGATGATAATGATTAGGCCTGTCACCACATTTTGAAGCTATATCACTACGACGAAACATTGTGATAAACGATAATGAAATTGGAATGACTTTATGCCACTAACACAAAGCAGGAGAATCCCAGTAAAGCATTTTTTTTATAGAAAGTCTCATTAAAAAGCTTTAACTGAAACAACTAAATAGCAGAATGGAGCGATAATTAACCGTAGGAGTAACTTTGTCTACACTCTACAGCTCAAATTCGACCTTATTAATTAAAAAAAGCCAAAAACCTCCCAACTATTGCAAAGAAAAAGAACCCATGATAAATACTGAGCCCCAAAATATATTAAGTTGATGTGGAATGGAAGACAGGGGTAGGATTTAATATGTTTTATCTTCTTCCTGCCCCTTTTCGAGCTTAAATAAGCAAAAAAAACATGAGAAATGTGTATTAAGTGAACTGGATACATGTGTACTAACTTCTTGTGTTGATTAATCTGCATGAAATAAATAAAAAAAAGAAAACAAAATTAAAAGAAAACATAGTAATTATCATGACAGGCCTACACTTGATCGTACATGTCTAAGGACGAGCTACACCAAAACTGAGATGGAAAAAAGGGGTTTTGGTTGTTTTGCTTCCCTAAAAATGGAGCATATTTCAAGGACAGGCAAAATTGGATACTTTGGTGCCACTAATGCACTTTAATAATCTGGAGATAAACATTTATACTCACACCTGCTCCTGTTTTTAATGTTTTAAATGGACTTGTGTACTTGTTTGTTTGTTTTTTTATATTTGAACAGGGCGCCCATGAAGAGGAGTCTGAGTGCTCTCAATGGGCTCTCCCTGTATAAATAAAACATTGAAATAAATAACTAAATAAATAAATAAAACAACACGTTCCCGTTAGACAGAGCCATTACGTGTGCTAATAGCTGGAACACAAACAGAAAAAGAGCTTGGACATTAACAGCAGGAAACCGACTTCAGACTGGTGGTGGTGGTGGTGGTGGTGATGGCGGTGGCGGCGGCGTCGGGTGGTGTTGTGAGGTCTAAAGCCGGTCACCATGGCAACCAGCGGTCAGGACTGCCGGCCAATGACACCCATTTCACCGAGGGCAAGCCAAATGGACCATCTGAACTGTGAGTGAGCTCCGTAACGACTTCAAAACCTCAACTCTGCCCCCTGTGGACGGGTTTGTTGGTTTTACAGATGAAGTGAAACGTACATTAGTGGTGGGCCCTTCGTCGTTCTCAGCCACACAGCCCTGCAAGTTGAACGAGAGGTCGTGGCAGCTGACCAGCACTCTTTTCCCAAACTTTTCCTCAAATTGCCGTATGTCTGGCTCGATCCCGGAGATGTCTAGTTTCTGAAATGAAAAATTTGTTTATAAAAATAACATCAGAGACAGGGACGAAGTTGCGTTGGTGTTATATGAGTTCATTACCTGTGTGTCTGGGTCGAGAGTGAACAGTTTGAGTCGAGCTTCACTTTTCATTTTAGACTCAATGTCTCTGGCGGTCTGTAAAAACACATCGAGTTATTTTTTATTTATCATTTATATCACATTTGAACTGTGTTAGATTCAGTGCAGCGTTCTGCCGCTAGTGTTAAATGTGAGAGAGGTAACCATAGACTGTGTATATAAATGGACATAGCTAACATGCTAGCTGCCACATTCCAAATAGGAAGTGAACATGAGCGCACTTCCGGCTCCATCGATTGTGGCTTCAGTTCACTTACTATTGAAAAACTGTGTCCTCTCTTTCTGTAACTGCTGCTGTCAGACTCGTCATTTTGATCTTAAATGTTTGTATTAACCCTCTACGTGATCCTGGGGTTTTTATTTCACTATTGTGTTTGTAAATAAAGATATCAAGATTAATAATAGACAAATTAGGTGCCTTCTTTCCACGAGGTCACTCCCACTTAGCAACAGGTTTGATTGACAGTGTTGCTAAGCTCCATGCTAAACCTGCAGTATGGGCAAGAAGGCGTGTTACGTTCCAACAGCCTCACTCCAAATTGGCTCTTTGGTTGCTATGATACGTGCAATCAGAATTCCTAATATACAACTCAGCTCCAAATTGGCCGCTATAACTGCTCCAGCCTCGATTAGCTTCATATGACTGGAGCTGAACACTGTGGGTGACGTCACACTCATTTCTTTATACAGTCTATGGTGGTAACAAGCCAAATAGCTGCCATATACTATTTTGTTCTCACAAACCCTGCATATTTAGACTGAGGCTCCACACACCTTCACTAAAATAATGTGGATAATTTCAGCTCTGGAATTGCCTATTGTACTAAAGGTAAAAGGAGCTGTTAACTTGAAAACTACCACTTCATGACATCACAAGGTGGAATGGAGCATTTTGAGGTTTGGAGATGTGGACAGACTAATAAAAAAGTGTTCCTCAAACATGAGTGAATGAAACAAAACACGGCTCCAGGTCTCTTTTTGAGGCGGCAACAGCATTATAACATGACTTGAATATCTGTGTAAACCCTGAGTCGTCCAGGTTTGATCCACAGCAAAAGACAAAGTTTAAATCTGTCAACTGGATAAATTGTTGTAAGAATGAAGACGAGAGGGCTTTCTCCACATGTTGCTCCTCCTTCAGTTTCCCTCTGTGTTTGTGGGCTTGAGCTCTGTGTTGTAGTGTACGGATAACTCTGAGTTTGTGCTGCAGTGAATGGTGTGAATCAAACAGCAGGTATTGGTCAGTGTGCGTGGGCTTCCTCAAGACTTCTACCTGGAGACGCTGGTCCTCCCCTATTGTTACTGCACAATCTAAGAAGGTCAGGTCATTCTCCTTGGGAAGAAGCCAAGGAGAACAAACCGGCATTCTTAGAGCACTCCTTGCTTGTGGATATCCTAAGTGGGCCTTCAGTAGATCTAAGTGAGCTAAAAAAAAAACGAGAACAACAGGGAAAAGGTGTAACCATTCCATACACAGCAGATGTGCTTGAAAAACTTCAGAGGATTTTCAGACAGTATGAGATTCCTGCCTTTTTCAAACCTTAAAGACAAAATCTGGTCCACCTAAAGGTCAAAACTCCAAGCCCTAAAAACAAAGTAATGCAGTCCACTCCATTCAGTGTAGTGCAGAGTGCAGTGAGCGTTACACTGGAGAAACTAAACAGCTCCATAAGAGGATGTACCAACACCGGCGTGAGAGCAGCTCGGGACCACAGTCTGCTGTACATCTCCCTCTCAAAGACACTAACCACTCCTTTGAAGACAGTGAAGTTCAAATCTTAGCCAGAAAACAGAAATGGTTTGAAAGGGGATTAAAGAAGCTGTTTTTGTTAGGAAAGAGAATCCTTCCTTAAACAGGAATGGAGCCTGAGACATTATCTCTCCCCCATCTATAAGTCCATCCTCAGACCCAGAACAATGAGAACAACAACAGGGTCATTAAGGGTTGAATAGGGTAGTTTCAGATGAAACTGGAGACAATAGGTGTTTACAGTTTCAGTGTTGTCAACTCCTCCCTTCAGACAGATATAAGGCAGAGTCCAGCAGTGATCTGAGCAGAACTGAAGAAGCCGCTTGGACGAGCAGCAAAACGTCTTCACTCCTACAGCGATTTGTCCAGTTGACAGATTTAAACTTCGTCTTTTGCCTAACATGACTTCAAGCTCATAAGAATCAATTTTGTGTATTATAGGACCTTTAAATTTTATGTAATAATCACATGAATGTTATTTGTTTTACATGGCACATTTAGATAATAAACAGCACTAATTAGAAGTAGAAGCTTGTAGTGCATTTCCCCTCAGTCAGTATTGACACAAACACATCTCATCTCACTTATAGTAATAAATAATTCATGACCCATAACTCAACTGAACCAGCAGAAAATGCATTGTTAGTGACATTATTCTAACCCAGTGGTGGAAGGTAGCGAAGTACAAGTAGTAAAGTACTGTTCTTAAGTGGAATCTGTAGGTATCTCTCATTTTACAGTGTGTACTTTTTACTTGTACTTATCTGTACTTCCTACTCCACTACATTTTTGGACAAGACTGAAAACTAAAAAGTACTTTTCATCTGATTTGAGGGGTTATTTTTACCATGTTCGTGGAAACATTCTGACTAAAGTTTTTGAGTTCAAGCTTTGGCTTTGAGCAAAACAAAAATAAAAAATGAAGAAGAAAAATGAAGAAACTGATCTCATCTCAGTGTCATTTTTGAATCAATATCACTACATTCACACTTGAAATGAACAACACTTGTGTGAAATACTTAAATATACTTTACTCTTATTACATTTTTAAACAGGTACTTAAATATTTTTAATTTAGTCAATTTTTTCATGTGATACTTTTACTTAAGTAACTATTTACTCTGTATCTGTACTTTTACTTAAAGGTCAAATATTACACAAAGCTTTAAGCCATGTTAAAATGTTGTTACCGCTTCAAAAACAGACCTGGAGTTGTGTTTTGTTTCATTCACACATGTTTGAGTAACTCTTTGATATTCGTCAGTCTACATCTCCAAAGCTCAAAATGCTCTGTTCCACCTTGTGATGTCATGAAGTGGTAGTTTTCAACCTTTAGTTCGACAAATAGATTTTCAATTCCAGGTTCTGAAATTATCCAAATTATTCTAGTGAAGGTGTATGGAGTTTTAAAACACAGTGGAGCCCTTCCTGTATCACCACATGATGACATCACAAGGTGGAACAGAGTGTTTTCCATTTGAGAGAAAAAAAGGGTTTGTGTGTTAAACATGTGTGAATGAAACAAAACACAACTCCACGTCTGTGATGAGAAAACAACATTAGAACATAGATCAGAAAACAGCATAATATGGGCCCTTTAAGTAACAAAATGGAGTATTTCTTCCACCACAATATGCTTTGCTGTTTTTATCGCAGCTCTCGATTTATGGAGTCTAAACACACTTTACCAGGTGTTTGTCGTGTTTGCACCATAAGGGAATTCTGCTCCATAGACCAAGCACTTCAGCAGCTACAAGGGCCTAAACAACGAATCCATGTGGGCTCTGTGTGGTCGCAAACATCTCACTTCAAATGGGAAAAACACATTACCTGAAAGCTGTCCTGAAAACTTCCGGATGAGGCGTCTGCTTTTCCATGTTCTTCATCTGCTGGAAGGATCAACACAGAGTTAGCGGATTCAGTTATATCAGACTTAAACTTAGACGTTACTCATGGCTGATATGCTCTGCCGATATATAGGGCTGATTTTGGTTATTTTCCCCAAATTATGTCATTCAAATTTACTACAAACTGACCCCAAGCCCGTTTTTACCATAAACCTATAAGAGAGCTGTGTGGTCATGTTTAGTGCAGCGATCTCTTCATATTAAAGTGTTAATATAAAGCTTTGTGTGGAACAAAATATCACCCTCTGACAGAGATTGTATTACAGCTCATGATTTTTAACAATATTGTAGATTCATAATAGTTTTTGTGGTTTAAATCTGCTCTTGGGTTTTTGATACATCAGACTTCAAAATGTGTTATCGTGACAGACCTGTAGTCACTTTTTGCTCTTTCGAAAAATATGTAGTAGAGTTATTTAACTTTTTTTTCTTTCCTACATAATTCCATATGTATCTTACTTCATATATTTGATGTCTTCTGTGTGTATATAAAATGTAAAAAGAAGAAAGTAGAAAAAAAATAAAGAAACAAACATAGAATGATAGGATTTAGCTGAGACTAAACTGGGACTAAACTGGGACTAAACAGGGACTAAACTGGGACTAAACTGGGACTAAACTGGGACTAAACTGAGACTAAACTGGGACTAAACTGAGACTAAACTGGGACTAAACGGGGACTAAACTGGGACTAAACTGGGACTAAACTGAGACTAAACTGGGACTAAACTGAGACTAAACTGGGACTAAACGGGGACTAAACTGGGACTAAACTGGGACTAAACTGGGACTAAACTGGGACTAAACTGGGACTAAACTGAGACTAAACTGGGACTAAACTGGGACTAAACTGGGACGAGACTGGGACTAAACTGGGACTAAACTGGGACTAAACTGGGACTAAAATGGGACTAAACTGGGACTAAACAGGGACTAAAATGGGACTAAACTGGGACTAAATAGGGACTAAACTGAGACTAAACTGGGACTAAACTGCGATTAAATTGACTAAACAGGGACTAAACTGGTACTAAACAAGGACTAAACTAGTACTAAACTTAGAATTGGACCAGGAGTAAAAATAAAAAATAAAAAAACATGAAATGAGAGGGTGTGTCCAAACTTTTTCCTGGTAGCATATATCAACATTATTAGCTCTCATAGTGAAGGTAAAGTTGTTTATTTCAGATACAGAAACATCATTGGCGGTGAGTTGGAAAGACATTGATTGTGATATATACAAAAGTCCCTCCTCACCATCGTGTATGTCTCCGTTTCTTTTCTCCTGCATGGCCTGTTCGAAACTGCTGTGGAGGATTTTGTTGAGTGTGCTGATCCACTCCTCCATCTCCGCCTCACTGTCTGCAGCCAGCAAAAACGTGCTTTTGTCCTGCATTTTCAGCTCAAAGGCAAAGCGCCGCACTTTGCTGTTCTACAAGACCAGAGAAAATCAGGATTACACAAAAGTTTCATGATTGTTCCATTACTTTTTAATATATCTGTGTAATCCCTCAGTCGTCCAGGTCTGATTTATAGCAAAAGAAAAGTATAAAATCTGTCAACTGGACAAAATGTTGTAGGAGTGAAAACGTTTGGCTGCTTATCCAAACTGCTATGTGTGAAATCACTCATTAGAAGCTTGAATGACTATGCTAAGTGGGACTCACAGTGCACACTTAGGGTAGCAAAGCAGACCTAGCCTACAAACAGAAACTGTGAACAAAAGTTGTTTCCAGTTTCAGTGTAGCTAGCTCCTCCCTTCAGACAGATATAAAGCAGTGTCCAGCAGTAATCTGACTAGAACTGAAGAAGAGGCTTGAATGAACAGCTCCTACGATTTGTCCAGTTGACAGATTTTACCTGGACGACTGAGGGATTACAGAGAAATTATCATTCCTTCATTCCATTTCTTTTGAATATAGATTTTATTTTCTCACATATAGACAAGATTGTGTTAGCCATAGCGCACTTTTGTTACATGTATAAAGCTTCTAAGGCTGGTTAATATCACAACTACTTCATAATATAGAAAGGATGTGGTTTGGTTCATATGGGGGGGTCACCCACAGTGGTTGAGGGTCTGATCCCAGCTCTGAGCAGTACAGTCTGTTGCTGTATCTAAGGTCAAAACCCTATATACACTAGACATCGACTGAGATAATTTTTTTTATGGCCAATGTTGATACCGATTGTTTAAAATCCAGAGTAATCGATGGCTGATAAGGTCTGCCAATATTTTTGAAGTATTCTACATGTAAAAGTCTTTATTTTAATTAGTTTGCATTTTAATAGGCTGTTTGTTTAGTATTTTACTTGTTTTTTTAAGTTAGCATAAGCCTTGAGACACAGTGAGCCAGCTTCGCTTTCACAGAGCCAATTGTTATTATTAAATCAACTTAAATTTTGAAACTGAAATGACTAAACACAGTTAAGTTCAGAGCTAACCCAGCCTCAAAACATTACTTGCTATAACTGCTGCTTTTACATTTGACCTTTACCTGCACGACCCCCATACAGGAGTCTAAGAAAATGGTTCCTTTGGGTTCTTTGGATGTGTTCTCGTCTTTGTAGAAGTTCAGATTATAGGAGCCGTCCCCCAGCTGAGCCAGATGGAAGTACCGCCTCTTAAAAGACTGCAGGGTGGAAACAGACAACGTAAACATCCCAATGGTCCCTCTGGCTCTAAAAATACCATAACAGGGCATGGGAAAGCTCAAGGGTGCAATGAAAGTGAATGCCAGTTTTCCATATGTGTTTAGGGACCAAAACAAATCACTTCTATTAGTTAAAGTTTTTAAACAAAGTAATTTCCAGTTTCAGACGGGGGTGAGGGTAACGCTGACAGCTAGACACAGCAGGGTTTATAAAAACGTCCCATTGTTTGCTAACTGACCTTTGAACTCTGAACCATTTTGTACATATTGTTAGCTATGCAACGTGCAGTGGTGGAACATAAAGAAGTAAAAGTAGTAAAGTACTGTACTTAAGTAAACATTTTAGGCATCTGTACTTTACTTTCATACATTTAGTACATTTTACAGTGGATACTTTTAACTTTACTGCACTACATTTTTGAACAGGACTGAAAAAGTACTTTTTTTTTTTTTTTTGATAGTTTGAGACCTGCTGAAAAGGTTGATAGTTTATATTTAACACGTTCATATAGTTTGAGCAAATAAAAATATACAAATAAAAACAGCTAGATTCAATTCTTCAAAATTCTGCAACCATTTGAAGCTTTATAAAACCACAAAATGTGCAAGAAAAGCTTTTACTTTTTACTCTTTTAGTACATTTTTAAACAGATATTTTAAATACTTTTACATCAGTAGATTTTTTCAAGTGATACTTTTACTTTTATGTCAGTATTTTTTGCTCCAACATTTGTACTTTTACTTAAGAAACAATATTGAGTTCGACTTCCACCACTTCTAATGTGTATCATTTTGAAAAAAGCACAAATTTATTACAAATGATGGAACAGCTCTGTATGAACTGCCTCTAGAAGGGACGACTTCAAAAACTGGCAGAATCCCTCACCTGCTTGTCAATACTGGAACATTTAACACCAGATCACATGACTGCATAAGGCTAAAGATGAGCCATACCAAAACTGACACAGGAAAGAGGCTTTTAGCTGGTTTGATTCACAAAAATGGATACGATCACCCTTTCTTAGTTCATTGCAAATGATATTGTACATGATTTTAATAGTAACACTTACAACAGGACTCTGTGAACCTACCCTCATCGTAACACTGATTGCGCTGTTCATGTTTCCTTTGTACAGCCAGCCGTGTTTGGACACTCCTCCTCTCTGGGATCCAAGGGAGGCCGTGTCCTGAGAAACAGGGGTGCAAACAGAACATAATTAATTACACAAGACTCAGTTCTTTAGCCTCGTTTAATGGCAAAAACATGTACAAAGGTGAAGGCAAAGAAAGAGTTGGTTTAAAATGTTGCAAGCAGATTTTAAGACATAGCTAACCTGCTATCCGCCAAGTTCCAAACAGGAAGTGAGCATGGGCGCGCTACTGGCTTCATCAACTCTGCTTCCAATTCACTTTCTATTGAAAAACTGTGTCCCCTCTCTCTGTAACTGCTGCTGTCAGACTCGTCATTTTGGTCTTAAAATGTTCATACTAACCTGCTCTACATGATCCTGGGGTTTTTATTTCGCTATTGTGTCAACAGTATGAACAGTAATAATAGACAAATCAGATGTCTTCTTTGCCCAGGATCACTCCCGCTAGCGTTAGCAACAGATTTGATTGACAGCGTTGCTAAGAGCCCGCCCCCCGTCAAACCAGCAGTGTGAGCGGGACGGGGCGTCATCTTCAACAGATTCGCTCCAGATTGACTCTTTGGTTGCGTGTGATACTCGGCTCCTAATTCGCCGCTATAACTGCTAACCTTGAGGAGATTCATTTGACTGGAGCTGAACGCTGTGGGTGACGTCACACTCACTTAGTCCACTTCTTTATACCGTCTATGGGGAGGTTAGATTAGCACTGGGGATGGGACTATAAACAATAATATCGTTTATTAAGATAAAAATGGTTGACAATGGTTTCTTCCAGACCACTGTTGTTTTCATTTATAACACAGTACCATAACAGCTGTTTAAATATGTAACCTATTCATAATATTAAAAGGATAGTTATTCATATTCTGAACATTTTAACCCCATCAGCAACTTTAATAATTGTCCTGACATAATCGTTAAATGTCCTATATTATGCAAAATTGACTTTTTTGAGGTTTAAACCATGTTAGAATATTGTTACCGCCTCAAAAACAGACCTGGAGTGGTGTTTTGTTTCATTCACACATGTTTGAGTAACTTTTAGTTAGTACAGTCTGTAGTCTGTACATTTCCAAATATCAAAATGCTCTGTTGCACCTTGTGATGTCATGAAGTGGTAGTTTTCAAGTTAACAGCTCCTTTTATCTTTAGTTCAGTAGAGATTGGCAATTCAAAGTTCTGAAATTATCCAAATGATTCTAGTGAAGATGTATGGAGTTTAAAAACACAGCGGAGCACTTTCTGTATTACCACATGATGACATCACAAGGTGGAACAGTTTCAGGTTGAGAGAGAGACTCCAGGTCTGTTTGTGATGAGGAAACAGCATTATAACAGATCAGAAAACGGTGTAATACGGGCCCTTTAATCCCAATTACTTTGACCATGATAATCCTGACACCAAATCGACAGTTCTTTCACTGTTGAGAGAAATCCACTTCATTAAGTTCAACAATGTGCTTTTATATTCTCATGGGATTTTTGGCAAAGATAATCTGTCCTATAAAGGTCACAAGCTTTCTGTTGAATCAATGCCCGAAGCTGGTAATTACTGAGAAAGGATGCGCTCTTAAAATGCAGCTAACGTCATGAAGCAGACAGCCCGGTACACACTTTGAGAACAGAACATGAAATTAGGCAAAGATTTCGTGTAGGATAAAACGGGGAGGTAATTGGGAGTGTTGGGAGTTAAAATAATTAGGAGAGTAAATTTTCGTTATAATCTTGTTTTAGAGTCGAGCTTGGGGGAGAAGTTGCTATCGCTATGGCAACAACAGCACAGACAAACCAGCTGAGACAAGTTTGAAACATTTTGAGGAAGTATTGTTTTGTGCTATTTGTCTTACCCATAGACTGTGTATATAACAGGACATAGCTAACCTGCTAGCCACCACGTTCCAGATAGAAATTGATAGAACGCTTCCAGCTCCAATTCACTTTCTATAGGAAAAACTGTCGAACTACTGCTGTCAGACTTGTCATTTTAGTCTTAAAATGTTCCTATTAACCCGCTCTGCAAGATCCTGGTGTTTTTATTTATCTATTGTGTCCGAAAAATCAAGATATGAACATTAATAACAGACAAATCAAGAACCTTCTTTCCCTGAGGTCGCTCCCGCTAGCGTTAGCAACAGGTTTGATTGACAACATTGCTAAGCGCTTGCTCCCTGCTAAACTAAACCAGTGGTGTGAGCAGGAAGGGGCGTTACCTTCAACAGCCTCGCTCCTGATTGGCTCGTTGGTTGCTATGATACTCTGCTCCAAATTTGTCACTTTAACTGCTAGATTCAACAAGCTTCATTTGAGCCGAACGCTGCGGGTGACGTCACACTCACTAAGCCCACTTCTTTATCCAGTCTACGCTCTTACCTCATCTTTTTCTACATCTTCGTCAACTTCGAAAACGTGGGGGGCGAGTTGCTCAGGTCTGGGCACTTTACTGAAAGAAATGAAAGATTGGTGAAATAGCGTAAAAGGTCACATAAACAAACATAATTTATGCTGTGGAACATAAAAAGTGTATTGATTTGTTTTTCCAAGTTCTTCTAGTTTTACACGATGAACACAAAAAAAAAACACAGCAGCTCCTAAGTGCGTCTCAGTCCCCAGACACGAAACCTAACCTTTGACCTTTACAAGACCCGGTTTGCTCTGAGGGACTGCTACCATAAACACAGGCAAGGCCAAAGCTAGGCTAAAGTTTTAACATGACGAGTAACATCTGCGAAGCGCATTCCAGATTGCATGGAAAAGTGGTTTGTCCAAGGACACGAAGATGCAATGCATTCTGGGGCTTTTCCTTATGTTGTAATGATCGCAATCAACAGTGGTCCTGAAATAGGGCTGCTTATCCTTTGAAAAACACGGGAAATTGGTCTATTGTTGGAGAGGAGCAACCTGAAGAGCCCATTTCCTTGTTTCTAGAGGTCAGCTAAAACATTTATTTGGATGTAAACAATGGGGTCACGGAGGTACGGTGGAATTATTTTGATAAGCAAAACTGACATAACTTCCTCACTAAGTTATGCATTTTCAACGTGGCTAGCTTTCAGAATCTGATTTGGACATGGGTAAACAGTCACAGTAACGGACATGGGTTTAAAGCTATGGTAATGCTCCACCATCGCAAAAAATAAATCTAAATCGAAATATTATATCTTTTTGACTGTTGAAAGGTCCTGACAAAGTCCTTCAAATCAGGGAGGAATCATCTGCCCTGGATACTTACAAATTTCTACATTTTATACTTTATTTTTTACAATTTTCTACATTTTATATACAAGCAGAAGACATCAAATATATAAAGAAAAACAAGAAACACTGAATAAGACTTTTGACTGGTGGTAGAGGGTAAATTATAGAAAAAAAAAAAAAATTACCACTACTATGGCACCATATGTCAAAGTATTGCTCAAATAAAATTTTAAATTCTACTGACACCACAAAAAAAAAAAAAAAAAAAAAAAAAAAAAGAATAAAAATTAATTAATAAAAAAAAAATAAAAATATATAATAATAATAAAAAATAAAATAAAAAATAAATAAAAATAAACAATAGAGGAGAATGTTGCATTGAAAATCATTGGGCTAATGACACCCAGCCGTGTTAGTTTTTAATCCCTGTTTACATGATAAATCTTTGGAACCACATGACAACATTTGGCTAGTTTTACAAATGTTTCACTAATGTTGTTTCCGTTTTGGTCTGGTAGATTTTCAAACTCTCCTCCCTACAATAACGATGCCTTCCAGACTTAACATTCGAGGCAGAGACGGCAGAAATAAGCACCTGGAAATACTTGAAAAACACACCCAAACATGCAACCACGCACACTCACTTCTGGAGCTGCCGGAAGTCCCCGGAATACTCCTCGTACTTGTAGTTCACCACATGCCAGTCTGACTTGTAGGTCTTAATGCACTGCAAAGACAAGGAAGAACAAAACAGTTAAGCAGTTCTGGGAAGTAGCTGAACATATAGAATAGTAATTTTGAGTAACTGTTTTTGAAGGGCCCATTATACACTGTTTTCTGATTTGTTATAATGTTGTTTCATCATCACAAACAGACCTGAAGTTGTGTTTTGTTTCATTCACACATGTTTAACACACAAATCCTGCATATTTAGTCTGAGTTCTTCTCTCAAACTGAAAACACTCTGTTCCACCTTGTGATGTCATCATGTGGTGATACAGGAAGTGCTCAACTGTGTTTTTAAACTCCACACACCTTCACTAGAATAATTTGGATAATTTCCAGCTCTGGAGTTGCCAATTTCAACTGAACTAAAGCTAAAAGGAACTGTTAACTTGAAAACTACCACTTCATGACATCACAAATTGGAACAGAGCATTTTGAGCTTTGGAGATGTAGACAGACGAATAATAAAGTGTCACTCGAACATGTGTGAATGAAACAAAACACAACTCCAGGTCTGTTTTTGAGAAGGAAACAGCATTAGAACAAGGCTAAAAACTCATCATCACTGCAATGACGCTATAACAATTAATAGTTTTTTAAAATGTTGAAATTATATAGTAGAAATGGCCTTTTAAGTGTGAAAATGGAGGTGTTATTTTGAACTGTTTTAGGGTTAATATCTCTGTAATTACCGAGCCACTATAGTCTATAAAAGCGGTTGCATTAGCCCATTCAAAAACACAATTATGGTCAGTTAAAAGGGCTTTAAACCGAAATAAAATACCCGGTATGCCAAATTTGTGCCCCCAATCTCAAAAAATACATTTCGCATTTGCAGACTTTATATTTGGATTCACTTTCAATATGTCTGGATAAACTGAATACCCCACAGACTCACATAGACCCACGCTCTCCATTTTAAAATATGAAAACCAGCGCGGTGAACTCAACCTACACCTAAACCCATATGACTTTCTTCCATCGAAATAATGTGTTTTGAAATTTCATAGAATACAGATGTTGGAATAAACGAGTGGAAAAATGTTTGACGCAACCCAAAGATCCCAGCTGTATTAGGGGCCTCAGCTGCTGCCTGGAGTTATGAGGTCATCTCTGGCTGTAGCTATGGGGGACAATCTCGTATCAGACCGCACCCCGATGGCTCTCTGAAATAACAATTTTGCATACACATTTAGGTTCATGTCCAGGCCAGCGCTAATCAAATCTTCCCGTGCGTATTCTGTTTTTGTTATCACTATTAGCTTACCGCGAAAAATAGTTCGCACATTGTTTGTATTAAATAAACGACATCGTATTATTGGAAAGATTGGAGTCAGTTTTTCTGGCGCTTTTTAAACCACCTGTGTTTGGTCCACTTAGCGTCAGTTTTACCCCCTGCACAAACGAGCTTAACATGAAAAACAGTTGGCACTTTGTCTGTATTAAGTAAATAACATTGTACTATTGGAACGGTGCAGATATTGGTCAGTTTTACCTCCTGCACAAACTAGCTTAATGGGAAAAATAGTTAGCACTTTGTTTATATTAAATAAAGAACACTGGAAAGATTGGAGTCATGCCCACCCTGCTGTTTCTGATTTTTTTCTGGCACTTTTGAAACCACTTGTGCTTGGATTTAGCGCAAAACAAAATGTACAAAGAAGCAGGTAGCGGTCAGTTTTACTAGCGTAACGTGAAAAATTGTTAGCACATTGTTTGTATTAAGTAAATATCATTCTATAATTGGAAAGACTGGCATCATGTTGTCTCGTGATACAAAATGGACGAAGAAGGAGGTGATAAATCCAGGTAGCGGTCAGTTTTATCTCCTACACATACTAGCTTAACATGAAATATAGTTAGCATTAGAATAATTAGCACTTTGCTATTGTTGGAGAGACTGGAGTCACGCCCGCGCTGCTGTTTCTGATATTTTTCTGGCGCTTTTGAAACCACCTGTGTTTGGCTTTTGAGCGATACAAAATAGACAAAAGAGCCAGCATAAGTCCAGGTAGCAGTCAGTTTTACCTCCTGCACAGACTACCTTAACAGGAAAAATAGTTAGAATTTTGTTTGTATTAAATAAAGAACATTGGAAAGATTGGAGTCACGCTGCTATTTCTGATATGTTTCTGGCGCTTTTGAAACCACCTGTGTTTGGCTTTAGCCCGATGCCCGAAAATGGGCAAAAGAGTCGCGTAAGTCCAGGTAGCGGTTTTATCTCCTGCACAAACTTAGCTTAATGGGAAATACACATAGCAATTTGTTTCTATTAAGTAAATAACACTGTATAATTGTAAAGTTTGGAGTCATGCTGTCTCGCCAAACAAAATGGACAAAGTAAGAGGTGTTAAGTCCAGCTAGCGGTCAGCTTAACGTGAAATATAGTTAGCACATTATTCGTATTACATAAAGAACATTGGAAAGATTGGAGTCATGCCCACACTGCTGTTTCTGATATGTTTCTGGCGCTTTTGAAACAGGTAACGGTCAGTTTTACCACCTGCACAAACGTGAAAAACAGCTAGCACTTTGTTTGTATTAAAAGGATAGCATCATATTATTGGAGAGATTGGAGTCATGTTGTTTCGTGATATAACATGGACGAAGGAGCAGGCGTAAGTCCAGGTAGAGGCCAGTTTTACCTCCTGCACAAACAGAGCTTGAGCTTCCTTCTCTGCAGACTCTGGCACGGTCGAAAAGAGAGTCCGGCCTTGACGCCTAAGGGTGCATATCTGAGGAAAGAAAGAAAACAAAAACATTAGCACAATAAATCCAATGTGTTTGTTCAAATGTTTAATACCGGGTTTTACTGCATGTTTTGGTTATTTAAAAGTGCACTGATGTTCTGCCATTGGAGCCGGGGAAGATCAGAGAGACGAGGTTCGGCCAATTTGGAGAGATTTTTATTTTATGTTTCTAATTTTTTCAGCTTTAAGCTTCACAGAACACACAGCGTCTACTTTACCCCACCCACGTCTCCTATTGGTCAGCCTCCTTCATGATCAGGGTGAGTGACAGGTGGATTCAACCAATTACAGTTTAGTGAAGAGATCTACCAGAAAAAGCTTTAGTTATTTCTTAAATCAGACCCATCCATCCATTTTCTTCCTCTTATCCGGGGCCGGGTCGCGGGGGCAGCAGTCTAAGCAGGGACTCCCAGACTTCCCTCACCCTAGACACGTCCTCCAGCTCCTCCGGTGGGACCCCAAGGTGTTCCCAGGCCAGCCGAGAGAAGTAGTCCCTCTAGCGTGTCCTGGGTCTTCCCCGGGGCCTCCTTCCCGGTGGGACATGCCCAGAACACCTTCCTAGGACTATCAGACCTATTCTGCAAAATTTTAACCATGCTTTTAACCATGGTATAGTTGTTTCTTTCTCATTTACCCTTTGGAGGTTGTATTTAGAGTAATTTGTGCAGGTTTTGCGCCACTAACGTGTTCACCTCCCCCAGTACACACCTACTGTGACATACTTACTTCATTCTCCAGTTTATTTTCTTAATCAGTGATACTCGTAGGATTCAGCAGCATCACATCGTCATTTTTGACACAAACGAAAAAATGGGCTGCTCGTTAGTGTGATGTGCTGTTGTACCATAGGGGGCGCCGACAGCATGAGGCGATTTGTTCTGATGACGTTGTTTACGGCGATGTCAGCTCCCATTTCTAACACAGAAGTGAGTGGACTAGTTTCTTTTATTAAGTCGTGTTAGATGCACATTGTGATTTAAACTGTGCAAATTATAACATAATGATCCATGTGTCAGAGATTATAAATACAGAGCAGACACAAGCACAATAGGGCTGATTTAAAGCTGCACTATGGAACTTCTCTGGTAGGGCGTCCGCTACCTGCTGATTGTCCTGTTATTGTTTTGCCTGGAATGCATAATACATAAGTCTAATGCCATAACATGGAACAAACCAGGAAAAGCAATAACAAGTAACAAGCATATAGAAGACCAACGAAAAAGTTACATAATACACCTTTGATGCAGAATGAAGCAACTAAAAGTACAACAGTCATGACATTTAAACTGTGGGTTTTTTTGCCATGTTGCTCATCACTAGTAGATGTGATGATAAATAGGTTAAACTAACATAAGCTAAATAAAGAACGCAAAAGACAGCTAAAGGCATGTTTTTATTCTGTTTCATTCTATTCAAAGAGCAAACACTGCCGGAGGGTTTTAAGTCAGTGGAGCGCAGTACCTCTTTCAAGTCACTGGGCGATGTGTATGCAACCATAGCTCCCATTTCTGCTTTTCTACTCGCCCCAAAAGAAGGCACTGGAAACAGTGGCATGGACTGGTGACCTAGTTTTGTCATAGATCTCGCATTCCCTCACTGCTCCCATTGATCCTCTGCTCTCACTGGTTGATTTTACAGCAGTAATCGCGATCGCAGACGTGTGAGGAGAACAGCCAGATCATTTATAAAGTCCTGTATTATCGCTATGTAGGTCAAGCGGCGTAACACTTTGTTAAATACTAGAATTTGTGATGAGGAAAAATGGGCCTGTCACACTAAGAACTATATCGACTATATTATGAATGGAACAGTCATATTTGGGGGTAAATTTTTATCGTGGGGACTTTTTTTTTGTAATAATTGTAGTTTTTGGTAATTTTTTCTGCAGTATGATAAGATTTGAGCTGTAGAGGTTTGAATTATGAACTAAAATAACACAAACAAATCATTTATCCAGCACGTTTGGTTTTAATATTATCGTTTATCATCTATATTTACTAGTGATGGGACTTTCGGCTCTTTTATGAGCTCCAAATCTTTTTTTGAATCCGTTCCTTTCAAAGAGTCGTTAAAAAGACTGGCTCTTTTACTATTTATTTATATGCCAGAGCCAATGTGAGAACTCGAGAGTGTTTACTCTTTGAAATTATGCATAAACTAAACAAAACGTTGCACTTTAATAACAGGCTAATTCAAAAACTAACTGCTATTAATCTATGTAAAAATGCATGCAAAAAATTAACTTCTTCTAAAAACTGAGATCCGGTTCCAACCATTCACGTGAAGGAACCGTTCAAAACAGTCGACTCGTTCACAAAAATTTACTTCAACAACATCTCGTAGTACAAAATGTGTTATCGTGACAGGCCTGAGGAAATACTGTGGACTCATTCTGGTGGTTAATGTGTTGGCCGCTCCAGCCCTTTCTACCCAATTTCAAACATTACATAATTTGACAAACGCACACAACCATCTATTAAATGTGACTTTGAACAGCAGGCTGCCAATTAACTCCATTTCTTTTGCTGTCATTAACCCAGTGGGTTTTGAAGTAGCTTTTTCTCCCATTGTGAGAAAAAGTCTAACACTACAGACTTTGTAAAGAAGTGGACACAGCGTTCGGCTCCAGTCAAATGAAGCTCATCGAGGCTAGAAGCTATAAGGGGCCGAGTTTCATATTTGGAAATCTGATCGCGAGTGTCATAGCAACCAAAGAGCCAATCTGGAGCGAGGCTGTTGAAGGTAACGCCTCTTCCCGCCCACAGCACTGGAAACTCTGTCAATCAAACCTGTTACCAACGCTCGGGGAAAGAAGGCGCCTGATTTGTCTGTTATTAATTTGTCTGTTATATCTCTTCATTTACAACATGATCGAGAAATAAAAACCCCAAGATCATGTAGAGCGGGTTAATATGAACATATAAGACCAAAATGACGAGTCTGACAGCAGCAGGTACAGAGAGAGGGGCCACAGTTTTTCAATAGAAAGTGAATTGGAGTCGATGAAGCTGGAAGCGCGCCCTTGCTTGCTTCCTTTATGGAACACAGCAGCTAGCATGTTAACTATGTCCATTTATATATCCAGTCTAAGGTGTAATCCCTCAGTCGTCCGGGTATGATCCATAGTAAAAGAAAAATTCTGTCAACTGGACAAAAATGGGATCAAAATCGGTCGTACATCTCCATCTCAAAGACACTAACCGCTGCTTTGAAGATAGTGAGGTACAGATCTGAGCCAAAGAAAAGAAATGGTTTGAGAGGGGAGTTAAAGAGGCTATTTTTGTTAGGAAAGATAATCCATCTTTGAACCGGACTGGGGGGCTTAGACATCACCTATCTCCTATTTTAACTCCACCCTCAGATCTAAATCTAAACAAGGAGCCAGTATGATAAGCCAGTATGATAATCGCCAGTATGATAATAGGTGTGAGAGCTCCCATTAGGGGCCTGAACGATTATGCAAAATATGACTCAGGCACAGTTCACATTTAATGTAGCTCGATAGATCCATCAAACAAACAGAAACTGTGTTAGCTTCAGTGTAGTTAGCTCCTCCATTCAGACAGATATAAGGCAGTGTCCAGCAGTGATCTGACCAGAACTGAAGAAGCGGCTTTAGATGAGCAGCCAAACGTCTTCACTCCTACAACGTTTTGTCCAGTTGACAGATTAGAATTTTTCTTTTATCACTGAGAGTAACTGAGAGTTGATAGGCATTTTGAGTCCATATATAGTGGGAATGTATTGTTTATATTAAGGAAATTAACATTGTTTTAACAGGACCAAATCAAAATAAGTTGAGAATCATGATTAGGGTGACCAGACTTCAAAATTAACCACACCAGGTTGGGGTGGCTGGTAATAATAAACTTGTGAAGAGGGCATAATTAAGAACATTATTAAGCTGGCTGGTAATAATACTACTTGTGAAAAGGGCATTATTCTGTACAAGTTGACATATATTCCCTTTTTCACTGTTGGTCAGGATCAAATGGGTCAAAAATAGGGGACATTTCTTTTTTTTTTTTACTTTTATTGTCACAAATAAAAAGGAAATTCACATCAACAAAGTGTGCTGAGAATGGGCCTTTACACAGTTTTACATCATTTACTTTTTTCCCCACCAAAATAAAATAAAAGAAATGTTAGGGCATAAGTGTCCTATTTGAGAAAGTCAAAAACTGGCACTTTTAGCTGTAGTTGAGCCGTTAACAGCTCCATCGCATAAACATGTCAGATTTTTAGTACCCACTGGTCAGTGGCAGGTGGTTCAGGTTTCAGCCAGGGACATTTCTTGTAAAAAGCTGACACAAATCACTGGTTTTGGATAAATCTGCTGGAACATGGGACACAGGGCTCAAAACTGGGACTGTCCCGGGTCAATAGGAACGTCTGCTCACCCTAATCATGATCCATCAGTAAGAGCTAACATAAAAAACATAAATAGCCTCACTGTGAGATGGTGAACCTTTACTTTACTAAACACTTCATTAGCAACAACCATTTTGATCAATGCTTTTGCAACATATAGGGCAGCCATTATAAGGATTTTTACAGTTTGATTGATAGTTAATAATATTTCATGCTGCGCCGTCTTCTCAGACCCAGGTGCCGACCAAACTGACTGAGGGTTTGTTCAAGTTTCATAGGGGTAATAAAAGAAACAAATTCACTGACTTCCGCATTTGAAAACTGCGGTGTCCAATGGGAGCCGTGTAGCTGTTGGCGCCCCCTATGGACAGCTGAACATCACACTAGAGCAGCAAATTTTTGTCATTTGTACCAAAATGGCTATGCGATGCTGCCGAATCCTACGAGTATCACCGATTAAGAAAATAAAAGTGGAGAAGGAAGTGCATATGTCACAGTTGTCATGCACGTCGCAGATCGGTAAAATGGCGTCTTGAAAATAAGCAATTAAAGATTTACTCAAATATGAATCTCTCTAAGTACAACTTCAGAGGCTCAATGAGAAGAAACGACTAGAACACGGTTAAAAGCTCTGAAAAGCCAATTTTGCAGAATAGGTCTGAATTAAAACACTTTGTCTGACAATCCTTATGACTTTTTAAAAGACCATAATAGCCCAGTTGTAACAGCACAACAAGCCGTGAACCCAAACCTCTCCGTTTAGCTTTCCTCTGCTCCAGCATCAGATTAGCCTGTCCACTGATTACATGTGTGATTCTGTGCAGGCACGTGCAAATGCTACACCCATAACGTCTGGCTGCCTTCGCCTCTTTCTTCCTCGCAGTGATGTAAACCATATGGCAGCTTGGACAGATGGACAGACTGGGCTGGGAGCACACAAGCATGGGGCAGTTAGTAATAGCACTGTATACGGCCTTGTAATGAAAACCACCCATCATCTCCTGATTGTGAAGCAACGAGGTTATGCAGGACTTCCCACAATGTTCTCTTACTATAAAACTACTACTAAAGATGCTTACTTATTACGCAAAACTGACTCTGGTGAGCGTTAAGCCATGTTATAATGTTGTTAACTCATCAAAAACAGACCTGGAGTTGGGTTTTGTTTCTTTCACACATGTTTGAGTAACATTTTATTATTTGTCTGTCTACATCTCCAAAGCTCACGATGCTCTGTTTCACCTTCTGATGTCATAACGTGGTAGTTTTCATGTTAACGGCTAGCTTTTACCTTTAGTTCAATAGAGGTTAGGAAAAAAGGTTGGTAAAATTATCCAACTGATTCTAGTGAAGATGTGTGGAGTTTAAAAACACAGCGGAGCACTTCCTCTTCCTGTATTACCACATGATGACATCACAAGGTGGAACACAGTTTTCAGAGAGAAGAACTCAGCCTAAATATGCAGGTTTTGTGTGTTAAACATGAGTGAATGAAGCAACACAACACAACTCCAGGTCTGTTTGGATTGAGGAAACAACGTTAGAACAGAGATCTGAGAAAAGCGTACGATGGACCCTTTAAACCTTTGTATTTTTCCTGAAGAAAGGAATTTCGGAATGCCAAACAATAGCTGTTCTTTGCAGAGGGAGGAAAGAGGGATTGTAGCTTCATGCTGATGTAATGTTGATATAGACTTTGAACTTCTGTGAAAACAAAAAGTACATCCATACATCATGGGCCCAGCCGATTAACTTATGTACGAGGATGATTCACAGCACGCTCAACAACTCCAGCCTCATTCTATAGCTGTTTAGTGATTAAAATGAACTTTTTTTTTTGTAAGTTGCCTCACCCATTTCACATTCTTGTCCAAAGTGTTTCCAAGTTTCTCAGAATATTTCAACTTGACACAAAATTGGGTGTTGCTTTTCCAAAAAATGTGTAGGAGGGAAAGAGATAGCAAAACAATAGACAGAACGCTGACGGCGAGGAGTGGGAGAAAGTGTAGTAAACCGAGCAGACAGAAACACATTTTTATATACAGCAGATTTGACACCAACGATAGGGAGATGAGGAAGAGTTTACACTTTAATTACAAGGTTTAAATGCTAATGCTAGTAAAATAAGGCAGTGTAAGGCAGTAGCATATGAATCAGTTTTATTACTTACCTCAAAGTCGTCTTGTGGGAACTGAAGCATGTCCCGTAGAACATCACTGATGATCTGAGTCTTCCTTTGGAGAACCACATTTTCATAGTCTAGCGGCTCTATAATCTTTGGCTTCACCTAAACAGTAAAAAAAAGGCAACGTTGTAATGAAATATGTTTAAAATCAATCATCAAAATCAACTAAAATCAAGCGTTCAGAGTCTTAAACTTAAACGTTTGATTATTTGTCAAATCGCAAAGACTACCCTTTTTTTTTTTTTTGACAGCGCTTAGACTCTCTTTCACTAGCACCCTGTTCAAAATGCAAAAGTCTTTCACTGGCGCCCTGTTCAGAATACAATACACACAAAAAACAAACAAAACTAGTAAGTATAAAAGTCCATATAAAACTTTAAAAACAGGTGAAGGTGTGAATATAAAGTTACCAGATTATTAACTTGTGAAGTACTTTTCGCTTGTCTTTGAAATATATTGTGCGATGGTTATTTAGATATAAAATGCTCTCCGCAAACAACAAAATAGCCTGGATTTTTTGCATTATTCATTCACTTCACACTCAATGGTGCTAAGATACTATTGTAGCTACAGTTTCCCTGGGGCAGACTGACAGAACTGTGGCTGCCACTTTCATACTAGACAATATGGGTGAAGTGTCTTGCCTAAGGACACATCAAAACTGAATTTTTGCCACTGTCAACCTTAAATGAGGCTTGGAGTGTTCACTGGATCTTGAAAGTTAAAGTAACCCACCAGGAGGTCTTTGAGATAGTGGGCAAAAGAGCAGTTCATGACGAAAAGAAAAATCTGAGGCACATCTGATCTTTACAAACTTTTATATAGCAATTTCGTACTTTCTAGACACTCAAAGCGCTAAGAGGGTCTTGCCCAAGTACACAACAACAGCATTCACCTGTGGGAGCTGCAATGTTTATGTCGAGAGCGAGATTCGAGCCACCAACGGCCGGATCAGTGGACAAAAGTGGGTTTTAATCTTTGCTCAAACGCCAGAACAATTCAATTTTTTCACACCACAAACCATCCACCTTAGTCATTCAAATCCAAAATAATATGAATGCAGTCTGGACAACAAAATGCAATTGTCCCACCAAACAAAAGCAGGCAGCACGAGCCAAACTGGAGCTGAGACAAGTGATTGTGGTGAGGAGCCCAAGCACCATTCACTGTGAGAGCAGCTCTGTCATACACTTACATTACAACACACAATCCGGCCATCATTTATAACTGTTGTACGTTTGATTATTTTAACAATGGGTTTGAATAAACATATGTAGGATGTACTAGTAAATCCCTGTCCACATCTTTGTAAACAGAGCTGTGTTACAGATAGGGAGGAGCTTAGGTCATGATCCCGACTGGCACCACTGCTGTACATTCCACAGACAGAATACACGTTTCCTTTACTAGCACCCTGGCTAAAACAATGGGTATGTTATGCAAAAATGTGCTTATAAATGAAAAATACAGGTCTCATCTTTGACTGAGTACTTTTTCGCCTTAGTTCAGCAGCAACATGGCCATTTTATCCCAATTATAAAATATTACACCTTAAATATAACTGGTAAATTATCCCAGCCTCGTGACAAACTAATGAAAATATCCAACCATAATTTCCCTGCTGTTTTGAATATGAAGCTCATCTGATAAGCAGAAAGCAGCCATGTTTCCAACTGGATATGAGCCATGGAGACAAAAGGATAACAACACACAGCTGTGAACTGTGAACTTCCAAAGAAAATTCCAAAATGATGTTCTTAAACTTAAAATACTGCATAAATGTAATGTAATACTGAATACGGAGTCAAACTGAATCCACAAAAGCAATTAGCCTGGATTCTACATCTAGCACAGGAACAGTTAATGACAAAACAAGCCACAAGTGCTCCCATTTCCTAAAAAAAGATCAACATTCAAATCTCTGGAGAGCCGGACCCTCAAGCTGCTATTTCCCCCGTTCCATCCTGTTGGAAAAACGAGGCATCGCTTCAAAGCTGGGAGCCAATCTAAGATAAAAAGTTGCTTAGATAGTGAATTCCTATTAGCAAGCTGCTCCCATGTAGACAGCCAACGTGTTTGCTACGGGTTTAAACGCTCTACAAAAATCTGCTAATAAAATGAATGAAAACTTACCACCTGCACTTGTGATGCTGCCTCAGTTTCCGCCTCTATCTCAGCCAAACTTTTGTACTGCTGTGGAGACTCTATGACCATCTCCCTCTTGGGGGCTTTCCCGGCTCGGCCCTGCATCGCGGCCCCTACGCACAGAGCTGCTGCTGCTGCTTCACTGCCAGCAAAAGGTGGTGTCCTCAGTGAAAAGGCATGACACAAAGTTCTCTGAGGCGTGAGTTCGTTTTCCAACATCCTCTGATTCCCCACTGTCTTCACTCACATGGCTCAGCCCCTTCTCATCACAGGGGCCCCTCCCACTCCCACAGCAACACAGCTGAGCAGCGTATGTGGACCAGTCCCCGGTGGTAACAGTCAGGCGTGGGGTCCAAAGTTTAGAAGAGAAGGCCAATCTAGACTCATCATTATTTTGAATGGAATGAAAAAAAAATCTACTATTGTTTTTCACGTTACAGTAACTGAAAAGCAACGTAAACTCAGTTGTTCTGATTGGTAAATGGTCACGTTTTTGTATAGCGCTTTTCCACTTTCATCGCATTCATACGCAAGGTGGGTTATTTGTCTTGCCCAAGGACACAACAACAGTAGAGTCATCGGTGTGAGCTGGAATTGCAACGCCAACTTGGATGGAGTGGATCTGACCGCTCAACCAGTCATGTTTTTTAGGGTGAGAGTGGGATTCGAACCGCCAACCTTCAGATTGGGGGAAAATCTACCAAATGAGCCTCCGTCGCCCTTGGTATTGGCGCCAATATTGAACATTTTGGTGGATCGGATATCGGTTCCATTTTGGTTCATAAGGTGGTGTCATAAAACGATTTACTGGCCAATGTTGGTTCAAAATGTCTCATAATATTAAACTTGTATTTTTCCAAAGCTGTTCCGTAGTGACTTTAAATGATAAATAACGGTTATAAAACACATTTAGGCCATTTTTACCTTGTGTTTAAAGGAAATAAATTATGTTTCCAGTCTCCGCCCTGGTATCGGTTGATATCAGGGATCGGCAGAAGCCAAACTATCGACATTGGTATCAGAAAAGAAAAACCTGGATCACTACTACCAAAAAATAAGACAGAAGAAGGAATGCAATCAGGGATGTAAAACTCCACTTCTAATACTTATACGGCTGAAATCAGCAAAGTCGGAAAGTGGACTTCAACTTATCACAAAACAGATGCAAATAGGTCATGTTTTTATTTATTTTCCCAGCACAAATCCATAGAACAGCACTGAACACACAAGTACATTATGGACTAACCCTACGCTGATATCGTGAAACAAAAGAAGACTAAAAATCTTAGGAATCTCAGGCTATATCAAGAGTCGCCTTTATACACACGATCTGTACACCTGCCAAGTCCGTATCAAAGCAAAACCAAGAGGTCAGAGGTCACAATAATCCTGTGTCCATTGATAAAACTCCGGTGTCTTTGATGTGTTCCTGCTCTGTATCCGTAGCAGCGGGTTCTCTCAGCAGGCTCTGGTAAAACACACTTCCCCTTCTCCGGATCTCGCATACTTTTCCCCCCTTTCACCCTTCTCCTCTCTCTCGTTCTCTCCATCCAATGAGCTCTTTCTACGGACTTTAATCTCAAAGACAGAGGCGCCTAGGTTCAGCTGTTTTCCATCGAAGTCAGAATGATGGCGTTTTTGGAGAGAAGTCCTCTAAATGCATCCAAATGTTTATTTCCGAACGTTTTCCCCAACTCCGAAAGTGGGAATAATATGCATCTAATTATCTGGATGCAAAGAAGATCGTGATGGTGAGTGACATGTACCAGAGAAGACTTCAAAGCCACCATCACTATGAACAAAGGGGAAGCCAAATACAGAGAGGGAGACTTTTAGCTTTGGACTTAATCTGCATAACTTGTTTTAACTGCGAGGGCTTCAAAGAGAATAGGAAAAACGCTCCATTCAGAGAAATACGCTATTAAAAAACACAGGAAAGAGGTTTGAAAAGTGTGACTGTATTATAATAATGAGTCAAAGTGAAAGCGAACCAAAACAAATAGGATCGGATGTTTTTGTTCGCCAGGGAAAGATACTGAAGTTTGTTAATAGACAGTGCGTGTGTAGTGAACAAGGCTGGTTCAGGTTTTAAATCTAACTCAATAATGTAATACAGGTGATTTTTTTATGCTATATAACACTACACAAACACGCTATCTGTGCCATTTGAACTAAATCCCAACAGAAAATAATCTAGATAAGTCAGTAGCTATGCATGATAAATGTACGGTGCATTTTAATACAGCGTTTTCCACATTCAAGACACTCAAAAGAAAGAAACCAGTCACACATTCACACACATTCATACAGCAGTGTACACAGACACTGGGGGCCAGGTGGGTTAAGTGTCTTGCCCAAGGACGCAACGACGGCATTCATCTATGGGAGCTGGAAGAAAAAGCGCACCACCGACTGACCTACTGTCACCCCATGTATGTGTATGTGTATAGAAACCACACTAAAAGACACTAAGAAACAAACTTTAAATAAATAAACTAGCAATATTTTAACAGTACAACCATAGAAACAAGACTAACCAGCTCTTGTGTATCCAGGAGACTCACACGTATTATACATAACCTGTGTGGAACTGGTCATAGTCATTATCTATATTTATAACCCCTTAGTTCATTGCGTCTAAACCTCGACCCTCAACAAGATCAAACTGGCCTCTAAACACAAGAAAACACAACACAACTCTGCCCAGGCATCATTTCATTCTCTGTCACTAGAATTAGCTGTGGATTTCATCAAACTCGGGCCATCTGCTGGTGGGATTTCTTGCTAACGATGCTAAACTGAGCATCAAATGTGACCTATTATCATTATTCTGTATGCATAACACCAGCGCAGGAAGGTAACGAAGTACAAGTAATAAAGCGCTGTACTTAAGTAGAATTTGTAGGTGTTTACAGTGGATACTTTTTACTTTTACTTGAGTACATTTGAGAGCAGTATGAAAAGTAAAAAGCACTTTTCATATTATTTAAGGGGTTATTTTTACCATCTACCATGACTAAAGCTTTCAAGTTCATGCTTCGACTTCTCTGCCTCATTTTTAATCAACATTACAACATTTAACGCTGTGAAATACTTACTTTGTACTCTTAAAGTACATTTTTAAACAGGTACTTGAATACTTGTACTTATAGAGATGAGATTTTTTCATATGATACGTTAACTTTTTACTTGAGTAACTTTTTACGTCTGTATCTGTACTTTTACCTGAGTACTTCATCCAACACCCTGTCAGCGCAGTACAAATAAATACAAAATATATTCACAATGGTAACGTTACACACTGGGGAATCTGCCCTACTTGCATTCACCATTCACTAGTTTGCGTCTGAGTATACGGCACACGGGGGCCTCAGAGACAGCGTCACCATCCCAGCGTAATAATCAGCCTCTTGTCAAACGCCCGGGCTCGGACTGAGGTCATCCTGTTTCATTCACGCTCTTCGTCTCTGCTCGTACTCTGCCATCATCATCATTACCACCACCACCACCACAATCACTTCCTGGTTTCAACGGCTGGTACAGTGCTTTGTGTGAGCTTGTAAAAGAGGGGTGCAAATTAGCTCACAACACCATCTGCGTAAAGCCTTGACGTGACAAAATATGAAAAAATACGCTCCCAAGTGAATGAGCGAGCCGGTGTCCGATTCTTCCAGCTTGAACCCATTAGCGAACGTGCACACCCTGCTCCAGAGGCAGTACATATAGACGCAAATTCATGGGAGGATTGCATAAGAAGAAGGGGCGTGCTGACGTAATGTTTGGGAGGCTACCATGACAACCACACCTCGTATTAAAGTCGGGGGGAGTTTCTTGAAATGGCTGGACCCTTCCCCTTTACAGTGATCCACGGGTATTACGCAAAGCCGCACTTTAAGTAAAACTAGGACTGGGAAACATATGTCTAATAAACAAAATCCCTGCGTATTTCAAAAGTTTGGTGGGCTGTGGTCGGCGTCACATCGTCGCTGCAGGTAGATCGGGCACACATGGGATGAGTTAGAGGTGATATGTGAGAGGGGAGTTCCAACATTCGGGATGATGTCAGGAGCTGTGGAGGTGCTGAGAGTAAGATGGAGGCCCGGAAACCTGAAAGTCCCTCAACGGATTAATCCATAAGACCAGCGTCATATGTTCCATAACAAAGTAGAGGCGAGAGTAGAGTTATAATATGCCGAAAATCAAAACATCTACAGTTTATTCGATGTCAGTGATAAGGCCGGTGCATTTTCGTGGGCTGGGGTTGTTTCTGTCTGATTTAGGTGACAGCTCTGAGTCAGGGACACAGTGAGTCTGTATCTCACTGTGTCCTTGACTCATTCATCCTCAAGTTTCACAGGTTTCACTTAAATCTGCACAATTTGACTAAATTTCAGTCTCCTTCCCTCCTGCCTCTGTGTGTGTCTCTGTGTGTGTCTCTGTGTGTGTCTCTGTGTGTGTCTCTGTGTGTGTCTGTGTGTGTCTCTGTCTCTATGTGTGTGTCTCTGTGTGTGTCTGTGTGTGTCTCTGTGTGTGGCTGTGTGTCTGTGTGTGTGTGTCTCTGTGTGTGTCTCTGTGTCTCTGTGTCTGTGTGTCTCTGTGTGTCTCTGTGTGTCTCTGTGTGTCTCTGTGTGTGTCTGTGTGTGTCTCTGTCTCTGTGTGTGTTTCTGTCTGTCTCAGTGTGTGTCTCTGTCTCTGTGTGTGTCTCTGTGTGGTCTCTGTCTCTGTGTGTGTGTGTGTTTCTGTCTCTGATTAAAACAGTAGAAAGTCAGTATTTTTATCCTAAGCTAATCCAGGCTGGAACTACTTCCAGCGAAGCTTCTGCACAGGAAAACAAATATTCTTCCTGAATTGAATTTTGTGTTTTTTTCAGTCTATAAATACCATCCTCTTCCTAATGCAATAACAGAGATCATAGACATACAATAGTGTTTCTGCTTCTAGAAAAGACTTTCATGAATGGACTAGAAATAGCATCCTGGCTTATTATGAAGTTTAGTTGTTTTGTTTTTTTTATTTATTATTTTTTGTTTTGTCTATTTCCATTGCCAGCATCATTGTGACTTCTATAGTTGCGTCTCCCTCTTCACTTTGACAACTACAAACTTGTCTTGTCTTGTATCCCATATTTCCCTTTCTTTTTCACTCTGTTGCAAATATTGATGTTTGCAAAATAAAAAAAAAAAACAATATAAAAACTAGCATACTAGCATTTGAAATCCTTCTTAACCCCTTGTCCATTAAACGGCTTTGATTTAAGACACGTCAGGCTGCTAGCTAATGGAGCTAAGTAGCGGGAAAAGTAGCTTAATGCGGCATTAGGCCCGTCATGATGAAAACTATATCACGTCTAAGTACTGTTTCTTTTACTAAAGTGGACCACTAAGGGCCCATGTTACACTATTCTCTGATTTATGTTAAAATGTTGTTTCCTCATCACAAACAGACCTGGAGTTGCGTTTTGTTTCATTCAAATGTTTAACACACAAAAAACCTGCAGATTTAGGCTCTTCTCTCAAACTGAAAACGCTCTGTTCCACCTTGTGATGTCATGTGGTAAAACAGGAAGTGCTCCATGTTGTGTTTTTAAACTACAGACACCTGTCAATGTAAACTTTAACAAAGACCAGGAGTAAAACTGAACAGGAAAACCCAAAATGGAAACTTACAGGACCAAGACAGAGAAACGAGGCACAGGTGAAACACATCAGGGCGGGGCAAGCAATTTGTTTTAAATTTGTGAAATGTGCTTTAAGTGTACCTGATATATGAGCTTGAAATGAATGAATGAATGAATGAATAAATAAATGAGTAAATGAATGAATGAATAAATGATTAAATGTGTACGTGAATGAATGAATAAATAAATAAATACGTAAAAAAAATGAACGAACGAATGAATGAATGAATGTAACAAGAAGTAAAACTCACATACGCACAGAGGTACAAGACACAGATGAAACCCATCAGGGCGGGGCAAGCAATTGATTTTAAATTTGTGAAATGTGCTTTAAGTGTACCTGATACATGTGCAAAATGAATGAATGAATGAATGAATGTAACAAAAAGTAAAACTCACAAACACAGGGATAGAAAATTTCCAAATAAAACCGGGTTTAGGATGATGAAATAACTCAAGGAAAATGAACACCTTCACTACTAGATCATTTCAACCCTGGAATTGCCACTTATCTCAACTGAACTAAAGGTAAAAGGCAGCTCCTTTTTACCTTAACTTAACCTGAAAACTACCACTTCATGACATCACAAGGTGGAGCGTCGCATTTTGAGCTTTGGAGATGTAACAGACTAATAATAAAGTGTTACTCAAACATGTGAGAATGATACAAAAACAACTCCAGGTCTGTTCTTGAGGTGGTTACAACATTATAACATGATTTAAAGCTCACAAGAGTCTATTTTATGTAATACTGCACATATAGAACAGTTTTGTGGGGGAGAAACTGCTTTAGAGTTATCATGTCAGTGTCATAATGTTTTGTAATGTTATCGTTTATCATCTATGTATTTTTTCCATACTTGAAATTTGTTCTTGTGACAGGCCTATGTGGGACTGCATAAATCCTGGAAGAAAATCATAGCGAGATGTGTTTCTTCAGCTTGTTAAAATGTGCAAATGCGATGTCTTCTGCTACTATTCGAAATTCTGCTGAAGCAAGCTCATATTCAATCCACGTTATCTTTAAATTATAAGGCTTGTTTGCATTCAAAAGTAACTCCAGCTCGCAATAGCAACTAAAATGAACAAAAGAGTGTGCAGTTTTACCACAGGAGCATTGTTGGATAGCCAAAGTAGGGACCCTCTTAGGCTCACAGTCTCCTCCTCTTCCTCCAGATCCCCAGCCTCCACCGCCCCTTTAATATATCCACAGTTTCTCTGGAGGATGGACCGGAGCGACTCCAAAACAAATACACTCGTGGTGCACCCCATGTTACCTTCCCAGCGGAATTCCTCACTCCCAGTCTGTGCGATTATGTGCCGTAAAAAGAAAACAGTCCTTGGGTTCTTGTCATATTGAGTGTCCGGAATAATTGGAATTTTCAAGGCGAATTCCAAGTGCAAAGTCCCAGTGAATAAGCTGATTCATTCATGGCAGGGCGTCAACTCCGCTGCCGTATGGGTAAGGATGCTCAGTGCTTGCTTCACCCTCCCTGACTCTTACCCTCCTCTTCCTCCTCTCCTCTTCCCTCCCTCTCTCTTTCGCTCTGTCTCTCCTTCCCTTCCTCCCCGCTCTCTCGCTTAGTCACAGCTCCGACTCTTGCCTTTGCTTTGTCAACAGTAAAAAGCAGCCCGTGAGCGGCAAAGTCACCCAGAGAGTCACCGCTGCAGACGAGGGGCTCCCATAGAGGTGTGCGAATGCGTCATAAAACGACAGAGGACGAGACTCAGAGATAACGAGCTGCCTCATTGGTCTAAAATCCAAACTTGTGTGATGTTAATATTTCATCAGAGGTTGGCACACTCACCTAATTTGAACGCAGTGATGGTAAGATGAGTCAATAACATTCAGGAGAGCTTTACATGTTCGTTAATATCACATAACGTCTATTCTCTTTGAGCACAAAAGGCAAAGAAAGACCTGCAGCAGATGCTCACTTTTTTAAATTAAAAATGAAGAGATTTAAACTGGTTTCCTGGCAACAGCACAGCAACATCAAACTCGTGTGAAAAAGTAGAGATGCAACTATTCAGGGTTTTCTGTTTCGATACCAATGCTGATACTTTGGGTGGAAGTATCTGCCGATCCCCGATATCTAGAGCAGACAATATTATAGTAGTAGTCGTAAAACTTTCTTTAACACAAATAGTATATGCTAAAAATGTTCCACATCACCATTTAAAGTCATTAAAACAGCTAAAAACACAAGCTTAATATTATGAGATGTTCTGGTCTTATTATGCCAATTTACTCAATTTGAAATCAATCGATATCTTGGAGCCGATACCCGATCCACACAAAAATTTAGATATATCAGCGCCGATATCAGATACTGTCGCTATGCACAAGTAAAATGTTAGTAAGTATATAAATAAATAATAAGTAGACCTGTCACAATAACACATTTTGAAGTCGCTACAGAGATAAACTGTGATAAATGGTAATATTGAAACTACTTTAAACCACTGATAGAACAATAATAACGCAAAATAATCCCAGTAAAGCACTTTTAAACACAGTGTCATTAAAATGCCTGAAATGCAAGAGATTAATAGCAGAACGAACCAATAATTTGCCATAGAAGTCATGTATTTTAACTGTTCATAGCTCAAAAATACAAAAAATCTCCCCGTTTTTACTGAAACTGCACATATAATAAACACTGAGCCTTAAAATGTATGTTTCTGACTTTCATATAGAGCTGAAATTGTGCAGTGACAAATGCAGACATGTATAACAGTAGCGAACAGCCAGACAGCCAGATAAACTGAAGTTACATAAAAACTGGATGTGTCTGGTGTATAAAAATATCCCTTCTGAGTCATTTGGCAGACTGAGCACCGTCTTGCTTCAAATAGTGACTAATCATGCCAGTTCTGTGTAACTGGAAATGTGAATGGACTGGTGCCCTCCTCAGAACGGAGTGAATCAGGGCTGCCCCCAACAGGCCACACGTGTCACTGCGACAACACTGTGCCCTGGTGACTCACTGGAAAAAACTGCAGACAAATGTTACCTCATTGTTTCGAAAAGACTTTAAAAGGTTTACATTAGTTTTCTGAGCTGTGTTATAATGTTGTTTCCTCATCGCAAACGGACCTCGAGTTGTGTTTTGTTTCAGTCACACAAGTTTAACACACAAGCCCTGCGAATTTAGGCTGAGTTCTTGTCTCAAACTGAAACGTCACAAGGTGGAACGGAGCATTTGGAGAGTTGGAGATGTAGACAGACTAATAATAAAGCCTTACTCAAACATGTGTGGAGAGTGAAGGGAAAAATTGGCTCTTTTTCATGGGCGAATAGGTTCTAATGTAAAGTCAGAGTGTTAGGCAGTTTGTCACTCGTTTAAACAAGTACGAGCAAATGTTCTTCATATTTGCGTTGCACAAGTGAGGTTATCTGCATTCATACAAAAGGCCTGCAGGTAATAATCATCAAAAAAAACAACGACTGAATTCTTGCATTCAAAAACAGCATCTCCACTGCATTGAAAACCTATATTTGTTCTAATTATATGCATCCGAAGCCAGAACTTTGAAATGGAAGAACTTAAAGCTAGCCAGAAGAGGAGATTGGAGCACTTTTTCCGCACTAAAACGTAATGGTTATTTTCACCACGGAGAACTGGATGTCCAATTTCTGTAGTAATTGGGTCAAAGGAAATATTTTTGGGGTTTTATGATTTTTGCAGATGGGATCGGGTTGTTAATCGCACACAATGATGGGAAGAATACTTTGAAAATGTATGATTATGTGTCTGAATGCTTGGAATACTTTTGCATTGAGTTGTGTTTTTATTATAGAGTAAAAACGCCACATAGGATTAAAAACAGCTTTATGTTTGTTTCACTGTTCTGCGTTTCCCATCATGCACCTGCCTCACCACAAGAGCTGTGTTTTCTATTTTTCTCACTAATACTGAGCTTTCCTGGGATCCAGAATAAACCGACTCACTGCACTTTTCATGGGATCCAGACTTTCTATTGAACCATAGTGTCCTCTCTCTCTGTAACTGCTGCTGTCAGACTCTTCATTTTGGTCTTAAATGTTCATATTAACCCTCTACATGATCCTGGGGTTTTTATTTCACTATTGTGTCTGAAAATCAAGATATGAACATTAATAACAGACACATCAGGCGCCTTCTTTCCTCAGCTGGTTCTCCTTGAGGTTTCTCTTTTTCCCACTGGGTTTTTAGCTTTTTCTTTGCTGAGAAGGAGGGTCTAAGGACAGGGGGCGCTCTGGGACAATTCTCCATTTGCTCGTCTGTTTCTGACGAGCAAATTGTTGATTTTCTAACTTTCTGTTGGTTAAATCACTTCTTATGTTCAGCCCTAAGAGGCGACTGCTGTTGTGATTTTGGGCTTTACAAAAACAAATTGAATTGAATGAATTTCCCCGAGATCGCTCCAGCTAGCGTTAGCAACAGGTTTGATTGACAGCGTCGCTACGTGTCCGCTCCCTGCTAAACCAGTGGTGTGGGCGGGAAGAGGCGATACCTTTAACTACCTTGCTCCAGATTGGCTCTTTGGTTGCTATGATACTCGCGGTCGTTGTTCCAAATATGAAACTCGGCTCCAAATTAGCCGCTATAACTGCTAGCCTCGATTAGCTTCCTTTAACTGGAGCCGAACGCTGTGGGTGACGTCACACTCACTCAGTCCACTTCTTTATACATTCTATAAAGGATTTGGTAAGGAAAAACTGTGCTGTTTGAAGCCTAAATTGTGTGTATTCCTTTGATTTACCACAATACAGTTACTCTAAATCCGTATTCTATTGAGTGCATGTGTTCAGTTACATCTCAACATGGATCACAAACGCAGACACTTTCATAACTGCTACAGGCTGTCGGGCTGTTGTAACTGATTAGGTAGCCAAGTTCCCATGGAAACCCCCCATTTCTACGTACATAACATAATTTCATGATTTGTTAAACTTCTAATGTAACACACTCCAGGCTCCCACTGTAAACAACACGACCGCAGCACAGATGTTGCAACAAGCTGAAATCTCCATTACATTCAGCATAAATCAACACAGAAAGATACGGAGCAGAAAAAGAAATAAGTCTGCAATCAAAAAAGTGGTACGCAGACAGATTATACAAACAGACTGGAGCCAGGGGGAGGGAAGTACTCAGATACTACAGGACTTCAGTAAACATACAGACACAGAGGTGAAACATTACTCAAGTAAAAGTAAGAATAGAAAAAAATCTACCTAAGTAAAAGTATTAGTAAGTATAGGAGTACTCAGTTTGGTTACTTAAGTAAAAGTACAGATACAGATGTGACAAGTTACTCGAGTAAAAGTATTGCATGAAAAAAATCTACTTCACTTAAAGTATTAGTAAGTATAGAAGTACTCAATTTTGTTACTTAAATAAAAGTAAAAGTACAGACACAGAGGTAAAAAGTTACTCATGTAAAACTATTAGTAAGTACAGGAGTACTCAATTTTGGTACTTAAGTAAAAGTACAGATACAGAGGTAAAAAGTTACTTGAGTAAAAGTATCACACTTAAGGAAAAGTATTAGTAAGTATAGAAGTACTCAATTTTGTTACTTAAGTAGAAGTACAGATACAGAACTTTACTCAAGTAAAAGTATCACATGGAAAAATCTACTTAAGTAAAAGTATTTAAGTACCCGTTTAAAAATGTATTTTAAAAGCAAAAAGTAAAAGTATTTGACACAAGTATTGTTCATTTTACGTGTAAATGTAGTGATATCGATTCAAAATTATTCATATTTTGGTCAAGAGTAGAAATGCAAATCAATTTCCATTTTTTTCTCATGAATTTTGTGTATTTATTTTTGTTTTGCTCAAAGCCAAAGCTTGAAATTGAAAACTTTAGTCAGGATCTTTCCACAATCATGGTAAAAAATAACCCCTCAAATCATATGAAAAGTACTTTTTACTTTTCAGTCCTGTTCAAAAATGTAGTGGAGTAGAAAGTACAGATACTGCTCTCAAATGTAGTGAAGTAAAAGTAAAAAAAAAAATACTTAAGTAAAGCACAGATACCTTAAGTGCAGTACTTTACTACTTGTACTTCACTACCTTCCGCCGCTGACTGAAGGCCGCAGGCTGACAGGAGCGATGACAGCGGCAGTTGCAGAATTGTGTGGAAACTTGTCAAACCTATGTCATGTAGGAGGAATTTTAAAGGCAGTGAGTTAGCTCTTACTTAAATAAAGTTCGGGGCAGAGGACAGACGGAGCTGTCAGCGTTTATGTCTGTGCAGAACGGATCCGCCTAAATACAGAGGTGGGAGCGGCGGAGGAAGGAACCCGCGACCACAAAGGCAAAGCTAGCATCTCATCCACAGTCCTGTATCATCACACACACGTGGGTCAGCAGCAGCACACAGCCGAAGATTATCTGCTTTTATGATCCACTACAAACAAATCCTCCAGGGACTAGTCTGCTCCCAAGTGCAGACCATAGACTGTGTGAAGAAGTGGACTACGAGAGTGACACTGGTTCAGCTCAAGTCAAACGACGCTCATCGAGGCTAATACGAACATTTAAGACCAAAATGGACAAGTCTGACAGCAGCAGTTACAGAGAGAGGGGCCACCGTTTTTCAATAGAAAGTGAATTGGAGCCAGAGTTAATGGAGCCAGAAAGTGTGCCCATGATCAGTTTCTATTTGGAACGGGTTAGCTGTGTCTGTTTATATATACAGTCTATGCTCATAACACACATGTGGGTCAGCAGCAGTACAAAGCCGAAGATTATCTGCTTTTATGACCTGCTACGACCAAATCCTCCAGGGACTAGTCTGCTCCCAAGGGCACGCTGGGATAAAATAGATAGTAGTAGTAGTATTAGTAGTAGTAGTGGTGGTGGTGGTGGTAAGCTATGAAATGTGAAACTGAACTCCTTCCATTCCTTCCAAAAACATACCAGAGTTTTGTTTTTTATTTCATTTACACATACACTCGAGCACTTCCTGGATTACCACCTGATGATGTCACAACGGGGAACTGAGTTTTTTTTTAAAGAGAGTAGCAGCTGTATGCAGGGTTCATTAGATTCATTACTGGTCAAAATACCTTGACGTTTGCACATTATTTAGGGTCAAAACAGAAACCCGAGCACTTCCTGGATTACCACCTGATGATGTCACAAGGTGGAACAAAGTGTTTTTTGTTTCTTTTTTCAGACACATACAGAAAACATCAAATATATTAAGTAACATATATGGGAATATGTAGTAAATAGGTTAAATAACTGTACTAAATATTTTTTCAACAAAGCAAAAGCTACTTTGAGGATTTGAATATAAAATATGAAAAAAAAAATTTAGTAGTTATTTCAGATTTTTTTCTTTACTACATAATTCCATATATCTTACTTCATATATTTGAAGTCTTATAAAAAGTAGAAAGTAGTAAAAATGAATGTATGCAGTGTTAATATATAATTAACCCTGTATACAGCTTCAAAACTTAAAAAAAACAAACACTCTGTTCCCTTTGTGACATCATCAGGTGCTAATCCAGGAAGTGCAAATCGCCTTCACTAAGATACAACTTTAAAGTCGGCAGTTATTGTTTTAGCCACATTTGAACTGTTTCACTCCTCAGAGCAGAGGCAGCTCCAGAAAGTACTAGGTCTTAGGTCCGAGTCGGTAGGTCCACATGTGAAGTAGAAGCAGGTTATCGAAAACATCTTCGGCAGCGTTTTCTCACAGTTGGAAGTCATTACCACAACGACCACGACCATAGCGCCCCCACTTTGTTCACTAAAGCATGACAAGATATGGAGCAGGAAAAGAAATAAGTGTCCAGTCAAAAAAAGTGGTACACAGACAAAAAATACAAACACTCAGAGTACAGACAGTAGGGATGAAGCACTCAGTTTTGTTACTTAAGGTTAAAAGTTAGTTGAGTAAAAGTAAAAGTATCACATGGAAAAATCGACGTAAAAGTATTGAAGTACCTGTTTAAAAAAAGAGTAAAAAGTACAAATGTAGAGCTATAGATTTGACAGACATTTTGGTCACAGTTGCAAAAAGAAGCCATTTTAATATTTTTCTTATGAGTTTTGTGTATTTATTTTTGTCTGTTCAAAGCTGAAGCTTGACCTCGAAACTTTAGTCAGGATGTTACACAAACATGGTAAAAATAACCCCTCAAATCATACGAAAAGTACTTTTACTTTTCAGTTCTGCTCAAAAATGTAGTGGAGTAGAAAGTACAGATCCTGCTCTCAAATGTAGTGAAGTAAAAGTAAAAAGTACACACTGTAAAACGTACTTAAGTGAAATACAGATACCTAAAAATTCTACGAAAGTTCAGTACTCCTGAAAAATAACTTAACCTTAGACATTTAAAATCCACAAAGGCTTAAATATTCATAACTGAGTCTGCCGGTGTGTCACAGAGCAGAAGGAGGAGGAGCCAGGGCACCTACCATCAGCCTTTGCATTATTAAACACAGTGTGGAGATCTGATCTGACTCCTGTTATGCAGCTCCATGCTCTGTGGCCCACGACTGAGGCAACAGCTCCAAACTAACTGGAACGATCCTAATGATGATTATGGCTAAATAATCGATTGAGTTTCGCCTGAACTGGAAAACTGTGGTTTATTTTGTCTAGGAATATGTGTGTTCTCCTTCTAGATATATTCACTGGTGGAAGGTAATGAAATACAAGTACTATACGTAAAGGTGCACTGTGAACTTCTAAAGGGCTTGTCTCCATGGAGATGTTATTTCTTTGCCTGGAATGTTCCACAGTGTCGCATTAAACATATCTGCCCTGCTTGTATTCGATTACAACTGTTTCACGGCTCATAAAATTCCTAGAAAAACACAAGTTCTTACTATGTGTATGCTCGCCTCTCCATAGATCTGATCATTAACTGTTGTGTTTGTTTCCAAAGCAAAGCAGTAACATCTCCATGGAGACAAGCACAAGCCAGAAAAGTTACACAGTGCATCTTTAAGCAGAATTTTATGTATCTGTGCTTTATTTAAGTACATTTTACAGTGGAAACTTTTTACTTTTACTTGAGTACATTTGAGAGCAGTATCTGTACTTTCTGCTCCACTACATTTTTGAACAGGGTTGAAAAGTAAAAGTACTTTTCATGTGATTTGAGGGGTTATTTTTTCGTGTTTGTGGTAAAATCCTGACTAAAGTTTTTGAGTTCAAGCTTCGGCTTTGAGCAAAACAAAAATAAATGCACAAAATTCAGAAGAAAAGTTAAGAAATTGATTCATATTGTTACTGTCGACCAAAAATATGTCTCATTTTGACTCAATATCACTACATTTACACTTAAATTAACACTTGTACTTGTGAAATACTTATACTTTTTACTCTCAAAGTACATTTTTAAGCAGGTACTTAAATACTTTTACTTAAGTCGATTTTTTTCATGTGATACTTTTACTTGAGTAGCTTTTTACCTCTGTATCTGTACTTTTACTTAAGTAACAACACTGAGTACTTCATCGTCTGCTGGATATATTTGCTTTGCTCATACCAGCGTGTCAGTGTCCACGTCAAAGTAAATGCATACTTTAAACAGCTGCGACGTTGCCAGACAAGAATAGAATCTATGGAGGACGTGAACTTTTTTTTTCTCTCCGCAGAAATAATGGCTCACAGATGTCTACCTTGTGATCCGTGGCGAGGTTTGGAGTTAATTGCTTTGAGTACACGTTTTTGCTAATCCGCCATGAAATGAATTAACTGTAAAAAATCACCTGCCGGATGCGCTCCTGGAGTGACCCCGTTTGAAAAAAGCAGTCCAAGTTCACATGGGAAAAAAGCTGAGAAGTTATATCTGTGTCGAGATAAAAGTGTGTGTGTGTGTGTGACGTCAAGAATACACAAGGAATTCAAATCAGACGTATTCTGCCAACTGGATTTTTCAGAGATTTTAACCATGTTCTAGTCGTTTCTTCTCACTGAGCCTCTGAAGTTTTATTTGGAGTGATTCATGTTTGAGTAAATCTTTAATCACTTATTTTCAAGACGATCTAGCCCCGTTTAACCTCCGCTAGATGAAAATTGCGATTTAAAATGTGCAAATTGTAACATAACGATCCACGAGTGTCAGAAATTATAACTATAGAGACACAAGCTCAATACGTCTGATTTAAATTGAATTACCTCATGTAAAAATAGGCTACTTGATGTTTGTAGCGACGTAAACAAGCCCCCTCGTTGTCAGGTAATTATAACTATCACCAGTCCTAATTCAATAGAAGATGAACCAGAGCAGCAGAGGACATTAGTGGCAAAAGAACGACGTATTGATTATGCAACAAGAGGACACAGCGTTAGTCTGGTGTCGGCTTCCAGAGACAAAAGGAGACTAAATACTAAGCTACTTTTCAACATTTTTACATAAAGTCTGAGTGTGAACTAAGCCACGACTCAGTGAACCGGGATAAACACGTCTGAGAATTAATAGATTCATGAATGAAATGTGCTCAGTTTTGTTACTTAAGTAAAAGTACAGATACAGAGGTAAAAGTTACTAAAGTATTTAAGTACCTGCTAAAATGCACTTTAAGAGTATTTCACACAATTGTTGTTCATTTGTTAAACAGTAAATGTAGTGATATAGACAAAAAATTAAGATATATTTTGGTTAAAAGTTGCAAAAAGAAGCCATTTTAAAAAATTTTCTCATGACTTTTGAGTATTTATTTCTGTTTTGCTCAAAGCCAAAAGCTTGAACTCGAAAACTTTAGTCAGGATTTTTACCACAAACATGGTAAAAATAACCCCTCGAATCAGATGAAAAGTGCTATTTTTTACTTTTTACTTTTCAGTCCGGTTCAAAAATGTAATGGAGTAGAAAGTACAGATACTGCTCTCAAATGTAGTGAAGTAAAAGTAAAAAGTATCCACTGTAAAATGTACTAAAGTAAAGTGCAGATACTCAAAAATTGTACTTATGTACAGTACTTAACTACTACCTTCCACCACTGGGTACAAGCCTGACATATTTACAGATATAGAAATATATATGTGTAAAAAGCGATTCGTTCGTCCCTCGCTCGGCTGCTCAGCTGTTTTCTATGTCACCTGTTCAGTTTCAAGGTGGGCCGGGGGGATCACATGACAGGATGCACAAAAACCTGTGTGTGTTGTCATTCTGTCTCTTTAGTGATGGTGGTTTGTGTTACAGTTACCCAGCAACCTCTTTGAGAAAGTTGTAGCATAGGATAGCTTTGTGCCTGTGCAAAAACCCACAATAATGGAACCGATTTGAGTCATAAAGGCACAGGTACAATGGGGATATGATAAATAAATGACACAACTACTACTACTACGACTACTACTACTACTACTACTACTACTACTACTACTACTACTACTACTACATCTAAGACATGTTAGTGCCAAATGAACCGTCTCACACTCTGAGGATTTCAGGGACCCACCTCCTGCTGGCACCCAGAGTCAGGACTAAACCAGGACTAAACCAGGATTAAACCAGGACTAAACCAGGACTAAACCAGGACTAAACCAGGACTAAACCAGGACTAAACCTGGACTAAACCTGGACTAAACCTGGACTAAACCAGGACTAAACAGGATAAAACCAGGTCTAAACCAGGACTAAAACAGGTCTAAACCAGGACTGAACAGGGTCTAAACCAGGACTAAACCAGGACTAAACCAGGACTAAACCGGGACTAAACCAGGACTAAACCAGGACTAAACCAGGACTAAACAGGGTCTAAACCAGGACTGACCAGGTCTAAACCAGGTCTAAACCAGGACTAAACCAGGACTAAACCAGAGCTAAATCAGGACTAAACCAGGACTAAACCAGGACTAAACCAGGACTAAACCAGGACTACACCAGAGCTAAATCAGGACTAAACCAGGACTAAACCAGGACTAAACCAGGACTAAGCCGGGCCTAATTGTGATGTAAATGTGATTTTAATGTTTTTTTTATTCTGTCAAGCACTTTGATAACTTTGTGTATGAATGGTATTACACAGAATACACTTGCGTTCCCTTCTACTACTACTACAAGCATATTACTGTTCTATTAGCCTTGAACTTTGACCTCTCTTGACCCCCATGCTCCTAAACGTGCAGCACGGTCGAGTTCCTATAGGAAAAGAATGAAAAAGTACAGAGAAAAGTGCTGGAGTGTGTGTCCTACCAGCAGCACTGATGTCCTGACCGCCTCGGACACGCTCTGCCTCAGCTCTGCGGCGGTCCCGGGTTTGTGGAGCCCCCGGGTGAACTTCCTCGCCTCAGGTGGAGCAGAAGCCATGGCGCAGCCCTCCATGCATCACACCAAACGCTCCCAGCAGCGAGCCATACGCGGAGCCGTCCCGAACCTGCGAAAACAACACATCCACAGCTGTTTGACCCTCTCAGGACCCGTAGACTGACTTCATCTGTGCTTCTGCATGTCTCCAGAGCTGTTTCTGAGGATGATTGGGTCCGGTTTGGGGCTAAAGGACAGCCCTCTCTCCCCTCACGCGCTCTCTCTGCTCTCTGTCCTGGAGCGAGTGAATCGGCTCTTGAACGGCTCCTCAGCGTGAACGAATGGAACCGGATCTATTTTTTTTTCTTTTCTGTCGGTTTTTTATGCGTTTTCACACTGAAACAACACAAGAAGAGCTTTTTGCACAGACATAAACACATTTGTGATCATAATAACAGTTCTTTTGGATTAGTTTGATGTTAAATGAGCTCTTTCACATTGGTTTCTGTCACATAAACAAATATAAATAAGATCCATTTTGAGTCTTTTGAACGGCTCTTTTACACACGCATGCAAAAGATTCGGATCCCATAAAAGAGCCAAAAGTCCCATCATTAGTCGTGGGTCTGCAACGCCCCTTTGGCTCGCTCTTGCAGCATGGTGCGAAAGAAACAGTCCCGGTCCACCCATGTTTTGGAGATAATTATATTCATATGTTATGTAAAAGTGATCTCTGCAGGTTTATTTGGGTTTACAATGTCCCTCAAACAGTGCAAAACTTCATCTTTGTGCTGATCTTGTGCACTTAAACTATTACTGAAGCATGTTTTGTTTAAAGTTCGCGTTTAAAAGTGTGTTTGCGTGATAAGCTGTTTGTAACGGCACACACAAGCGCACATCGCCCTCTGGTGGTGCCTTCCTGAACATGCAGCACTTAATCAGCTGTTTCTAGCAGCACACACATGCTCACAGCGCCCTCTGGTGGTGCGCTCCTAAACATGCATCACTTAATAGATAAAATAGATGAAGCATTAAATTGTTATCAACATAATTTAGGCCTAAAGTGACAAACACAGGCAGCATTGAAACATGTATATAGACATTTGTAAACGTTTGTATTTAAATGAATGTGTTTGATGTTAACACTTTGACGCTGTTTGTTTTTGTGTACCTCACTCAATCATGCAAGTTTAATAAAAATGTGTTTTCATCATTAGGATACACGACTAATCAACTAATGAGAGCAGGGAGAGTCACAAATAATGCTGTAATAAGATGTAATAATCCTAATATAATAATATAATATATAATCATAGTAATCATGCTAATAATAATAATATTGCTGTAGTAAGAAGTAATGATGCTGCCTTCATGTGCTATGGGTAAGATGACATTTTTCACTTGTGCTTTTGTACTCGTGGTGAAATGAAAACCTCTTTTTCTTGACAAGTATATATGCAAACAGTGTAAACAAGTGTCGCTTTAGACAGTAGCTTACAAATCACTCACGAACAAAAGCTGAAAACAGTAACTGCTTTGTATGCATTTAAGTGAGGATAAATGTGCATTAAACTTCTAAATACAACATAATTAAACAATCAACTCACAAGTGCAAAAAAAAAAAAAAAACAAAAATGCTCCTTTTTGTTCATTCACTGCTGTCCTCCATCGAGAGAGGTCAAAGGCTATTTTCATCTCGGCAACTTGGGCAACACAATTATTTGCCTGTTCTTCAGTAGAAAATACAACACAAGGGGCAGTTCATGTGCAATTTCCCACTCGACAAGTCCTATTTACCATAATTCCCACAACACTTGAAGGCAGCATAATTAGAAACATATTTATTTTTAGCCATATACTTTTGTAGATCTAAAAATGTATTCATAATTGCAGGCACACATGTGTACACTATGTAGTATGTTTATCTAGCCAAGTTCAACCATGGAATTATCATAACAATGCATGAGTTTGCCAGGTCCAGGTGCAGACTAAACTGAAGTTGCATTCGCGTTTCAAAGAGGTGGAAGCATTAAGTGTCATTATTTTAGATGCTTGAAATAAGGGCGCAGGTATTTTTAAAGGTCCTACGTTACGCAAAATTGACTCATGTGAGCTCTTAGCCAAGTTATAATGTTGTTACCTCATCTAAAACACACCTGGAGCTGAGTTTTGTTTCATTCACACATGTTTAAGTTATCAGTCTGTCTAAATCTCCAAAGCTCAAAATGCTCTATTCCACCTTGTGATGTCATGAAGTGGTAGTTTTGAAGTTAACAGCTCCTTTTACTTTTAGTTCAGTAGAGATTTACAATTCCAGACAGTGTAGGGGAGATGGGATGAGAGAAAAGAAGGAGGAAAAGAGACAGAGTGTGGGAAGGAGGGGGGAGAGTGAGCAGAAAAGGAGTAGGAAGGAGGAAGAAAGAGAGGATGAGGGGAGGTGTGAGGAAGAGAAGAGGAGTGTTTTCTGCTTGAGAGAAGAACGCAGCGAAAATATACAGGATTTCTTAAAACATGTGCGAATGAGCTGTGGGGGTGGAAAATTATGTTCATATTTTTTGGACTTGTCCCTCGGTACAGAATTACTAGGCAAATTTAAAGAAATGTGTAGATAAAGTACTTGATGCTGAATTTCCTTATAGGAATTATTCTATTAGGGTAAACTTGATGCTAAATGTAAAAAGAACTGTTCAGGATTGTGTTGCTAGCAAGGAAAAAAGGTATTACTAGGAAATTGTTAAGGGCAGAGGCACCAAAAATGGAAAATTGGCTTGTTGTGATGCTGTTATGGAGAAACTGACTTATACTTTAAGATTAGAAACAGAAATTTGAGAATATATGGAAAGACTGGCTGGATTTTGCAAAACCACTAAGATCTGATTTTATCTAAATGTCATTACTCTCCAATATTTTGCTCTGCTACTCAGTTATGTTATTGTTAATCTTATTTTCTTAAAGGAAAAAATGGATGTGAGTCAAAATATTTATGATTGCACATAGTTTGTGTTGCGAAATCAATAAAAATATAATAAAAATTTAAAACCAGGACTAAAGAAGGACTGAACCAGGACTAAACCAGGACTAAACATGGACTGAACCAGGACTGAACCAGGATTAAACCAGGACTAACCAGACTGAACCAGGACTGAACCAGGACTAACCAGGACTAAACATGGACTAAACAGGACTGAACCAGGACTAAACCAGGACTAAACCAGGACTGAAACAGGACTAAACCAGGACTAAACAGGACTGAACCAGGACCAAACCAGGACTAAACATGGACTAAACCAGGACTGAACCAGGACTAAACCAGGACTAAACCAGGACTGAACCAGGACTAAACCAGGACTAAACATGGACTGAACCAGGACCAAACCAGGACTAAACCAGGACTAAACCTGGAATAAACCAGGACTGAATCAGGACCGAACCAGGACTAAACCAGGACTAAACCAGGACAAAACCAGGACGGAACCAGGACTAAACCAGGACTAAACCAGGACTAAACCAGGACTAAACCTGGAATAAACCAGGACTGAATCAGGACCGAACCAGGACTAAACCAGAAAAGGGTTAAAAAAACAAACATGTGCGAATGAAACACAACTCTGGCTATGTTTATAATGAGGAAACACCATTATAACATATAAAACAGCATAATAAGGACACTTAAACAGATCTTTTGCATCCCTGTAGACCTGAACCTGTGTGGAATTCACAATGCATGACTTGTGCAGGGTAAATAAACTTGTATACCGGTGTTATGCCTGTAGTCTGCGGCGTGGCGGCGCTGTGGCACTCCCATCCTGCTCTCCACAGTCCTCCACCCCCAACACCAGCCCACAGCAACCTGATACCGGAGACGAGCGGTCCAGACGAGCTGCAAACGCCCTCCTGTCTGCGTGTGTCTGTGTGTCTGCCCCGCGGAGCTCCGAGCCGCCCGCCCCGGGGAACATCCGACCCCGAGAAACACAGCAACTCACCCCGGACTCACACTCTGCGCCTGGGACCACCAAGCCTCACTGCGGGCGCCCTCTCACTTGTATTTTTCCCTGTGCAAAAGATCGTGAAGAAATGACTCGGGACTCGGGGAACTAACTGGCTAGCTATTATGCTAACGCGGATTAGCTTCGTTAGCAGTCCGCTTGTAAACTAGCCGCGTAACCAAGTCAACTGTTTTTTGCGGATTTTCAGTTTTTTTGTGATTAAATCGGCTGTTTGTACCGGTAAACACATCGCGATGCTGTCGGTGTAGGTTAGCACGTTTACAACCGCTGATTTATGGCGTTGTTGTGTTCTTTGGTTAAGTTTTCTAGTGCCAGACAGTCGTGAGGGCAGTTAGCATGTCGGCTAGCAGGAATCAACGGTGTTTGCGGGCTAGTTGTAGAAGCCACATACGCCAGCCGAGTTAACCGCGTCATGCGTCCGCACTTTCGATAAACTGGTAACCCAACTTTCTACTGCGCTTAGACAAAATACCTCAACACCCAAGCCTAAAAAAAAGCACGAATTATCCCCCTTTCCTTCATGTCCGTGAGATCAGTTCAAGTTGTTGAGCTGACGTGAGGAAAAGTGGCGAAAATATCATAGCAGAAGTGAAGCAGGACTTTTATTACGAAGTTCGAGGCCAGTGTCCATGGAGACAGTCACTGCAATGGGCCGCATCACCTCCAAGTCTCTGGCCAAATTTGGGATCTGCCTGACTATCCTCCTCACTTCCGTGGCTGGTAAGTGCTCATCACAGTTACTCAATAGATTTTCAGAAAGTAGAAAGTGTACTTCAGATGAATATTTAATGATTTCCTTGATGTTTTTCATATTTAGAAGGCTTGAATCAGTTTTATGTCTGCTTGTGGGTGGATGATGTTCTAACAGGAGCTGGTTGGACTGTTTTTAAAATCCCATAATTGGAAAACATGTCTCCTGTCTTCTTGTTTGTTTTTTTGAATCTGGCATCCACAAGTCTGCATTCCCATGTAATCTCAAATCTGGCTTTTCCTGTTTATTTTGGTGCGTTGATGTGTATAATTCAAAGTGGATGACCAAACATTCAGATATCCTTCCCCTCCTCCAGTGAACCAAATGCACTCCTTGCTCCATTTTACTCGTTCTCTGTACAAAAGCCTGGAAAAACACTACCCCGCAGTCCTTGTCTGCCAAGTTGTGCCCCCTGTTTCAAGACTTTTGGGCTGTAGCCAGGGTTCTGTGAAACCTTGAGCATGATAAGATAGCGTCTTGGCTTAGCGGAGCTGCTCTCAGATGGGGAGAGAGGAGAGAGAAAGACTGCATGGGGGGAGAAGGAATTTTGAGAAGACAGGAAAGGTATTTTTTACAAGATGGGTAATTTAAGTGGCGGTGCCGGCACTGTGCTTGAAAATAGGCAGTGTGCTGTAGCGCTGGGATGGGTGTGAATGCCTCTTGTAAACAGCCTGTTAAATCATGTATTATTTCTGTGTCTATGTGTTTCTCAGCGTCTCTTTATTCTCCTGCTGTATTACATTTGAATACGTGAACGCAAGTTGTTGTTGGGCATTTCTAAAGAGAGTCTGTATGCCTTTATCTCTATTGTGTTCAGTTCTGATTTCCTCTTTTGTGTCGTTCCAAGCAAACACTTTCTATCTGATTGTGGAGCGAAGTTAGTATCCACTCCGACGCTTTAAAGATAGATTTTCATTTTAGAACATCAAAACACAAAGATGAACCAACTATTTTCGGAAGAGAATGAGACAGAAAATAGTAACTGTCAGGTGATGATTTAGGGTCAAGGGAAAGGTTCTGAAATATTAACTCAGATTTTGTTCGAAAGGACAACTTGTTCTAATCAGCAAAATGCAAAACTTCTCTTTGGATCCACCCTCGGCACAGCAGCCCTGGCTCATGACTAAAACATGATTACGGATATATGCTCACCTTTATGAAATATGACATTGAAATCATGGAGTCCCTTTAGACGAGTTTAAAGAGCCCATATTACACTATTTTCTGATCTATGATATAATGTTTTCTCATCACACATACCTGGAGTTGTGTTTTGTTTCATGCACACATTTAACACACACATTTAACACATATTTAACACACATTTAACACACGTTTAACACCCAAACTCTGCATTTTTTTCAGTTTGAGTTCTTCTCTCAAACTGAAAACACTCTGTTCCATCTTGTGATGTCATGTAGTAATACAGCAAGTGCTCCACTGTGTTTTTAAATTGCATTAGAGATATTTGCCCTTTTTAGCGTATCTGCTATCGGCCTTAAGTCTCCAGCACAGACCAGATATTTGTTTGGGCTGACCAGCTGCCTAAAGAATCCACATAAAGCTTTATTTGAAGTTTAATGTGGAGCGGACACTGCTCAAAATGCGACTATACTGCTTTCCTATCCACTTTGTAGTAAAACAGGGCTGTGGATGAGTTTGTAGTTATTTTGAATTATATCCTTTGGGGAAAATAATCAAAATCAGCCTTGTATATCGCCCAGGTTTCTCTGGATTCTAAACAATCGGTATCAGCATCAACCATGAAAAAAAATCCATATTGGTCGATCTCTAAACTCCATACACCTTCACTAGAATCATTTAAACAATGAAATGGATCCTTTCAGCAACTTGTAAACGAGCAACAGTTGCTCAGTTGGTAGAGCGTTTGTCCACCGATCAGAAGGTTGATGGTTCAAATACCGCTCTTGACATAATAGAACATCATTTGCAGTGTGGGCAGATCCATTGACCCACAGGTTGGCGGTTTGATTCCAGCTCCCACAGTGCATACTGTTGTTGTGTCCTTGGGCAAGACACTTAACCCAGTCCACCTGTCTGCGTACACTGTGTGAATGGGTGAGTGGTTCCTTGATGTAAAGCGCTTTGAGTGGCTGGAAGGTGGGAAAGCGATAAATAAAAACATGACACAAAACACAACTCTGAGTATGTTTTTGACGAGGTACCAACATTATAACATGACTTAAAACCCACAAGAGTCCATTTTGCGTAATGTAGGACCTTTAACAGACTGCGATGACAGGCTGACGATTGACGCTTCTGCTCAATAATCCGTACAAGGGCGATTAATAGATACTTATATGCATGTGCGCCATGTAAACAGCCAATAAACGCAAATCGCTGCACAGTGTAGAATTAATTAAGGGAGCAGTCAGAAGTTGTTGGCGTAATGAGTGTAAAGAGACTGGAGATAAAACGCTGTCTCTCTCTCTCTCTCTCTCTGCTCCTGGTGAACTGCTCATGAATGAAAAGTGGGGGCTTCCATTTTTACCCAGGCTGCTGCGTTCTGGTGCTGCAGATGGCAAGAGCATAAGGATGACTTTTTCTGCAAATCGTTATAATTTTTAAACTTAATTTAACATGCTTGAGACGCTTTCTTAGGAAAACGAGCCACTTTTGTGTCGCGTTTTCAGTAGTCAGGTTGTGATGTGCAGACTACAAACACGATGCAGTTATTTTGAGAACATGACGTTGACAAGGAACAAACTCGGTTGCCAATGGTGCTAACCCTCTCTTTAACAAGTTTATTTATATAACACTTTTAAAACATCTTCAGCTGACCCAGAAAAGTCAACAAAAAAACATATATAAAGATTACACGAGACATGAGCGACAGTAGCTCAGTTGGTAGAGCATTCCTCCCCTTATCTGAAGTTTGGCGGTTCGAATCTTGCTCTTGGCATAAAAAACATCATTGGTAGAGCACAGAGCCAGAGCACAGGTTGGCGGTGCGATTCCAGCTCTCAAAGATGAATGCTGTCTTTGTGGCGCTTTTTGTTAAACATGTTCTGAAATGCCGGTTGTTGTCGTTTTAGGTTAGCTTTTCATATTTCAGTTCCTTCCATAGGCTGTATATATATCAATGGACATAGCTAACCTGCTAGCCGCCGTGATCCAAATAGGAAGTGATCATGGGCACGCTTCCGGCTCCATCGACTCTGGCTCCAATTCACTTTCCATTGAAAAACTGTGGCCCCTCTCTCTCTAACTGCTGCTGTCAGACTCGTCATTTTGGTCTTGAAATGTTCGGATTAACTCGCTCTACATGATCCTGGGGTTTTTATTTCATTATTATGTCTGTAAATCAAGATGTGAACATAAGCAACAGATGAATCAGGTGCATTCCTTTCCCGAGGTTGCTCCTGCTAGCATTAACAAAATATTTGACTGACAGCATTGCTAAGCGCCTGCTCCTTGCTAAACCAGTGGTGCAGGCGGGATGGGGCATTACCTTCAACACTATCTGGAGCTGAACGCTGTGGGTGACGTCACATTCGCTCAGTCCACTTCTTTATACTTTAAACTTTAGACAGTCCTGCTCTTGGACATGTTGAAAATACACTGTGAACAAAATATAGCTTTGTAATTGTAATGCTGGTCCAACATTTGATATTTTTCTCCTAATTCACAGCCCGTGCGTACAAATGTCAGCCATGGCTTTTTGTCGTCTTGTCAAACTGATAGACTTCTCCTCACTACTAATTCGTCTCCTGCTGAATTTCTTTGTGGCGCTGTCGTCCTGACTCGCCCACTATTCTTGTCCATAATGTTGTTTTTTTTGTTGGTTTTTTCATTCATTGTTCCATTCTCTTTCCAAAGTGCAGTGTGTTTTAACCTGTCAAGAGCTCCACTTTCTTGGTTCTTCCTGTCTGTGTCCCCTGTGACTAATCGCATGTGGGTGTCTGCCTGCTGTTCACAAATCTCCCAAAAACATCGTAGCCTGAACCACACAACCTGCAGGTGGTTCAGTTTTATAAAGTTGGACGAGTGCTTACATGCAATCCGGGTGTACTTTTTCGAAAAATCAAACTCCAAACCAGATACTCATTTGAACAAGTATCGATACTAAAAAAAACAGAACAGGTGCGAGCTTTAGAATGATCTTGAGCTGTATCAGACACATAGACTAATACACAGCCATGGACCACTGTGGAACCTACCATTTAATACTGAAAATCACATTCTATAGTCTAAAAAAAGAGTGTTTTTAATTATCATCATGGTATCGGAACCAGCATTGAGCCTATTCCTGAACAAAATTGAGTTTGAAATAAATAAAACATACTCCACAGCTGTAATAATCAAGTTTGACTGGTTACTGAAAAGGATGGCACTGGCTTGAGAACCAGGTAAACTCAAAAGCTAACATCTCAGTGGTTAAAAGCCCAGTGAAGTCTTGTTGCTATGGCGCTGGCAGGTCATAAACCGTTCCTTTCTCTTGAGACTTTGGCGCAGAGGTGAAATAAACATAATATAAATGTAATAGAATAATGTTTCTGGAGGGAAATAGTTTCACCTTTAACCTTTTCACAATATGGTATTTCTGGTTGTCAAATTTCCAGCTCGATTTGATACCAAGGAGAAAGCCTCCTGTTTCCTTGCCTGGGATTCAGGACACACAGCTCTTCAATACTTGACGAAAACGTGAGTGTAGTCACCGGAGAATCTCCCCGTTTTCAAATAGCAATTTGGGACAAGTGTGGTCTGTGTGTATCACAAAAAAATAAAGGAAAAAAATCACACTAGGGCTGAAAAACTTGGAGGATTTCTGCAGAATCAAGCGATGCCTAAACTGAGAGAAATGTGATTTATTTGTAAATCTTTGTTCGTTTCACATGAGTCACTGAAATAAACGGACTGAAAATAGCGCATTCAAAACCTCTTCAGCTGACCAAAGCGCTTCACATAAAAGTCAGCAAAAAAAACTATACGGATCAAACGATACATAGGAAAAGACCAATAAAACACCAGTTGCCCTGTCTAGCTAGTGTTAAATGCCAGGGAGAAGAGGAGGGTTTTCAGTCTAGTATATTTATCTTTTTATTGTGTTAAACATGTTCTGAAATTCCGGCTCCATGTTATGTATAAGTATAAGCCATTCATATTTCAGTTCCCTCCATGGACTGTATATATAAATGGACATAGCTAACCTGCTAGCTGCCACGTTCCAAATAGGAAATGAGCATGGGCGCGCTTCCGGCTCCATCAACTCTGGCTCCAATTCACTTTCTATTGAAAAAGTGTGTCCACTCTCTCTGTAACTGCTGCTGTCAGACTCGTCATTTTGGTTTTAATTGTTCGTATTAACCCTCTCTACATGAATCAAGATATGAACATTAATAACAGACAAATCAGGCACCTAACCTCTCGTACATAGGAATGCGCCGATCCAGTTTTTTCAGTTCTGATGCGATGTCGATATTTTGGATTTAAGTCTTTGCCAATCCCCAATGTCAACAGATACCAGGGCAGAGACTGAAACATCATTCATTTCCTTTAAACACAAGGGCGTAAGGTAAAAATGATCCAAATGTGTTTTATAACTGTTATTTATCCTTTAAGGTCACTACAGAACAGCTTTGGAAAAATACAGGTTTAATATTATGATGTGTTTTGCTCCAACATTGCCCAGTACATCGTCTTATTACACCAATTTATAAACCAATCTTGGTGTCGCTGCCTCCCTGGTACACAGTTTATTTTTTCTATTGATGAAAACACTGCCTTTTATCCTGTGTGCTTTAACTGCCCCTGAACTGCGTCTGCGACATCAGTTATATAAACTCAAAGATCTTTTTAATCCCGAGCTAAGCCGAATGTCTGCAGTGCTACGGAGTCCGGCTGAATTCCTTTCCTTAGCATTTAAAGGTGTTCACATTGTGTTTGCTCGTCCTCATCTTAAATCTACGTCTACAGCATCGGACCCAGTGTTTACTCACCCTCTCGCCTCTGGGCTCACACACACACCGCCTCAAACCAAAACTGAAGTTACAACCTGCAGATTACACAGCTACACACTGAATGGGCGCTTTTTTACACAGCCCATGTGGATCAGAGCAGAGCCAGGTATCGCTAGCCTTGGCAACAGGGGTGTTTTCAGTTGTAACTTGAGCATTACAGTGACAAGGCCGATTCAGAACGAGCGGTACGCCGAGAGATGTAATTTAGAACAGAATTGCGTCGTATTTTTGACATTTTAAAAGCAATATCAGGAGTCTCGCATATGATAAAACTGAGATGAATTTCTAAAAGTAGACGTTGTAGTAAAAAAAAGGCTATTGCGAGAATCTCAAAGCCTCAAACTATCGCTAAAGGACTTCATCATACACTGCTGAATGCGCATTTTTGCTATAAATGGAGCCGTGTAGTAGTAAATGGCTCCTTCCTGGCTTTCTTTCCAAAGCTATTCTGCAAAACGAGGTAATGTGATGATGCGAATGTATCTCGGCCATCTGCGAGGCGGGCACTTTTTTATGAGGATTTCCACCGGCTCCAGCGCTCGCAGATATATCATATTTGTGCACTTAGTCTCCACCATTATGTAGCCCGAGGACCCAGGTTGACACCGACTGCAGCTCAGATAGGACCAATGCAAGCCTGGACAGACAGAGGGGTGAATGTTCTATAATGCAGCCAGCTCCATACCCTATTAAATGAAAAAAACAAGGAAAAAAATCATGGTTGTCTCGCGGCATCAGAGTTCCTGCAGAGGTAAAGAGCGGACTCACAATGGCGCAGTGTTCTAATTTGGCAAAAACTAGAAATTAGGGGATGCCTCGGAAGACAAAAGGTGCATCCTTGAGATAGTAACTCGGAGTGGCAGGCTACGATTAGCAGCGGCGTTCTCCTTGGCCAACGCAGCACACAATAAGGCCAACGTGCTCTAAAAATCCTGCTCAGTCAGTGAACAGTTTGGATTTGGAACCGCTTTAATTGCTATAAATTTGTCAGAAAATAGCTTTGTTTTTCAGTTTTTCACTCAAAACTGCTGCCAAACTGTGAACAAAAACTCAGAAATAATCACTTTATCTGTTAGTGCTCATTGACTATTCGGAAATCGCCTTAAAGTTTTGTAAAAAGTACACCCATGGCTTTCAGTTTCGGTGGGAGAATTGAACCATGGTGAGCTGCCCAAGTCTTGATAATTAATGACAAACACTGCAGTAACCAAATTATACTGTTTTGAAATGTGTAATTAGGAGATGATTATGCAGCCATTACTGTACTTCACTTTGACAGAGTGCTTCTCAACAGCTCCAGCCCGATGGGGACAAGTTCAAGTTTAGGTTTGGCAGTGTTATTCTAGGATGTATTTGCAATTCAAAATAACAGTTGGACTGTAAATAAACAGCAGAATAAAGCACTTTAGAACTTTAGTTTGCATCTGGAATGAGTCATAGATGTTATTAATTCAAACCTTTACGGCTCGAATCTTGTATAGCTAAAAAAAATAACCAATAATTTCCTAGTAGTGCATTCAAATCCACGAGTCTCCATTAGGAAAGGCAAGTTTATTTGAATTACTTTGTGTACGAATTGTGCTTTACAAAGTGCTTTAAGGAATAAGGAATAAGAAGGACATTAAAAGGACATTAAAATCACAATAAAACAAATCAAAACCTAAATAATCACCATTAATCATCATAAAATTAACATTAAAACAGAAAAGTGCAGAAAAAACCCTTTCAGTCACATGCACAGCTAAACAGAACCAAGGAAATGATGTTCTAACAAGCTCATGTACTGCCCGACACCCAACTTTTGCTTGTACATATATAATCTGAGATTATTACCCTGACCCTTCCCCTCCCTGTCATCTGTGTTTTCATCGCAAATTTGAGAAAGTTAAGTTATAGAGCGGCGCGAGGGGGCAGAGCGAGGGATGGGAGGGAGGGGTTCGGGATTTGGGAACAAACGCACGGTGGTCAATGGTGGCGACTTCTAAACTCAGAGGGGGTTGGGGGGGCAGTCTAAATCCTGGGATTAGCATAACTGTACCAGACACAGACAGACACAGACTGGCGTGCTGGTGGTGTTTTTGGGTAGAGGGGAAAGGGGGGGGTGGTTGTGGGTGGGGGTGACCGGGGGTGAGTGATCGTCCCAGGGCAACAGATGGGAGAGATTAAAGCCCACTCGCCCTGTCTGACATCTTTAAACTCCAGCGTAGGGACTAGCACAATTGGGGGTGTCAGCGAATCAGCCCCAATCCCGTGTAGCCTGCTTCAGCAAAATGTGTCCACCCAAACATGTATGAAGCGGCAGGCACACTTCACTCCACTGTCATGTCAAGGACGTAGAGGGCATCACGGTTCACTGCTCCTTTTAAATGCGAGAAACCGAAGTGCGAGCGGCTAAACGCTTTTGGTTACAGCGTAGATGGTTTGCTAGCAAGATAACTGTAAAATGTCATGAGTGCATTTTAATGGCATTTTCAGTAAATGTCACTAATAGGCCAAAGATCAAATACTGTGCAGATATTGGACAGTGTTGAGTGCTGAAGTTTTATTAAAGATTGATTGCGAGATAGGGCCAAACACGCTATATGAATGGTAAGAAGAAGTAGGGCTGTTGGGGCTGTGCAGGTAATAGAATTTTTACCTTTTTTTTTAAAGGTTTTCTAGTAATATCCTTACTGGGGGTTTTTAATATGTCAGTTTAAAGTCAGTCCTCTGTCGGTAAAAATGGGGTTGGAAATCAGACTTTAGAGGAAGAAATAAAAGATATATAAAGACTAAATAACACTCATCCAACCTGACTTGAAGACCACTGATCCCTTGTCTGGACGGGCGTTTAGGGATACACTTTTGATACTGATTTTGATACTGTAGCTTGTTTGGTGATACCCGATATCAACAGATACCAGAGAAGAGACTGAAAATGGCATTAATTTACTTTAAACTAAACTAAAATAAAACAGAACAGATGTCTTCAAACATTATGAGACATTCTTGCCAACTACAGCCAGTAAATAATCTCATTACATCAACTGAAAAATTAGCTGGATGGGATATCGCTGAATCGATATTTGGATGCCGATATCCCATCCAGCTCATTTTTCAGTTGCGATGACAGTATCAGATCGGTGGTAATCGTTATTCGCCTTTAATGAGCTACAGCTGCATGGAGATCACCACAGAACAGAGAGGTTTTTAATACATTATGGATACAGAGAATTTACTCCTGAACCTGTTCATTTCCTTGTTAAAGACTTCGTTCGGGTTCATAAAGAGTGTAGTTTTGGCTCGCTAGATTGTTTTAAAAATAAACACAAAATCCCTCCTGTCCTGTTTGCGTCTCCAATCAGGAATGCCGCTCGGAAATGGCTGCTTGGGTCAGTGTAAGTTATGTGGGACCTTTAATCAAGACTACGCCTCCTCGCGTTGCGGCTCCTCTACGGGCCTTGGCGAACGAGGAAGGGAGAGAGAGCGAGCGCAGATTAGATCGCTGTTGTTTTTTAGTTGAGAGAGGCGATGGGGTTGTCTGGGGGGGTGTGCACCGAAGGCCAATTGGGGGAAGGGAGGGAGGGGAGCAGAGATTAGCAAATAACTGGGCCATGGGTAAACACTCTGGCATCATCCAATCAACGACGACCAAAGTACTCCGAAAAAGCTTTTGATATGACTATAGCCTCCCCTCTCTCTCTTTCTCTCCGTCCCTGTCCCTTCTCTTCTCCCTCGCTCCAATGGCCCTGCCTGCCTGTAATGCCTCTGACCCACAATCCAATACTGCGGGCGAGATGCAGCCAAGATCCCACATAGAGAAGTCCGTGGAGCAGAACCGGGGACACGAAGAAGCGGCTCCGGCCAATCGCAGATCAAACAAAAAAAGATTGGCGGCCAACCAGAAACGAAGAAACACAGGACAACAGTGCAAGAGCCAGCCTCAGTTTAGCAAGCAGACTCCATACAAACCAGTCCAAGCTTACCAAAGTGATCCCAAGTGCTTTTCGACTATTAACCAGTGTATCAGTTTGGATACAGGAGGAAATTCGAAAACTCTCGTTGCACAATAAGACTGTACGGTATTTAAAGAGCTCATATCACGCTGTTTTCTGATCTGTTTTAATGTTTTTCCTCATCGCAAACATACTTGGAGTTGTGTTTTGTTTCATTCACACATTTAACACACAAACCCTGCATATTTAGGCTGCGTTCTTCTCTCAAAACACAGAAAACCCCAGATCCACGTTGTGATGTCATGTGGTAATACAGGAAGTGCTCCAAGCTTCATGCATCTTTACTAGAATCACTTGGATCATTTCCGCCCAGGAATTCCCGATCTCACAAGGTTTAAAGCTAAAAGTTAACTTTGAGCTTTGGAGCACTTCATGACATCACAAGGTGGAACAGAGCATTTTGAGCTTTGGAGATGTGAATGACTAACAAAAATACAACTCCAGGTCTGTTTTTGAGGAGGCAACAGCGTTAGAACATGGAGTAACGCTCAGAAGAGTCAATTTTGCTTCATGTAGTAGGTTTTAAGTCAGACAGCAGTCACAGGGGTTGAGGTATGGGTTGTTGCAGAGGGGGAGTTATGGACAGAGAGGGAGGGGGGCATTTTCCTGGCAGTGTGGCGCGCCCCAGCGAGTGATACGAGACAAAGTGGAGGATGGGAGTTCCAACTATACCCTCGCATTATCCTGATACGCGATACCTTACGGTTCATAGTCTACACGGGACCCTGGGTAATGCTATAACCCAAGAAGAAGAAGAAGAAGGGAGGGGGGAAAAAACAGAGAGAGATTATCATTTCAGCCAAATCGATTTTAGTTTTGTGAATGAAGATTGCGCCGCGAGATGAAATTCAGAACTAGCTTTGTTATGAAGTTTTTGATTTCATAGCCTTGGATACTAGCACAGAAATGAATATTTAAAAAGATGGCAGAAAGTCTTGTATGGATTTCTGCTCTGCTAACGGAACGCGCAGAAGGTCAGTGTTAGTCTAAATGTCTCTGGGTGTTGTCGCGAGCTTTGCACTTCCTTCTATTGTCCAAACCTTTCCTTTTATTTTTTTTTTTCCTTAGGAGTTCCTCGTCTCCAGGGCGACTCCTGAATCTTTGGCCTCTCCCTGTAACATTAATCAGAAACAATCTTTATGCGTGGGTTATTAAATCTACCCTTGTATTTTTTTAAAAGCTATTGTCAAAAACCAAAAGAAGGGTAATTAGTTTTTGTTTTTTTTCATATCTCTCAAAATGGCTTCCAGCTCTTTGACCTTGTTCGCAATACTAAAAATGCAAATTAAAAATAGGCTCTGCTTGAGTGAAGAAGCCAGGAGTCGCTCCTGATAAACATATTATAGTTATAGAGGTCTAATTACGCCTTTTTGAATTAGGCAGATTTGAAAATGGTTGAAAAGTCATAACAAGTCTCTATATGCAATTAAATCTTAAACAAAAACTGCCGGCCCAAAGCTCACGTAGATTAATATAATTGGAAAGCCTACAGCAAATATTAAGCTGACGTTAAAGCAATATTTAAAATGAATGTGTTCCATCTACGGCGTTAGAAGCTCTCAAACTCCACTTGCACCTCAGCCCATTAGTAACCTTTACAGACGTGCTCATTAAAATCCATCTGCTACCGTGAAGTTATTAGATAAAACTACAGCGTCTCACAATGGTAAAAATATAGGATAATGTTAACCTTTGTGAAACGCTCTATGTGACTAACAGAATAAGTGTGTTAAGTACACGTGAACTTTTCTCCATAGAAACTAAAGACTATATTTAATGGCTTTCATGGTTTGAATAGAACTTAAGGCTATTGTAAGGAAAGAAGCGATTGTTGGATATATGTTTAAAAGTGCACTGTGTAACTATGCTGCTGCTCCTTTCGCCGGCAGTGTTTCAGAATATGGCAGAAAACTTAATTACATAGAAAACAAAAAAAAAAAAACAAGGGTACATGTCCTACTTTGGTGTATAAATCGGTTTAATAAGACGATTTGTTGTTTCTCAAGGCTCTCAAATCGCTTTACATCCACGAATCCCACACACATTCATACACCTGTGCACGCAGACACTGGGGTGGGTTAAGTGTCTTGCTCGTGGACACAATGACAGCATTCATCTGTGTGAGCTGGAATTCCATGCCAACCTCTGGGTTAGTGCACAATAGCAACCGACTGAGCTACTCTCCCTCTTTATATCTCATCATATTAAACTTTTACTTTTACAAACAGCTGTTTCATAGTTACTAAACCCATTTGGATCATTTTTACTTCATGCTGTTTGAGTTTAAACTATACAGTATTTCCAGGCTCTGCCCTAGTATTTGTGTCCGTATTTGTTAATATCAGGGATCGACAGAGACTTAAAGCTAAAGTATTATATTGGAACAGAAAAACCCGGATCCCTAATATTCCCCATACTGTATACCCCTTAATTGTTCACAAAATGTCAAGCGATTCTCTCCAATCAGGAGGCACAAAATTCAAAATGGTGGCCGTTTCCTCTAGCTGCTTATTATTTATATTTCGACATATCTGAAAAGTGCTTGTCTTTTGCATAATTATTCCTTGTTGTGTGACCACTTTAACCCAGTGCTTGTTAATGCAATGTAAGTGCACAGGACTTAAAAGACCGCTCCTGACAGCTGGGAGTTGAACCGCTAACCCCAGCCAGCGCATCCTCCACAGCCACGGCCTCATTTAAATGCATGGAAATTCTGGATTCCTCCGCGCACTTAACCCCTTATTTCGAACTGCTGTGAAAATGGTTGCTTTTTCAGTAGGCCGTGTCAGTCCCACTAAACAGCAGGCAGCAAAGGGCCCCGGAGGTTGCGTCCGAAGTAACCCGCAGACGCGTCATCTCTTGGGTTGGGATGAGGAAAAGCGAAACTTGGCTCTACCGCTAGCACCTGCTGCCCACACAGGTTAGGTCGACATGGGCAGGCCACAGTCAAGCTAACCCCTGATTTTATTTTCTGCACGGACAGAGCAAACGGGAGCAGTCGGAGGAGTAACCAAAACAAAACATGGCACATCTTGTTTTCTCTTATCAATCCTGCATACACAAACTGACTGGCGTTGGAGGGCTGTAGCTAGCCCTTTAGCGCGAATCATTGTCCATTTTACCACTGCATCTTATATGAAAACTCTGCCTCTGCCTTCCCCCCCGAGCCCCATGTATTTATGTGACAACTGAATATTCCCTCCCTGTTTTTGCGTTGTCTTCACTGGGAGTGCAGCTCTACCCACAGGCTCCGAAATAAATTACTCAGAAATAGCCAGAGAATTTGACATTTCATTTTCTTGCTTTTATTTATGTTTTAATCAACGTTTGGTGCATTAAACCCGTGCCGTGGCTGTATGTTTATGTACTCCTCTCCAAGCAGGTGTTTTTTGCTGAGCTCTGGGATATGAAAGAAGCTAGACCTTGAGGGCAGTTTTTGTCTGTGTGTCCGCATGACTTTTCAGATTGATGCACACTAGCTCCGAGAGATAACTCTGTATATGTGTGTTTTGCTTTTTCATTAGGGCTGCAGGATATATTGCAAATGCTAGGTCCTGCGTCCTATTTATTGAACTGGGAGAACTCTTTGTGAATGATGATGATGTTACAGAACTTTTATGTTGGCTCGGTCACTGCACAATCATTTCTTTGTATGAACTTTACCATCAGCCTCTATCCTGTTAAAGGCTCATATTACGCTATTTTCTGATCTGTTCTAATGCTGTTTCCTCATCACAAACAGACCTGGAGTTGTGTTTTGTTTCATTCACACATGTTTAACACACAAACCCTGCAGATTTAGGCCGAGTTCTTCTCAAACTGAAAACACTCTGTGCCACCTTGTGATGTCATCATGTGGCGATACAGGAAGTGCTGCACTGTGTTTTTAAGCTCCATACACCTTCATTTCTAGAATCATTTGGATGATTTCAGCCCTGGAATTGACACTCTCTATTGAACTAAAGGGAAATGGAGCTGTTAACTTGGGAACTACCCCTTCATGACATCACAAAGTGGAACAGAGCATTTTGAGCTTTGGAGATGTAGACAGACTAATAATAAAATGTTACTCAAACATGTGTCAATGAAACAAAATACAGCTCCAGGTCTGTTTTTGATGAGTTAACAGCATTAGATCATGGCCTAAAGCTCACGAGTCCATTTTGTGTTATGGGACCTTTAAGGTTAATGTATATTGTGAACTGACCCTGCCTTCTGGTTGAGTTTGGACAAAATTCGACCAGCAAATTCAAATATTTACATTTTTGCTGTATAATTTTGTAGAACCTACTACATAAAAATTGTACAAGTGCAAAAATATGTTATTTATTGATAATTTTATAATATTTAACAGTTATGAAACAATTCTGAAATGAAGCGTGTTTTGTCCCTTTCGGTCCTTGTAACTCACGTGTACTTGTTTGCTTCACAGCGGCCCAAGGTGAGGAGCGGGAGTGTGCCTTCACAGACCAGCAGCAGCAGTTGGAGGTGGAGCGCGTGGCGGGGGGCGAGGGCAGAGTGTCTCCGGAAAACACCACCATCCGCTGTGCCAAGGGCAGCCACTGCTTCGGCCTGTGGGAGAAGAGCCCGGGCCAAGTGCGGCCGGTCAAGCAGGGTACGAGCCGGACCGCGACATGTGACCGCACCATGTGACCGCATGTGACCGCACCATGTGACTGCACCATGTGACTGCACCATGTGACCGCACCATGTGACCGCACCATGTGTTTAGTGTTTACATATATAGGTCAGAGGAATAGCACCAGGAAAGACTCTGTTTGAGATTGTATTAACTCTAACACTGGTTAAACATTGAAGTGCATCTATTTAGTGAAGGGTCAGTCTTTATTTACACGCGTTGAATCCATTTTATTCAGTTCATTAGTTTTTTCTCACATTTGGACAGTGTGCTATCAATGTTCAGGCTAATTCTAAATACAAACACAATTATATTTATTTAAATCAGACCTATTCTGCAAAATCGAGTTTTTTGAGCTTTAACCATGTTATAGTTGTTTCCCCTCAGCATTTACTCACCTGAAGTTGTTTTTGGAGTGATTCATTTTCAGTGTAATCTTTAATCGCTTAATTTTAAGTTTTATTTTCTTAATCAGTGACATAGTGGACATAGGATTCAGCAGCGTTGTGTTGTCATTTTGGTACAAATGTAAAAAAAATAGCTTGTTTTAGTTTATTTTGTTTAGTTTATTTATTTGAAGGACAATGTGCAGTTACATTAAAAAGATGGCTGCACCAGATTTAGCACAAAGCTACTTTCCATCTTTGATCTACAGTTATCCATAGGGGGCGCTGAAAGCATGCGGCTCTTTGTTGTGATGATGTTTACGGCGACGTCGGCTCCCACTGGGCACTGTAGGTTTCTTACGCAGAAGTCAGCGGACTTGTTTCTTTGATTGAGATTTGATTAATTAGAAGATTATTGCAATTTAAAATGTGCAAATTTTAACATAATGATCCACAGTGTCAGAGATTATAACTAGAGAGCGACACAAGCACAATAAGTCTTCTTCAACAAAAAACTCCATTTCCAAGCTAGCATGCTAACACGGACGTAATAAGAAGCTAATTCAAATGCCATATAAAACTAGTGAGGCAGAGTTGTGTCTTTGATGGGGTCAAAAATGTGAGTTTTTCTGTAAACACAGATTTTCCTGTTTCCTCTTTAATTGTGTTATCGACTGTCTGTCTCTGGAGCATGCTCACAGCGCTTAGCCCGTCTTAATCTGATTACACTGTACATACAGAAATAGGCTGACATTAAATTGCATTATCCAGTTGTGTTAGTCTGATTAAGAGAAATTATGGACCCCCAATCCGACTAGGGCCTTCACATTCATTTAAAAGTGGTCTTATCTGACTAAGTCCAGTCTCTTTACGTTCAAATTACAACCAGTTTAATCTGAGGACTGGACTTCACCAAAAATTAAAAGAACTATAACCTCACTATGAGTTATTGCAACTTCGTAATAAATATTGAAAAGTATTTAGACCAAAAGAGCAAAGGACCTTGGTCTTTGTCGTTCTGCTTCTGCCTTTTTATCATTCTCCTGCTGTAGCAAAATAGTATATTTCCCATAATAACTTTACAATATTATCATGGACTTAAAAATACAACGATAATATTGAAACTACTTAATGCCAATGATACAATAGAACTAAGATATCATTAAGACATGCGTTTCAAGAAATACATAGCATAAGTAATAATTACCCACGGAAGTAACTTTTTCAGCTCGATGCAGCAACAAAAATAACTAAAAATCAACCAAATATCATCTTGGACTTGCAGAATATATTATAAATTATGACACTTTCCAGCCAGTGTTTTATATTGCTAATGTCTGTTGCGTTTCTTCTCTCAGGATGCTGGCCGTACTTGGGTGATCGTCAGGAGTGTCGTGAAGACCGCTGCGTTGTGACCAACCTCCCTCCTCAGATCCAAAATGGCACCTACCACTTCTGCTGCTGCGGCAGTGACATGTGCAACGTCAACTTCACCGAGGACTTCCCCCTGCCCAGTCCCACCACTGCACAACCCATCAGTAAGTACCAGGACTACTACTACTACGGCTACTACTTCTACTACTACTACTACTACAGGAGATTTAGTGGGTACTTGTATGTTAGATGCTGCTTAATGGTATTATGTGCTTAGTAATAGAGCATAGAGTAATAAGACCAGTTAATGGGCTCTAATGAGTCTTTTAACAGTACCAAAGCTGCAATAGTAATCAGGATTCCTACATGTCCTGGAAAACCTGGAAAATAAGTGGCCTGTTTTCCAGACATGGGAAAACGCATCAAAAATGTGGAAAAAGGCCAAATGTTCTGGAAAATACATATTCTGTCCTGAAAAATCTCTTCACCCTTTGTTTTACTGGATTATTGGATATCAAACTGATGCTGTTTCTTCCATCATCACAGTAAAAAGAGCAGGGAAAAAAAATCTCCTTTGAAATCCACCAAAATGCAGGAAATTGCACCTAATGTGGTACAAAATTTCTTGTGGGAGGACCCCCAAACCCCCTTCACCCTGCGATCACACATGGCAAATGTAGTCCTAACACCAGAATACATTTCAAATTCAAATACACACGTGACGTCATCTAACTTCATTAAAAAAGTATGTCATGTGCAAGGTTTTAGCAAGTTTCCACCTGTGGTCCTTGGACAGTTTGTCTACATATACAAAATGTAATGTTCAGTACCACAAGGTATTTTGAGCGAAGACGCAAACGACCCTGGTCTTTGTAGACCCAAAGAGAGTAGAATTTATGTTTATTTTTGAACATAATTCATATTCTCTGTGGACGGGCAAAGCCTTGGATCGCATTTTCATTTGAAAAACTGTGAGGAGTGTTTATGTATCTGTAGACGACATGATTACGTGATGTCCTGGAAAAGTACTGGAAAATAATTTCTAATAGAGCATGAGAACCCTGGTAATTTCTTCTAAACAGCATCTGTTCAGATCAGATCAGATTCAGTTAATCTTCAGAATATTTGCTATGGCATTTTTCATAATTTGTCCTGAAATATTCAAACATTATAATCGCATTACTCAAAATCCATATCCCTCACTGTCTTCTTGGAATACGTTTTACTGAAAGCTGTGGAGCCTGGAATCAATGCATTTATTCAATCAAACCAGCACCGTGCAGCCTTGAAATTTTCTCTCGAGATGGGAACTTACCTTTAAACTAAATCTATTCTTCACCTCGATTGTGCTGTGTTCTGCACAATGATCTACATGCAGACGCCGTCTACTGAGAATGAGACTGACATCTGGGGCGGCAGGAGCGCAGTTGGTAGAGCGTTTGTTCACTGATCCGAAGGTTAGTGGTTTGGAATCCCACTTTTGACATAAACGTCATTGGTTGAGCAGTCACACAAGTTGATGGTGCGATTCCAGGTCCCACAGATGAATGCATTTGGTGTGTTCTTTGGCAAGACACTTAACCCACCTCGCCCCCAGTGTCTCTGAACGCTGGTGTATGAATGTGAGCGGTTCCTTGATGTAAAGTGCTTGAAAGTTAGAAAAACGTTATAAAAATATGACCATTTACTAGTTTTTTACTCCAATTTATTCAAGTTTATTTTGGATTGCAATACATTTTTCATAATAAAATGCCTGTATTGTAAATTTGCTGAGTACATTGAAACAAAATCCATGTGACTTCCTCCCGGTGTTTTACAGAAGAGAACGCGTCACAGGAGCCCTCTGTATTCACAAATAGACGTTTGATTTGAGATCATGTTCTCATTTATAGCAAGTGATTAGAGCAATGCGCAAAGACCACCTGCTCCAGCCCCCACTTGCTCTACTGCTGCTGCTACGAGATCGTTAAACTGAACCGCTTCACTTTAAAACCGCTATCTAGATTAGCATAAACTATTACACAACCACTTACGTAGAGATGCTTCCACCCAGTGTCCTTTCAAGCCGTTACAGCCAGTTCCTTAGGGAAAAAAACAACAAGTAAACAAACATTTCCTCTCCTTGATCAGCCTGGGAGGGTGGTCTGTAACAAAAATGTACACAGAGACAATGATACAGGCCCATTGGTCATTTTCAGATTCTAGATGTGATGTTTCTGCTTCCAGATGGGGGCGCAAGAGCCAGTTTTCTCTATTGATTACATTGTACTTTGAATACGTATTAAAGGGCCCATATTACGCTGTTTTAATGTTATCACAAACAGACCTGGAGTTGTGTTTTGTTCCATTCACACATGTTTAACACACATACCCTGCATCTTTAGGCAATGGAGTTCTTCGCTCAAATGGAAATGACTCTGTTCCACCTTGTGATGTCACGTGGTAATACAGGAAGTGCTTAACTGTGCTTTTAAAACTCCATACACCTTCACAAGAATAATTTGGATAATTTCAGCTCTGGAATTGCCAATCTCTACTGAACTAAAGGTAAAAGGAGCTGTTAACTTGAAAACTACCACTTCATGACATCACAAGGTGGAACAGAGCGTTTTGAGCTTTGGAGATGTAGACAGACTGATAATAAAGTGTTACTCAAACATGTGTGAATGAAACAAAACACAACTCCAGGTCTGTTTTTGAGGAGGTAACAACATTGTAACATGGCTTAACGCTCACAAGAGTCAATTTTCCTTTAATTAATATTGGCCTATGGGATGTTGTGACGTCATCTGAAATACAATATAATACTGCATGGAAAGACAAAGCTTGTAGAGAAAATAATGGAAGGAAGTTTGATATCATGTCAAATCCACACATACTTAACAAGTTTGCACTCTCCTTCCACGAGCTGAATTCAAACGCTCATCAGTAGGTGATTGTAAAAAACCCCGGCATCTGAACCGCAGAGGAGTCGCTATGTGCGTTTTCAGAGATAAGACGCCGTTTTTCAGCTTCGTGACTTTAGCTAAGAGGCAAATGCAAAGAGCTGATAGTGAGATCATTATGCGCGAGGTGCGTTCTGTCTCTGTGTTTGTTGAATGAAGAAAAAGCGACGTATTAATTGTCGTTTCCTCGCAGGATTTAGCTGTGAAAGAAGTGCGTGCGTGAAGGAGGGCAGGGGTGCCAGCTCTCCTGCCCACACACACACACATTTATACATATACAATTATCTACAGACACAAACACACTCACATATATACAGTTACACACGCATATATATACAGTTATTCACACACGCACATTAAGAGTCCATGTCGTCGCTCTGCATTCCATGGATTACAAGGCGTCTGCTCTATCTGGCTGTCTGCGGGCATGAGGGTGACTGCTGCCCCTCATACATCAGTGACGCTAACAAGGCAGAAAGATGCGTGTCTGCTTACACTAAAGTTAGTCATGTTTTGTTGAGAGTGACTCCTGACGTGTCTGGACACAACACCAACAGTTAATGGGTGTCGGAAATAGGCGTGTTTTTTGACTGATCCTCTGCCAAGTGAAGTGGTGACAACGCTGAATGTAATGCGATCGTCTGAGTATGTTACAAATGCACTGTTGTTTACTGTAGAGATGGGCGCTGTTGTGGCATCGTAGTCGTGTTTGGGTGTGTCTGTCAGAGGCCTTCCTGTGTGGCCCACCTTTTCAGTACAAACTCATTGACCTTGACATGTGGGGGGGACTGTTAGAGTTGTATATGTGGTGTTTGCCCCCTGCGTGCGCTCATGCGTGCTCATGTTAGAATGTCAGTCAGAGCTGCCCTTAGGCTCGAGGACTCATCAATAATAGATAGAGCCGGTGTCTATGTGTACTGTACCAGTGTGTTTGTGCAGAGTGCAGACTTTTGGACCAGGAGGGCCAGAGTTTGTGTGGAGTCTCCGGAGAGGCTGATGCAGCTAATGCACTCTTTCATTAATCACTAAAAGCAGACAGCTGAAGCTGCAGCAGTTTTAGCTCTGCTGTTGCCTCCATCATCTGTCCATACTGCTGTGTATTTACATACGTCTCCATTCCGTCTCTCTGCTTTGTAGCGCCTCTGTCTCTGCTTTCCAGTCTGTTGGCCAGGCTTCATGCTTGTTTGGCTTAATTGGCTTTTTTTCTGTGTGTGCTTTGCCACATGCCTGATTGTCCATAAACATACTTTACACACAGGAATATCGACTGGTAAAAGAGTGAGGTTGTGTGAAAATAGTTCAAGCAATTACTGCACTACTTTTGCAGACAGAAAAAATGCAGCAGCTGAATGTTGATTCAGTGGTGAATTGATATTTCAGTCAAACAAACACTGGTGTTTGATGGGTTTGGTGTTTGATGGGCTTGTTGTTTGATGGGTCTGTTGGAGCCACAGTGCCTCACTGTGACTCATTATGGTAGTCTGCCTCTTCTGTTTATTACGCCTGTTCACTCCATGAGAGCCTGTAATCAATGAACCAGCACAATATTACTGTTGAAGTGCACATAGACAGTTGGTGGATCTGCCTATACACCTGCTCCCAGATTACCGCTGGAATGCTTCGGATCATTTCATCTTTCCCTTTCAAAAGGTCAAACTTTGATTTACACTTGTGTTTTGATGTGTCCCCCTGTAGCCACGCGCGCCCTACGCTGCGAAGAGACAATAATTATCGCCCTGGCAACAGTGACCGTGATGGTGGTGGTTGCCGTAGCAGCTTACTTTGGCTACCGCATGATGCACGGTGAGTTACACGGCATTTATATTCTGTCCATGGTTTTGATAATTTGGTGTTTCATAAATGGAATCCAGCCGTAACTGCGTGGATTAAACGTCTTGTGTCATTTTCTCTGTGTGAGCAGGAGATGGTAAACAGGGCCTGCACAATCTGAACATGATGGAAGCTGCCGGATCGGAGAGCTCCCTGGATCTGGACAATCTCAAACTGCTGGAGGTCAGTGCTGCCGCGTAGACCAGTCCATAGTATTTATAGTGTGTGTTAAAGAAGCATTTGTTCTACAATTGAATCAGTTGGGGCCCAGACAAGAGCAGGAGCGTAGAGTGTAGTGCTGTAACTCTGTAAGTCTAACTCAATATGCCTATGGGGATCCGCGCCTGCAGTTACCTCAAATTATTTTATATCAGCTCCAAGACTCAAACATTTACTAAGACCAATGATAAAATCTAAAGTCTAGGTTGTATTTTGAAAAAACTGCAAGTGCTTAAAAATCACATGACCACAGTATTAACGAATTAAAGAGAAAATCCTATTCAACAGCAGCTTGGTCGGTCTCAGCTCCCAAAAATCCAGCTGGCTCAGATCGGCCTGTTTCGGAGGATAAAAGCGTGTAGCATTGATTCAGACGCGTTCTCCGCTGTCTGCTGGTAGCTTTACATGCAGCGAGTGTTTAAACCCACAGGAAGGAGACCGGAGGCAGACGAGAGAGGAGCGAGTAAAGGCACTGGTGAAGAAAAAACAAAAAACGGCAGCCCAAAATACATCAAGGTGTACGGTTACATTTGTTGTCTCAATGTGACTTTTATCACCCGATCACAACGGCTGCGATTAAGTGACAAGTCCTGGTGCAAAAATAGGAATTGGATTACACTGAAATAAATACTCAAAACTGCATACGGATGTAGAAGAGCTCAAGTTGTGTTATTAAATCAATAAAGTCTAATAATATCTTTAATGGCAAGAAAAACTGCAAGATACCGGAGAGTATAGAGGCTTATATCAAAGACTAATCTGAATTCATCCAACAGAAAGACTCAAGTTTTAGTTCTTCAGATAAAAGTCACTGTCACAGCTGCTTATCTGCTGTTGTAAAAATAGTTTAAGGCCACTCGGTTCCTTCTCATTTTACTTTCAGCTCTGTCAAAATATGGAAATTACAAAAACATCTACAGCAGCTGCTAGCTTTTTTTTAAAAGACCTATGTTCTAGCAGTGTTCCCATATCATTAGTTTATGTTGTTTAAGCTGTAATTTGATTGATTCATGCACGTTTGTCCTGCATTCCAGGTTTGAGGGCTCAGAAAATGTCCGTTTTCATCTACCCCCATGTTCAAGGCTTTTTACATGAAAGGTTAAAAAATATCAGCCATTTTTTCAACAAAACACGAGGAGCTGGAGTCTGTCTGGGAGTGAATGGACTGGTTTCTCTTTTAATTACATAGTTTCAGATCATAGTTTTGGTTCAAAATGAACAGTTGGTAAAAATGTATCTATTATGTTACCATTTAATACTAAAAGCTTATATAATCCGTCTTGTATAAGGTATACACTCAACCTTGCTACTCGACAAACCAGACAAGCAGCAAATAAATATGCAGGTACATAAGTGCATAAGGTACAAATATCTGAAACATTTTTGCTCTGACTCCTGCTTTCAACCCATTTGAGAACACTGGTATCGTTTCAGGCAAGAGTTGAATTCAGAACTCGTCCTTGTGTCTTATCAATACACGAGCACAGTCTCTCAAACCCAGCTCAGTGCAGAGGCAGCTCTTTACAGACTAAACAACGGAAACTAATGAGAGAGTGGCTCCGTACGGTGTATTAAGGATATTCAGATGTTTTAAAGGTTCACTCTGTAAAGCTTGTGATGGAGGGTCCGCCACCTGCTTGTCTCAATGGTAGGCCTGTCACGACAAATACTACATCGAGTTATAAACACAAACTACGTCAGTGTTTGCATTCTGTTATATACTTTTTTTTTTTTTTTTTTTTTAACAATATTGCACATTTAAAACTCTTTTTGTGGGATAATTCTGATTTATGGTTTGGTTTCACAATGATCGTTTATCGTCTGTTTACTTTAGCAATATATCACACTTCAAAATTTCTTGGAAGAGCGCCCTCTGCCTGTCAGATCCTCTCAGTTTTAACACAGTTTACTTATATGAAGCACTTTGGCCAGCTGAAGTTGTTTTAAATGCGCTATATAAATAAACTTTAAACTTTCACGTTATCCAAGTTCCTTTTTCAGGAATAAGGACTCTTGTAATTGGATAAAAGCAAGATGGATACGTTTAATACAAGCTGGACGAGTTAACGCCATGCCATGACATAATCCAGGCAAAAACATCACCATGGAGACGAGAAAAGTTACACTATTCAGAAAGTAACCTTAAAAGCAACAGGCATTTTTACCAGTTTATTTTGACCTGAAGGGCACACTGTGTTCTTTCTAATTAGATCTCTCATTGAAAGAATTGTTTATAAATGCTTTAGTAGGACTGCTTGTTCCCCCAGGACCTTTTTCCATCAGAATTCATTCATATCTGTCTGTTTACCTCCTCACAGCTGATTGGTCGCGGTCGATACGGCACGGTATACTGCGGTTCCTTAGACGAGCGGCCGGTCGCTGTAAAAGTGTTCACTGCAGCCAATCGGCAAAACTTCCTCAACGAATGCTCCATCTACCGGCTCCCTCTGCTGGAACACGACAACATAGCGCGATTTGTGGCTGCGGACGAGCGAACGGGACCAGAGGGGAGGACTGAGTACCTCCTCGTCATGGACTACTACCCACATGTGAGTATATTGGCTTTACAAAAATCCGCACCAGCTTGTAATTTCAGGTAGACAAATCACTTATTTAAGGTCCTATATTACACAAAATTGATTCTTGTGAGGTTTAAACCATGTTATAATGTTATTACAGCCTCTAAAACAGACCTGGAGTTGTGTTTTGTTTCATTCACACTTATTTGAGTAACACTTTATTATTAGTCTGTACATCTCCAAAGCTCAAAATGCTCTGTTCCACCTTGTGATGTCATAAAGTGGTAGTTTTCAAGTTAACAGCTCCTTTTACCTTTAGTTCAGTAGAAATTGACAATCTCAGAGGCTGAAATCAATCAAATGATTCTAGTAAAGGTGTATAGAGTTTAAAAACACAATGGAGCACTTCCTGTATCACCACATGATGACATCACAAGGGAACAACAGAGTGTTTTCAGTTTGAGAGAAGAACTCAGCCTAAAATCTGCAGGGTTTGTGTGTTAAACATGTGTGAATGAAAGAAAAAAAAACACAACTCCGGGTCTGTTTGTGACGAGGAAACATTTTAACACAGATCAGAAAACAGCGTGATATTGACCCTTTAACATTTCACCCGTCTGTTCGTCGCGTTTGTGCTAACCGCATCAGACGTGATTGTTCAGAAGGAGAAAAAAAAACTAAGTGCTTTGAGTGTGTGGAAAATCAGCTGACGGCGAGCCCACCAATCAAACCGGCCCTCGTCGTGTTTCCTTCAGTGTAATGTATGTGTTTTCTGAGCGACGCAGGGCAAGTGAGGACAGCCAGACCGCGGACACACAAGTAAACGATGACATAATGTATTTAAAAACGAACAGATGAATTTAATCTTGTTTAGTGGCGGTGACTCAATTGGCCCTGTGATTGATTTCTGTCGTGAAAAAATGAAACGTCGCTATGTGGCTTTTGCATTTTGTAAGTACGGACTGGTGCCAGAGCGGATAGTGAAGATTAATTCTGCTGGATAATTATTGAGGAGGAACCGTAGACTGTATATAGAAATAGATGTAGCTAACCTGCTAGCCGCCGCTTTGCAAATAGGAAGTGAGCATGGGCGCGCTTCCGACTCCATCAACTCTGGCTCCAATTCACTTTCTATTGAAAAACTGCGTCCTCTCTCTCTGTAACTGCTGCTGTCAGACTCGTCATTTTGGTCTTAAATGTTCGTATTAACCCGCACTACATGATCCTGGGGTTTTTATTTCGCTTATTATTATTATTGTGTCTGTAAATGAAGATGTGAACATTATAACAGACAAATCAGGCGCCAGTATCGTTAGCGACGATGGGGGGGAAACGCAGTGATTTTCGATAGTTTCTTGTAAATGATTTCACAGCGTTGACTGATCTTTCATTTGGCATCGTCGACAAAAAGTCTAAAACCAGCAGTGACATTTTTATAAGGAAAATTGTATTTGGACAAATTTGATTATTCGAGATGGCACACTTTCTCAATCATGTTTTGTGTTGGCGGTTTGCCCACTCTGGACGTTTGTGTGTCCTTTTCTGAGTTAAGTAATACTTGAGGGACGCATAACTGGAGCCACTGAGATGTAATATACGGTTAACCTCATTGTAACTTTTCTTTTAAAGCACCATGTTCTGTTGAAGAGGTGAATAATACTTGCCCATAGTCATTTTAAAACGTCTGCTGCCACATCGTTTATGCAGTTTTCTCTGACAGTAGGAAATATATAGTACATTTGAACAGATTGGACGACGTCTTAGTCACTTTGTCAGCTGTAACCTTTTCAGAATGCATCAAGGGTCATGTCTTTTTCGATTTGTTTCTTTTAAGGGCACCAGGAAGCTTTGGGCTAAATCATCAGCTATGTGTCAGGCGGGTATTTTCAGTCTAGACTTTGGCCCTGTTTCATAAAGGAAGTTCAGCTAACTGTGGGTTTTTTATGGGGTTAATATGGCCTGAGACAACTCAGAGTTTTCTGTTTCACTAAAGAGGTTTGGAGCAGAGATGATAAATCCTGAGTTTAGCACAAGACAGTTTAGATAAAGACTTTATCAATGGATCCCAGAAAAGAGGATTCACCAGCAGAGGCGTCCATCTTGAAGGGACAGGAAGTCATGTGGATGTGGATCAGTCATTTTAATATAAAAGAAATATGGAGCAGCACATTGTTTAATCAGTTAATCCTATTTTAGTTTGATTCAAACAGCCCAATATTCCTCCAAAGGCCCTCATAATTTTGCTGCAAACTGCTTAGATAAAAACATTAAACTCTTATTAAAAAGTTTGAAATGACCATTTTAATATTTGATTTCAGCTTTTAAATTAAATTTGCCAAGTACCCAATCTAAGCCGTTGAGAGCTGTGTGTTTAAAGGTATCTGACGTCAAATTTAAAAGTGAACATGAATTCAGCTGATTAAAGGATGAATGATTGTAATTATGAAACTAAAGACCTGCCCTCCCAAACTCACTTTAGACCAGACGGGATGAAAGCTCAGGTCTGTGAGGCATTTGAGTGAAAGAAGAGTAAAGTATAAATACAAGTCAAATCATTAAACGTCTGCGTTAAGCCTTATTAAGTGCACCTGGTCCATCTGTGATTGGTCATTCACAGTTTCTGAAGGAGCGCTCTGATGTCAGTCAGAGCTCTCCTTCAGAAGCAGACTCGGGGTTAGATGAATAAACCCTGCTCTGGACCAGGTTAGCTCGACAGAGTGAGTTTCCATGGTGACTGACTCTTTAGGTTCACTCTCTCTGTGAAATTGAAAACTCTTGAGTTTACCTTTTTTCAGCCTTAACAAAGTTTGAGTTTGGCCTAAACCTGCTTCTTGAAACGGTGACAGTGAACAGCTGATGACAGAAAAACAAAGACATGACAACTTTGTAGAAGAAGTAACCATTTCAGCTGAGCATCAGAAACACGGGGAGCTCATTAAGCTGCGGTTATCAAGGTAATTCAATATTCTCTGTGTAAAACAATGACGTCTCCATGGTTACTGATCAAACATTCTTAGCCTGTAGTTCAGACCTCTACAAACATACTCAGAAATGCATGCGATCTTAATTAGTTAAGCGTCAGAGCTCTTGGATATGTTGAGAGCACTACCAGAATGTTAATACCAGAAATTACCAATGAAATCTCAATACTTGTCCGAAAAAAAAAATTCTAATCCAATATTTTCCGAGATGGTTGAGACCCGGAGGACACACATAGATGCTTGAAGGAAAGTGGTTCTGTTTGAAAGCCTGAGCTCCCTTCGTACAGCGTTTGTTGATTTATCTTTGAAGTGACAGTCACGGAGTCAGCTCTTTGTCTCCCCCTCCTCTCTCTTCTTCTCTCACTCCTCTCAGTTGTCAGCTGTGTAAAGCCGTGTCTGATTTTGATTTCCCGTGTCCCTTCTCTCTTTCTCCCTTCATCCCCTCTCGCCCCTTGTCACCCGTCTGTCGGCCATCTTGCCCAGGGCTCCCTGAGTCACTTCCTGAGCGCCCAGACCAACGATTGGGTCAGCAGTTGTCGTCTGGCTCACTCCGTCACCCGCGGCTTGGCCTACCTGCACACGGAGCTGTTTAAAGGAGGTGAGTGAGAGGGCACTGCTGGCGATATAATACAGCAAGTCCAACGCGTCTGTGGTAAAGTGGATTTGACTTGATCCGATTCAAGAAAAGTATATTGCTTGTGCTGATTTCTGCTTGGGAGTTGGCATTTTTCTTAGGAGTCGGCACCCTGCTTGATTACAGATGTCCCACAGTATGGCTTTAAACACATCTATCTTATATTTATTCAAAACATGTACGTTTACTCTGAGCCAGGTGACCTCTCGAGAGATCTGCATGTAACTTGGCGTGGTGCCGTCAGCTGCTTGCCTGTGTGCTGATGAGTTTAATGCCGTGCTGTGGAATATTCAAGGCCGAGCAATGACATCTCCAAGGAAACCACCCGAAAAGCAGCATCGAGCAGCTTTAAAAATCTGTTAACAGTTTAAAATGTTTGGTAATGGGTGATGTCACATACTGGGGTAAAAATGGGGTTAGGGTTTGTCAGTTTGCCCACTGATCCGAAGGTTAGCGGTTTGAATCCCACTCAGGACATAAACATCAATTACAAGCAATGATATCTCCATGGAGACCACAGAAAAAGACGCATCGAGCAGCTTTAAAAACAGTTTAAAATGTTTGGTAATGGATGATGTCACATACTGGGGTAAAAATGGGGCTAGGGTTAGTCAGTTTGTCCACTGATCCGAAGGTTAGCGGTTTGAATCCCACGACACGCTCATGACATAAACATCATTGGTTGACCAGTTAGATCCACTGACCCACAGGTTGGCAGAGCTCCCACAGATTAACGCTGTTGTTGTGTCCTTGGGCAAGACACTTAAACCACTCCACTGATCGCGTGTGAATGGTGAGTGGTTCCTTGATGTGAAGCGCTTTGAGCGACTTGAAGGTGGAAAAGTGCTCTACAAAAAGCGTGACCGTTTACAATTCACATGCTCAGTTCAACCTTTAACTTGAGAGTGTAATCGATTTGTTTAGGAATTTATATAAAGCTTTTCTTAGACAATCTCTAGCTTTAAGTGTACGGTTTGTTTCTGCCGTGTGGTCCTACTGGCAGGGGTCCTTGTACGTTTAGGGTAATGGCGCTTTAAGACCCTGACAGCGCCGCTCCACGTGCGTTTTGTTTGGCTCCGAGCTCTTTTACATCCCCACGTTTTCTACACATACGAAGTCACCGCATGCACCACAAGCCAGGAGTATTTATAGACTAGCCCCAAGCCTGTAGCCTCCGAGAGAGAAGTGGAGGGAGGGTGAAGCAGGGGAGCGATAAGGCTTCATATGACAAGTGAATATCCTGTGGTTCAATAAAATCTTTCTTTAAAGGCTAGGGCTGACAGTTGGCTCTTTTTTTTTTTTTTTTTTACAATCCTGAGCCAGGAATTTTCACCCTTCTGTATTATGTTCACAGCCAAACACCAAATAGACAAAGTGCACTTGGAGAGACTGGGAAAGTGGAGACCGGTAGTTATTCTGTTTGTGTAAGCTTGTGACAAAAGCAAAGCTCACAAAGAGGAAAGAATAGCAAGCTACCCTGATCACTAGAGCGGCTGGATGGCGCACACACAGAGAGCCCACCAAAAAAAAAAAAAACCCATAGAAAGGATTGGCGTTGTGTGGAACCAACGCCACTGTCTCCAAGCGTTTCTCCTCCACGCATTCGTCATCCTCCCCCCCCTCTGCTCCCACACATCAGTAGTACACACTCGCAGGAGGCTGGGGACTGGGTACTGTCAGAGAAGCGACGGTTCAGTGCGCCCTCTGCTGGAGTGTTTTATAGCGCAAGCACAGACGACCACGCTGCGTCTTAATCCCATTGTTGATGATTAGATTAGAGGCTTTAGCAGTCTGTTGACATTGCAACTTGGTTTACTGAACAAAAAGTAATGAGGGGGGATTTGTTTTCATTAGCAAATAAGTCTTGTACATTGTTGTGTCATATCCGCAGAATATTTGGGAATGATGCATGGTTTTAAATATTTAAAAAGGGATGAATTTGCCTAGTTAAATATTACAAATTTTCCTGTATTTTCTAGATTTGTACAAGCCGGCGGTCTCCCACAGGGATCTGAACAGCCGGAATATTCTTGTCAAAGCAGACGGCACATGTGTCATCATCGACTTCGGCTTGTCTATGAAGCTGACGGGAAACAGGCCAGCACGTCACGGCGAGGAGGAAAACGCTGCTATAAGTGAAGTAAGTGACTGTATATCTCTATATTTCTGTTCTCATCTATGTTTATTCTAATGCGTTTCCTGCTTTTGTGAATTGTAGGTGGGTACGATCCGCTACATGGCCCCTGAAGTGCTTGAGGGAGCGGTGAATTTGAGAGACTGTGAGTCTGCGCTTAAGCAAGTGGACATGTACGCTCTCGGACTGGTCTACTGGGAAACGTTCATGAGGTGTACAGATCTGTTCCCAGGTGAGCATAAGTGCAAACAGAAAGAATCATAGACCGTGTATTTATGATCACTGTGCATTTGTAAGTGCAGGCTATATGTCTGCCAAAGAAGAATGTCTGCCTATTCTACAGAAGGGATGCAACATTCCTGCTTTTTCTGCTCTGATGCCAATACTTTGAGACTGGAAATATAATTGGTTCCCTTTAAACACGTGGCGTAGGCATAGATTGTATATATGTGGATAAGTGGACATAGCTAACCTACTAGCTGCCGCTTTCCAAATAGGAAGCGACTGTGTCCCCTCTCTTTGTAACTGTTGCTGTTAGACTCATCATTTTGGTCTTAAAATGTTCATATTAACCCACTCTACATGTTCCTGGGGTTTTTATTTTGCCATTTTGACCGTAAATCAAAATATGAACTTTAATAACAGACAGATCAGGCTATTTCGCTTGTGTTAGCAACAGGTTTGATTGACAGTGTTGCTAAGCGCCCACTCCCTGTCAAACCAGTGGTGTGGGTGGGAAGGGGCGTTACCTTCAACAGCCTGGCTCCGGATTGGTTCTTTGGTTGCTATGATACTAGCAGTCGGATGTCAGCTCCAAATTGGCCGCTATAACTGCAGCCTCGATGAGCTTCATTTGACTGGTCCACTTCTTTACACAGTCTATGGGCGTATGGTTAAAAAATTATCCAAATGTGTTTTGTAACTGTTATTCATCAAAGTGTTTGTTGAAGTAGCTCAAGAACAACATAACCACAAAATATTCCAACACTGTCCAGTATATCGTTCTATTACATACATTTAAATCCGAAACCAGTATCATATGGGTGCGTCACTATTCTAAATTCTAAATACTCATTCTTTGTCGTGTACAGGAGAATCGGCGCCAGAATACCAGATGGCTTTCCAGGCGGAGGCAGGGAACCACCCGACGTTTGAGGACATGCAGGTCCTTGTGTCCAGGGAGAAGCAGCGGCCCAAATTCCCAGAAGCCTGGAAAGAGAACAGTCTGGTGCGTTTATGTAGGGGAAGGAATCTAGGTTACAACGAGGAATAGGAAAAAGAGCATCAGCAAATTATGAAACTACACCTGTGCTGAACGCACTGAACATAATGCAGGTCTAGCCTATTGTGGCATCTGGGAATGATAAGTGAATTTTAGCCATTACAGTTGTTTAGAAGGAGAGATTTTGCCGTGGGAGTAACTCGTTTGCTCTTTCAGGCTGTTCGCTCTCTGAAAGAGACGATGGAGGACTGTTGGGATCAGGATGCAGAGGCCCGACTCACTGCTCAGTGTGCGGAGGAGCGACTGGCTGAACTCCTCCTCATCTGGGACCGATCAAAATCTGTCAGCCCCACCCTCAACCCCATGTCCACTACACTGCACAACGAGAGGTACAAAACTGAAGCATGTTAACATTCAGCTGTGTTCAGTTTATTCACACACCCTCTGTGTCTTTTAGGAATCGCATGACACCAAAGTCTGGACAGTACACAGACCATCCCTCCACTTACATAGAGGAGCACGAGGGAGTGGCCAAAAACACACAGGCTGACAGCACTAATGCTGTGAATGGCAGAGCAGTGAATGGGACAGGGGAGAGAAACCGAAACTCTATCAACCAGGAGAGGCAGCAGCAGGCCAACGCACGTCTGCCCAGCCCAGAGGGCAGCAGCACCAGTGGGCCAGGGATGAGAGGAAGTCCCTCAACCACCACCACCACCACCATCTCTGAGTCTGAGGGGCCCACTGCAGCCGCCACTGTCCCTGTGTGCCTGCACCTTACCCAAGAGGACCTGGAGACCACCAAGCTGGACCCCAAAGAGGTGGACAAGAACCTCAAAGAGAGCTCCGATGAGAACTTGATGGAGCACTCCCAGAAACAGTTCTGCTCTCCAGACCCGCTTAGCCCCGGCAGCTCCAGTTTACTCTACCCCCTCATTAAAATGGCCAGTGAAGTGTCCGGCCCCTCCGAGCCCCCCGCCCCCATTCCAAGCACCATCTTCCCCCTGCCCAAGCAGCAGAACCTCCCCAAGAGGCCGTCCAGCCTTCCCCTGCGCAACAAGCCTGCTAAGAAAGAGTCCTCCTCACTGAGGTTTAAGTTCGGCCGCTCAGGGAAATCCAACCTACGGCAGGTGGAGGGGAACAAGGTGAACACTGGAGGAGTGGTGCCCGTTCACACTGTGGCAGAGGCCCATAGGCCCAACGGCACCAACAATCTACCCGTCCTGAGAGACGTGCACGCGAACGGAGCTGTGAACGGAGCCGTGAACGGCCACGCCACCACCATCTCCACCATCAGCAGCGGCTCCACAGGCTTCAGCCAGAGCTCGGGCGTCCTGAGGTCCGACGACAGCCGCCTCAGCCTCGGGGTCATCACTGCCAGTCCAGACGAACACGAGCCCCTCCTGAGCAGAGAGCGGGAGCCACTGGACCCCTCCACGCTGCGCTCGGCTCGACCCAACACTAACAACAACAACAGTAACACGGGCCACGGCCAGGGCAACGGAGAGGGCGAAGGGGAGAGCGACACGGAGGAGGAGGGAAACAACACAGAGGGACCAGGCAGAGAAAGCACAGGACCCCCAGGAGAGAGCTCCGGGCTGGGCAGCACACAGGGGGACGCTCCGGTCTCCATGAGAGGAGAGGCTCTGCTCCGACAGCCACGCGCACGCCGGCCCGAGAGACCCAACTCCCTGGACTTGTCCTTCACCACTATGGACCTGGCCTCTCTAGGTGATTTTTAAATACTTGTTATAAGCTCACCACCACAGACTGTTGTACAAAGACACACACTCCACACACGTAATGCATGAGGATTCCAGTTTTTACACTGCAAAGATATTTTTCTACATTATCTACACTACTCTGTTGCATGCCCACTGGTTTGTGATGTGCCACTTTAGATACTGACCAGTGTCCTTCCTATTCCCCAGGGGAGGGCCTGGTTCAGCCAGATGGGGCCCTGGGTTCAGGAGATAAAATCAAGAAACGCGTCAAAACGCCTTATTCAGTGAAAAAGTGGCGGCCGACTACATGGGTCATCCCCACAGACACGCGCGAGCCGGAGGTCAATAACAACGGCTCCACCCGCGGGCCAGGGCACAGGGACAACCGGCCCAAGTCCAGTTCGGCTTTGTATCTGCGAGGGGGGGGCAGTGACACCCACGTGTGACTCCAGACCCCCACAGCACTCAAAAGCACCAGAGCGGTTGGGTTGTGTGTGAGCTCTCGAGAGGATGCTGTGTACAGTTCTAGGTCTATCGCTCGTGTGTGTCTTTGACGATGGCATTGCTTTAAATGGAATCCAGCTATGCAGCATTCTCACGTGCTTCTTTTGTCTCCATGCGTTCGCTCATCAGCCCCTCTTTTGTTCTCATCACTTGAACTGTTCCAAACTCGAGCATAGCATCATTTTAAGTTTTTTGTCTGTGCACTTTGAATGAGAAAATCAGTGTTTTAGAGAGCGAAAAAAAAATCCTGTCTGACACGACCATGACAAAAAGTGGTCTCTAAACTTATCAAGGCAAAAACAAGCATCACCACTGAGCGTTCATCCTTCCTGTTTCGCTGAATCACGCTCTGTAAAAAAAAAAGTCTCGGTCTTAAAAGACAGAACAAACCATTTGAATTTTTGTATTTTTATTAATTTGTATGCAATCTCCTTTTGTCTATGTATTCATTTTGTACCATGATTTTTAACTGTGCAATAGGAGTTAGCTTTTAGATGCTTTTTATGTTTTTTTATTTTCGTTTTATCCCCTCGTTATGTTTTGTCAATCATTCTTGCACTTATGAATAATCACAATCATATGTAAACTACATGTATCCCTAAATCATGAGGAGACGAAGGACGACAATCCCTTATCCCATCTTCTCCGAACGGCTTTTTAAGTACAAAATACCCCCAATCCTTATTAACTCGAGAAGTGGATTTTTTCCTCGTAACTTCTGCTTGCACAATTCCACAAGAGTCCTACTACTACTACACTACAATCACCAGTATGTAATCTACGGGGGGGTCTTTTACAATGGCCCGCTGTTTAACTTGCTGTACCGCGATCACCTGACCTCACTGTGGACTGTGTGTGTGACTGAAACACTATATAAAGCCCAGACCTGCTCCTTTTGAAGAAAAAAAACCCGAACCCGTCTGAAGCACGCTGGAGTTTATTTTCTCTGCTTCTCTCTCTCGTTTCATCCAGTTTTTGAGTGATATATTTGTGTGCGAGGACTGTCCGTTTTCCTTCTGTAATCTCAGCGCTGCTTCAGGGCATATGGAAAAAAAAATCTCATTTATGTTTTTGTAATCTGTAATTTGTAAGAAAAAAACCTTATGTATGTGTATTATTGCATTCATATTTGCATCATTTTTATGAAGTTGTGTTATGCATTCAATGGACACGGCCTTTCCATTGCTATGCGTCCTGTTCGGTACCGTTTCTGTAAACATTTTTGAGTCAATATGAAAATAAATCTCAAATAAATGTCTGGAGTAATTGTTCCATAGAGTTGGATGTGACTTATTTGGACTTTTGTTTCAGCTCTATTCACTCTGAAGAATACGCTGCTTTTAACCATAGACTGTATACAGAAATGGACATAGCTAACCTGCTAGCCGCCATGTTTTAAATAGGAAGTGAGCATGTGCGCGCTTCCAGCTCCATCGACTCTGGCTTCAGTTTCTATTGAAAAACCATCATTCCTCTCTCTGTAATTGTAGCTGTCAGACTCATCATTTTGGTCTTAAAATGTTGGTATTAACCTGCTCTACATGATCCTGAGCATGTAGAGCTGAGCGGGCATGTCCCACTGGGAGGAGGCCCCGGGGAAGACCCAGGACACACTAGAAAGACTGTGTCTCTCGGCTGGCCTGGGAACACCTTGGGGTCCCACCGGAGGAGCTAGAGGACATGTCTGGGGTGAGAGTAGTCTGGGAGTCCTTGCTTAGACTGCTGCCCCATGACCCGGCCCCGGATACGAGGAAGAAAATGGATGGGGATGGAAATGATCCTAATATTTTTATTTCGCTATTGCGTCTGTAAATCAAAATGATGAATATTAATAACAGGTCCCATTAACATTAGCAACAGGTTTGATTGACAGTGTTGCTTAGCACCCACTCCCTGCTAAACCAGAGGTGTGGGCGGGAAGGGTCGTCACCTTCAACAGCCTCACTCTGGATTGGCTCTTTGGTTGCTATGATACTCACGGTTAGAATTCTAAATGTGGAACTCGGCTCCAAATTCGCCGCTATAACTGCTCTAACGTCGATGAGCTTCATTTGACTGGAGCTGAAGGCTGTGGGTGACGTCACTCAGTCCTTTTCTTTACACAGTCTGTGCTTTTAACACGATTGGTGAAATTAACTGATTTTGACATTTGGATTAGTAACCCTTTCAGGCCTGTGACAATAATCACTATATCGACTTGGAACATACTTTTTTGGGGGCAATACTTATTGGGGAGAAGTAGAGAACTTTTTGCTATTTTTCCTGTTTGATGATTAGATTTGAGCTGCAGAGGGTCGAATACATAACTTCCTATGATTCATTATAGATTCAAACTGAGTTGCATTCTGCTGATATGATTAAAAAACACATTTAGAACAGCTTTTTGGGAATAATTCTACTTTATGACTTATTACGTCAGTAGCCCAAATTAGTTTCAATATTATCGTTTATCATCTATATTTTCTTCAGCAATATATTGAACTTCAAAATGTGTTTATGTGTGTATATATGGACGACGAAGAGCAGATTTATATTTGGGCTTTTGCTTCAGCTCTGTTCACTTTTTAGATAATCTTCTGCTTTTAACACGACTGGTTAAATGAACAGATTTTGACATATTGATCAGTGACACTATTAGCGTTTTGTTCGTTCCTTAAGATCTAGGTATTTCAAGGTCCTATATTACACAAAATGGACTCTTGTGAGGTTTTATCGTGTTCTAACACTTGCTCAAAAACAGACCTGGAGTTGTGTTTTGTTTCATTCACACATGTTTGAGTAGCACTTTATGGGAACTAAAGAGCCTAAATATGCATCGTTTGTGTGTTAAACATGTGAGAATGAAACAAAACACAACTCCAGGAATTGTTTGTGATGAGGAAACATAATATAGTATAATATGGGCCTTTTAAATTGTTTTGAAGGAACTTAAATATCCTTTTTAAGTTTTATTAATAACACTAACAACATTTATATTTTTCTTCAATGATAGACTGCTACTATTATATTTTTATCTGATTTTTTTTTTATTAAGAACATGTCAAATATCCATATTGTCTCATTTAGTGTCATGCTTTCTTTTCAAAATATTACCAAAGTATTCTGTATTTTCTTAGTTAGTCCATGTAGGCTTCACACAATAGAATAAATTAACATAAATTTCAATTATTTATATAAAAATGTGCCATATTACGTCTTTATAAACTCATTCACCCTGCCAAAAAAAAAAAAAAAAAATCCCTGTCCACGTGTCGTTCGCTGATGCCGGCGCTAGGGGCGACATTTCCCCCGCGCTCTTGTTTATACCTGTCCTGTCTGCTCCACGCGCCCTAGCAACTGCAGCATCAGCACGAGCGCCAGCGACGGGGCTCTACGTCACTCCGTCTCCTGTGCGTCAAGCTGCGTCCACGTCCAGCTCAGACACACCGGAAGTAACGTGAGACTCAAAACAAAAGGAACTGGATGAACCATAACCGCGTTCAGTGTTTATGTCACGTGTTGTACAAATATATAGCTGTTAATAATGTCATTTATGTTTAAGATTATTGAAGATATGTAAACTAGGCTGAGTCTGGATGCCTGTTTTTATCTGCACTCTACTACTATGTTTATTTGATTGAGAAACCATGAATCTGTGCATAGTAGTTAGCTAGTTTGGCCTGTTATAAACCCTTTAAACAGCCTATATATGGTTTAAAATGGAACTCACCAAGTTCCATTTTTTTTAAAATTCTGCTTTATTGTTGCAACACTGAAAGTCCCTATTGAGGAGTTTTGTCAGAATAAAAGTTATCTTACAGCTGAAATAAGACTTTGGATTGATGCTTTAGGCTTTTATTATGTTAAATAATACAAGTGTAAAAGTGTACGTTAGCAGCTATGTTTCAATGCCTATGTTTTTTGAGTGTTTTGAGTGTTCAATATAAATAAAATGTACTATCATTATTATTATTTAGAGACGCTGGAGTTTTAAAGGGCCCATGTTACTCTATTTTCTGATTCGTGTTGTTTCCTCATCACAAACAAACCTGGAGTTGTGTTTTTTTGTTTCATTCACACACATGTTTAACACACAAACCTTGCATATTTAGGCTGAGTTCTTCTCTCAAACTGAAAACACACTGTTTTCCACCTTGTGATGTCATCGTGTGGTAACACAGGAAGTGCTCCACTGTGTTTTTAAACTCCACACACCTTCATTTCTAGAATCATTTGGATCATTTCCATGCTGGAATTACCAATTTCTACTGAACTGAAGGTAAAACGTAGTTGTTACCTTGAAATGTGCCACTTTATGACATCACAAGGTGGGACAGAGCATTTTGAGCTTTGGAGATGTTACAGACTAAAAATAAAGAGTTACTCAAACATGTGTGAATGAAAAAACACAACTCCAGGTCTGTTTTTGAAGCGCTAACAACATTATAACACAACTTGATGCTCACAAGAGTTAATTTTGTGTAATTTAAGTGTAATATAACACAGAAAAAATTAAATTCCTGTGAAATAATATCAATCCATGTTCATTCCGCTGCATTAAACATGTTTTTCACGTGTTGTAGCGCAGTTATAACTTTACCCCACTTTTATTTTGAAAGTGACTTCCGCCGCGCGCGCTTGCGTCATGTGACTTGACCGTTGGTCCTCAGTGTCGGCTAAACCAGCATCATCTCCGCCCTCTTCTGCCCGTCTCTTCTCTTTTCTGTCCGTCTCGTCTTTTCTATCGCCTCTCCCTCGCCGCTAACGCAAACGCACAGGTACTTTTAGCATTTCCGTTCTTTTATACACCTCACGTTTGGACCTGAGCGCGTTAAATAGCTTTTTTCCCCCCGCCGTCGTGCCGCATCAGCCGTTAGAGAAAAACATCCATCCACAGCAACGAGGAGGAGGCTGGCTGCAACACAGATACGCCCATTCTGACACCTACTGTATCCGCACGAAGACACCGACACGCTTTTTATACGTGTTTGTTTTTAAGAGGGCTATTTTACTTGTTTTTTTGCTGTTTTTCCTGCTTTTTTTCCCCCAAAGAGCTGTGCGTCTGGAGGATCTGTGCCAGAGCGTGCCAGAGTGTGCCAGCCGTGCGTCTCCCTGAGGTAAGCGTGTTTTCCATAAATCATTGTCTCCATAAACCATAATTTGCCTGTTCAAATGCTCTCTGGATGGGCACATGATTTCCTGTTCGTTGTTTAAATGTAAATCTCGTGTTTTGTGTGCGTAAAAGTGCAGGAATGGAGAGGCGCGCGCTGGTTTTCTAGTAAACACAATTGGCCTACATTATTTATTTAGTGCAGACAGTGGTGTGCACAGGGCTGTGGGCCAGTGGGATGTTTTGGTGTTTTGTTTTGCCTAAGAACAACTCTACAATTATTATTAAATATTATCATATAGAGCTGTTATGATTTTTTTTTTCCAGCATAATTTGTAAAGTTAAATAAATAAAAAAAATAAATACATACATAAGACAACAGACAAATATACTAAACAATGTATTAATAAAATTTTTTAAAAAAAGAAGAATATTCACGTGTTTGTCAAAGTACTCCGACCTGTTGTGATTTTTACATAATTCATAATAGGTCTGATGTTTCATAATTGGTAACTGGAAACTTGGCAAACAAAAGCAAAACAAAGCTTAATATCAACCCGTAGTGAGGATCATTTTGGCTGTTCAGGACGTATAGCCAAAGGGAATTATGGGAGTGTTGAGAGTGCACGGGGCCTCATACAGTATGCAGTGTTACTATGAGGCACTGCTGTCATGAACTGCTGACTGGCACATCACATATGATTATACAGCTCAGTTAGCACTGGAAGTACAGTATCCGGCATACTACTACTACTACTGCTACTATTATTACTACAACTACTGCTGCGGCCTACCTCCTCCTTCCCTGTTTACTACACACACATATGCTGCTGTGTTAATGAATATCAGTGGGGCCGTTCCTTAGCAACAGTGATGTGTTCTGGTCCTCCTGCCAATTTTAGCCCCTGGATGTGCAGGGCCATCCCCCCAGCGCCGCGTGTTTGTCTCTGTTTGTCTGTTGTCAGGACAGGGATAATTAATGCTGCTGAGTTAGGAGTTTTTATTAATGAAGTGCATTTGTCGTTTTGGAATGGGACACTCCAAACACACAGGATGCAGCGTGGGTAAAATGGACAGTGAAGAACCCCAGACTGCCATAGGGAAAGGAGCAGAATCAATACAATGCACTTTACATGTGATTATTTCAATATTTCATGTGAATAAACCTTTACAGTCGTATCAGCTGGAGTGTTTCTAGGGCACATCAGCCCTGCTCCTTATTCACACACTTAAAGCCCAGATCTCATGAAATAAACATGAGAGGAGATGTGCTGATGTGGTCCGACGCATAGCGCTGGTTAAACATGTATTCATCAGGGTCAGTCGGGCAGCGGGCACATGCCCTCAGTGCCCCCCACACTCTGTCCCCATTTAAGCTCTTTATTCCATTAACCCGGGCGCGTGGAGCCGTATGGAGGGGCCATGTTTGCTCTGAGCAGCACAGGCTGGATTAGGATCAATCTGGAGGTGCTCCCAAACCTCGACAGACAGACAGGGCTAATCCCCCCTGCAACAGCTCCAGGGCGGCTCGTTTGTTGACATGTTGTTGTTTACATCCTCCTCTTCCTGTGTTGTTCTGTAGATATCAGCAGACATCCTGTAGGTCTCCTTCAGTCTTGTGCTCCGTTGCATCGTGGATTCCTCCCAGCCCTGCCCCTCCTCCTGCCTCCCCATTCTCCTGCTGGTCTCCTGCCATCGTGTCCAGCTGTGGCCCACACAGGGCGCGACCGCTGGGGCTCACCTGATCGGTCCCTGGCCTCAGGACGACAGCCAGCACCAGCACCAGCACCAACACGTTCCCTACATGCGGGACAAAGCCACGCAGGTGAGCCCCCGCAGCCCCCATGTCCGAGAGGTTAAATATGTCCTCTGTTCTTGACACTCAGAGTGTCTTTCTCTCTGATAAGTGACTTATAAGATGGTCATTAATGCACAGAGGTCAGGAGCCGTTGCAGGCAGTTGCATCATCTGTGGTGAACACGCATGTTCTAAAGCTCTTTAAGACACAGGCTCAGTGTTACACCAAACACTACACAATCAGTCGCTTTGAAAAAGATATTTTTACTATGGCTCATCAGGGTTTTAAACTGGATCAGAATCTTTATTTTTGGGTAATTACTTGTCTGTTTGTGTGTGTTGCAGACCCCCAGGGCCTGGGCAGATGAGAGGAGGAGGGGCTCTCACAAACGCTCGGCCTCCTGTGGGAGCACTGACCAACTCAAAGAGGTCTGTGTACAACTGTCACTCTCTCTACTGTCTCTCTCTCTCTCTCAATCCTGTCACCTTGCACTCTCTATCTCTATCTCTCTCTTGTCACGCTCTTTCTCCGGTCTCTGTCCGGTCTCTGTCCGGTCTCTGTCCGGTCTCTGTCCGGTCTCTGTCCAGTCTCTGTCCGGTCTCTGTCCGGTCTCTGTCCGGTCTCTGTCCGGTCTCTGTCCGGTCTCTGTCCGGTCTCTGTCCGGTCTCTGTCCAGTCTCTGTCCAGTCTCTGTCCCTCCTGACTCTCCTGTCCTCATTGATCCACGGTGGATGTGACGTTGCGTTCCTATCTTTCAGATCGCTAAGTTGCGTCAGCAGCTCCAGCGCAGCAAACGCAGCAGCCGCCATCGGAGGGACAAAGAGCGAAAGTCCCCTTTTAATGGCAGCCACACCATCATCCAGTCCCAGGTGATGCTTATGCTCTGAGGAGACGGGTCAAGACGAAGTCATGTAGAAGTGACAGATTCAAAATGAGACATATTTTGATCATAGTAACAATATAAATCAGTTTCTACTTTTTTTCCCAAAGCTTGAACTTCAAAACTTTAGTCAGGATATTTCCACAAACATGGTAAAAATAACCCCTCAAATCATATGAAAGTCCTGTTTAAAAATGTAGTGAAGTAGAAAGTACAGATACTACTCTCAAATGTAGTGAAATTATTCACTGTAAAATGTACTCAAGTAAAGTTGGTTTACTTGGTTACCTTCCGTCACTGTTTATAGCTGATGGAAAGATGGAAGATGCTCCACTGTTTCCTGTTTCTGTTTGAACGTGTCTGTGATCGTGAGGCTTCATGGCCTATGACCCTCAGTGCTGGACACCTGTTCCTCTCTGTGCTGGACACCTGTTCCCGCTGGAGTCTGTCGTCCCGCTCTCTCTTTCTCTCCTGTGACATAATGGAAAAGCACAACTGGCTTCACCATTTGCTCAGGGATAAAGAGCATTTCAAATTGATGCTTTTAGATGCATCTATTTTTCCATGTTACTTTTAATTGAGAGCTGTTAACTGGGGAGAGGACCGGGCTTTACTGAACAGTTTAGTTTAATTTCAAGCTTAATCAGAACAACTATAAGCTCCCATTATGACATAAAGAAAGTCCTATTATTTTGTGCATGGAAATAACATTCTCAATCGGTATCAATTATTGAAGCAGTTCCTCAGTATCAAAATCGAGTTTGCAATTTTAGTCAGGGGAGTTGACAGGGCGAACAAAGGGGTCTGATGTCCTGGGCCACAGGGTTTGAGGGGCCCAGAATTGGACCTTCAGCCTATTAATTTATATTAGAGGGGGGCCCATGAGAGAGTTATTGCCCGGGCTCCAAAATTTCTGCCGCCGGGCCTGCTGTTAATGTTAATGTGGTGATAAACTTTTATAATCACACCTGCTCCTGTTTTTAATGTTTTAAATGGAATGTATTGTTCTGTATTTTCACTCTGATTGGGTTCTCCCTGTATAAAAAAATATTATGAAACCCAAATAATCTATTTACTTATGAATAAGTCTGAGCAGCATTTTTAATAGAAACATGTTACTCAAACTTGTTAAATACTGTACTACTATTTCATCATGCATTACTTCTGTGTATTTTACAGTCTCCTATGCCCAAAACCATCTTGATACCCATCCCAATCGGCAAGTCATCAGCACCTCGTTTCCGTAACAGTGTTGAGGGGCTCAACCAGGAAATCGAGCGTCTGATCATCCGGGACACCCCTGAGAAAGAAGAGGCTATTGTTGTGAGTTTGGTCTATTTTGGTCTATATTTTCTGTAGCAAACCCACATTAGAAGGATTAGCACAGATCAAACAGTTGTTTTCTTGTCCGTTTTCCCAGCCTCAGGACGTCCCAGATGGGCACCGCGCTCCCCCTCCCGTGGCCCCCCAGCGCAGCAGCAGCACCCGCAGCATTGACACCCAAACACCCTCAGGGGGCGGCCTGAGTGGTAGCCATAGCAACTGCAGCAGCCGTCCCGACTCCATCTCTCCCTCCTACCTCACAGTTCTGAACGACACGAGCGGAGGCAGCCCGTACGAGGACAAAGGTAGACCCCGGCACGCATGCCCCCCCTGCTGGGAAGATCTGTTACTAACCCTGACCCCCTCTCTGACCTCAGAACTGGGCCCCTGCTCGCCTCTGCCCAAATACGCCGCTTCTCCCCGGCCCAACAACAGCTACACCTTCAAGAGAGAGCCTCCGGAGGGCTGTGAGAAGGTCAAAGCCTGCGAGGAAAACATGTGAGTGCAGCGTGCGGGATTAGACTATGGAACAGTTTACAACTTTAAAAAAATCATCTTTATGAGATATAAAATAGATGATGTTAAATCAGACATATTGCGCTTGTGTCTCTCTATAGTTATAATCTATGACACCTGTGGATCATTATGTATTTACACATTTTAAATCTGAAAATTCATCTGAAACGACTTAATAAAAAAAACAAGTCCGCTGACACTGCGGTGTCCAATGGGAGCTGTCGTGTTAGCGCCCCCTGTGGATAAGAGAGAATATAATTTGGTGGGCCATCGTAGTCTGAAATTCTTCTCCCATAGTCAAACAAGCTGGGTTACAAATCATACTGTACTTGCCCCTTGTATTATTATAAACCAAAAAAATAAAGAAAAAAACATCGAACGAGAGGGTGTTTCCAAACGTTTGACTGGTAGTTGTATATGATGTAACATTATACATATTTGAAGTACTTTTTCCACCACAGTCTCATACAGATCTGTGGGAGTCTCTTGAGGAGGTGCTCCACTTCTGTAGCTCTGATCGATGTTCTTCACTTTGCAGTTTATTATTGTATCAGTTTAACCGCGTCCACACAGTTCTGTCATGTCTGTGTCTTAAAGCCAGAGGAGCCAGAGGTTTTTTAGACTGTGGTGATGTTATAGTCTCAAATGGGCGGGGCAAGAGTCGGTTTTCCCTAGTGATCACATTGTGCTTTGCTATGAAACATCCAAAGGGTAAATTCCTAAATGTTGAACCTGATCATTTCTGTTCGTGACAAGCCCCAAGATCTCACTGTGTCACAACACAAATCTCTCTTGAAAAGAGAAGAAAAGATTCATTTTACCTGCCCCCAATAGTGTGTTAAATACTATTGGCCAAAAGAATGTTGTGATGTCATCTACAGCCCAACAACAGGTTTTGTACACAGCAGCAATTATTATTAAAACCCTCAAATATAAAATGAACAAGGTATTAAAATTCAAACTGATTAATGTAAAGACTACCTGATTGTTTTTGTATGTAGATAATTTCAATTTATGTGTTTTTTGTAGTATTTGTCATATCAAAATTAGCATTAGCGTTAGCATTGAGACACAAACACCTTTTACAAACACAGAAATGTTCTCCACTGAAGTCTTTAGCGCACACCCTCAAGTCACTGCCTTATCTTTAAATATGTTTTCATTCTAGCACAAAAACCCCATAGAGACAGAATTGGACTGGAAGTAGTGATGTAACAGTGAGGCTGCCAGACGCTGTTGGGCTCAGAGCCTTTTGAGTTGAGTGTTTTGTCTTTTGCTTTCAGACCCAAGCCTCTGCAGGAGATCCCGCCCTTCCTGTGTCCCGACCGGAACAAGGTGAACTTCATTCCCAACAGCGGCTCTGCCTTCTGCCTGGTCAGCATCCTCAAGCCCCTACTGCCGGCGCCCGAGCTCAGCTTCCGTCCCGGGGTCGGCCTGCGGAGTCTGTCCCCGTCCCTGGTGCCTCTGTCCACTCAGCCCTGCCTGCTGGAGGAGCCCGAGAGCTTCTGAGGTTCCCTTTGGACATCAACAAAACGTTTGCTCCAAAACAATTGCCTTCAGCATGCCAGCTCTTTCTCTGATGTCCCTCTATCGTTGAAGCACTACCCACTGCCTCTCCTCAGACCTCCGCTCCTGTGTGGCAGTTTGCAGTTCACATCTCATCGCTTTCTTCTTCTACCTTTAGCGCTGGTTATGTTTGGGTTTGTAGGCGGAACGGGCGGAGGACTGACGTTTAGTTCATCATTATACCATAGCGCCTTTCCACGGACATATACTTTTTCTATCTGTAGTTATTTCTCTTGTAATGAAATAATAATGCCTTCCATCAAGAAAAAAAAAAAAAAAAATGTAACCGGTTTCCTTTGGCGACCAAGAAATTGACCGCGGAGGCGAATTTTGGTGCTGCCAAATGTATTTTCGTAGCAAAACTTGAAGGGTCACAAAAGGAGACATTTTAAAACGTGCCTGCTATTTTGGACCGATCCGTTTCCCCAAAACAAAGTGCTCGGATCACGTCTGTGGATCTCTGCACTCTGTTACCGTAGATACACAGAAAGAAAAGGGGCGGGCGCTGAGATGATACTGTTAAATAACATGTTCGAGCATCTGTGAACCTAATCCAAATATGTTTTATACTTTACAAACCGCTCGCACTCTGCTGGAGATTGTGGAGTGGACAGTCGTTGCCTTCTTGCAGTAGTAGCAGTGAAGCGCCCCCAGTCTGTGCTGTGTATCTATGGGGAAGTGACCAGGGCCAGTGGTGGAAGTTAACGAAGTACAAGTATTAAAGTACTTTTAGGTATGTGTACTTAAGTATATTTTACAGTGGATACGTTTTACTTTTACTTCACCACATTTGAGAGCAGTATCTGTACTTTCTACTACACTAGCAGTATCTCTACTCTACTTTTCATCTGATTTGAGGGGTTATTTTCCCATCCTGATTTAAGTTTTCGAGTTCAAACTTCAGCTTTGAGCAAAACAAAAATAAATTCACAAAATTCATAAGAAAAGTTAAGAAGTTGATTTGGATTGTTACCGTTGAACAAAATATGTCAAATTGTGTATCTGTATCACTATATTAACACTTACTTTTTACTCTTAAAGTGCATTTTTAAACAGGTACTTCGATTTTTTCATGTGATACTTTTACTCGAGTAACTTTTTACCTCTGTATCTGTTGTCTGTACTTTTACTTAAGTAACAGCATCGAGTACTTCATCCACCACTGACCCAGGGCTTAGAAACGGGCAGCTTGTTCGACCTGTGTCTGCTCAGCCCCCCCTTTGCTACAGATGCCCTCCCGTCCCCCTCTCCCCTCTGTCACTTACCCTCCCTCTTCCTCCTTCTAATCTTTCTCTTTTTTTTTGCTTTCCCTCTGCAGCTCGCTCCTGCTCTTGTCCCTAATGTGTCGCTCAGCTCGTGTTGTTGTAGAATGTTAATGCTCGGAAGATCCTGCCTCCCTTTGGCTTCGCAGGGACAGGAGCGCGGAGAGGTCAACCCAGTCTATCAAAAAAAAACAACAAGAAAGAGATTATTAACAATTAACTTTGTATTACGAGATATTATGTTCTCCAAAGAATCAAAAAAGCACACGCGGATTTGGGCAGTAAAATATATACAGTGCAATAGAAAGTAGAGTTGTCAAAAGTGTCGAAAATCAGATATTTTAATCGATGCTAAAACTAATATTGAAACTAGATATTTAAGCAGAAAAACACATTAACAGGACAAACTTTGAGCTTTCGTGAACAGTTTTGTGCCATTTTGAGCTTAATCAGAACAAGTATAAATCTCATACTATTATTTTGTGCATGAAAATTTACTAAAAAAGTAGCATTTTAGCAGCATCCAGTTAGCATCGTGGTATCTTAGTATCGATTTTAGTATCGAGTTTTAAATTTTAGTCAGGGAAGTAGACGGGGGGGACAAAGGGGTCTGTTGGCCCGGGCCTCAGTGTTTTAGGGGCCCAGAATTGGACCCTCTTCTTATTCATTTATATTAGAGGGGGGCCCATGTGAGGCTTTTTGCCCCGGGCCCCCAAATTTCTGTCTACGGGCCTGATTTTAGTATCGTGACAACACTACTACAAAGCAATGCAGAATATATTTATTATAAGTACTGAAGATTTTAAATGTAAATGTAAAAGTAAAGTTTCTCCTGTGTTGTTTTAGAAAAAGTGGTATATAAAAACATTACACAGTGTGGCTTTAACTTGACTACAATATTTTAAGAACTTTATACTTACATAATCACCAATAGTCAAACGTCAAAGCCAACATATTTATTTTAGTTCCATAGTAGAAAGTAGTGCTAGAGTGAGCGGTGTGTTCTGATTGGCTGATCACCTCCCCACGCTCCGCCCCTTTCCCTCGTATATGTCCACGCTGCTGGACCGTGCCTGCCCGGGTGGGTTTGAAAACGTACCGGATTGTAAATAATATGGAGGCACACCTGTGTTTGTATTACTGGCTGCCGTAGATATGTAATGGAATGACTCAACAATTGTACTATAAAAAAAAACAAAAAAAAACAATCCCTTCCCATGACCTTTGACCCCTCCTCCTCCGAGTACTGTGAATTAACTACATGTGTCATTATTGTGAAGAATAATATTGTATTTATTTATGAGACAGGAGGAGTGTAATTGGGGAGAGATATGAAACTAATCTAGATGACATAATCCATCTCAGGTTGTAGTGGTAGAATACTAACACACTAACACTATTGTCCGAGCCTGCAGCTGCTGTCTCTGTAGCCCCACGGGAAGTTTCAACTTGTAGCAGAGAAGTAGAGAGATTTGTGGACGTCTTCAAATCAGTTTAACAAGAGCTTTTTCCTCAGTTTAAATCCACTGGCTGAAAAACAATCATATATTTAAAAAAAACAAAAAACATCGCAGATTTTGTAAATGTGCCGTATTTTCACAGTGGATGATTTTGAATGAGCTCCTAACACGTAACACTCGTTTGCTTGTCCAGTTTATTCGAAACAGAACTGCCAAAATTTCATGTTTAATCCCTTAAATGAAATAAAAGGCATAGTTGAATTAAACAAAGCGTCTGTGGTTCATTATAATACATTCTTCTGTGCAGTGTGTAAATCAAAAGTAAACAGTGACTCACATATAAAGCTGGCAGTTAAAGGTGTATCACGTAAATCTTCTGGGTGAGGTTCTGCCATGTGCTGGTCGCCATGGAGATGTCACTGCTTTGACTGTTGTTCCACTGTAAAGCTTTAAACTTATCCCTCTCCAGCTCAGGCCGATAATTTGTTTTGGGGCGACCGATCTGCTGCCAAAAACATACACGTTATGTTTTATTTTAACACTTTCTAACTCTCTTAAAGGCTAAGTTACAGGTCAGATCTGTGGAGAGGCGCTCACAGCAGGAAAGCGTGTTTTTAAGGGATTTTGTCTACAATAAAACATCTCTAATAGCAGTAGAGATAGAAATTATAAATGCAGCATAGACATATCTGTTATGTTTCCTCATCACAAACAGACCTGGAGTTGTGTTTTGTTTCATTCACACACATTTAACACGCAAACCCTGCATATTTAGGCTGAGAAAACACTCCGTTCCACCTTGTGATGTCATCATGTGGCAATACCCAAAGTGCTCCACTGTGTTTTTAAAATCTAGAATCATTTGGATCATTTCAGACCTGGAATTCAGCCAATCTCTCCTGAACTAAAGGTAAAAGGAGCTGTTAACTTTAAAACTACCATTTCATGACATCACAAGGTGGAACAGAGCATTTTGAGGTTTGGAGATGTTACAGACTAATAATAAAGTGATACTCAAACATATGAACGAAACAAAACACAACTCCAGGTCTGTTTTTGATGACGTAACATTATAACATGGCTTAAACTTCACAAGAGTTAGTTTTGTGTAATATAGTCCCTTTAAAGCTGTACCGTGGAACATGCCAGGCTGAGCGACATCTCCATGGAGACGAGCAGGTGGCTGACACTCTGCCAGAGAGCTTACAAATTCACATTTAACACACATCTCCTCCTCCGTCACGATTTCCTAAAGTCAAACCAAAACGCAAAAGTTGTTTGACGTTTCAGTTTGGCCTGGTGCATATTTGATGTACAGCAAACACGAGGTGAAAGGTCGCATACACATTCACGAAGGTCAAAGGTCGTCTCGATGCAGCAGTTTCAATCATCAGAAGAAGAATTACAAGAAATTAACAGCAACAGATTACTCTGCCCTCCCCCCAAATGTATTCTGTGCGATACAAAACACAGATAAAAATAGTGTCTTAAAACATAATATAGAAATAAATACTCAGATTAGTATATTAAATAGTGTTTGGTAGAGCAGTTGTAGCAAAAAAAAAAAAAAATCTTACTCATTAACTCATTCTTCACAGGATTCCCTTTCACATTTCACAATAAAACACATGGATGAGACTGAAGTGTGTACTACGGTTAGACCTGTCACTATAATCACTACATCGACTTGTACTACATTTTTGGGGTATTCATCACAAGTACTTTTTCTTTGCACTGCTGGGATATTTTGGTTATGTTTTGGCTGTATGATGAGATTTAATCCGTAAAAGGTTGAATTAATAACTTCTTTGACTCATTACAGATGCAAACTAACGACTTGAGTGATTTTTTTAACAACATTGTAGATTTTTTTGGTCTAAATCTGCTCTTGGTCTATATTTCTATCGTCTATATTTAATTCAGCGACACATCAAACTTTAAAATGTGTTAACGTGACAGGTCTAACTACTATAACTAGCCAGCACATGTAGACGCCAGCCATAGAAGCAAACATGACAATAAAAATCTATTATCTAATATGTAGGACTGTTTCAGATGGGCACATTAAGACATCATATATTGAGTTGCAGCAGCTTAGGCAAATAGAGTTAAGTATTTGTGATTCAATGTTCTGTGTACAGGATAGTGTTAATATTACTACCACAGACCGTATAAAGAAGTGGACTTAACCCACAGCGCTTGGCTCCAGTCAAATGAAGCAGTTTGTCAATGTAAAGTGAATTGGAGTCGATGGAGCCGGAAGCGTGTCCATGCTCACTTCCTGTTTGAAACGCGGTGGCTGGCAGGTTAGCTACGTCCATTTATATATACAGTCTATGATTACGACATAAAATCAGGGACGTGTAACCTTCCCTTGTAACCTTAACGAATGTATAGAAAGCAAAAGGACACACACTCGACAATGCAAACAGCAATAATACAAGCTGACCACACGCTCCAAAGTAAACACTGTCGTCTCCACGTAAGAACCCTGTGTGCATCTGACTTTAGTAGCTTGTAGTGTGGCGTTAACAGTCATGTGCAGGGTTTTACAATTTAGCTTTCAGAGTGAATCGGTAGAAATGGATCAGGAGCATTTACGCGTTGAGTAGCTCGTCTGCAGAGCGTCCAATCGCGTCCGGGTTGGAAAGTGGGTCCAAATCTGCAAACAGGTTGAACCAAGCCGACATATCTTTGGATGATCCCGGGGCACCTGCAAATACAGCGGCGTTTTAACTCGTGTAGAGATCCCAGTGTGGAGTAAGTGTTAGATATTACTGAGTTTACCCGTCCTGGCTGCGCTCTGGGGGGGCTGCGCTGACTGGCTCTGGCCTGTAGGGGGCTGCATTGGTGGGGTTTGGAACATAGGAGGGGTCGCCCAGCCTTTAAAATAAACAAAAAAAAAAAAAAAATAAAAAAAAATAACTGCTACACTTTAAAATTACATTAGAATGACAAATCAGCTATGTGAATTTTTCTACTTCAAAAAAAAAAAAAGATGTGATGTAAAATGATTAGGACCGTTGCCATGGCAATTAATAAGTCAAAACAAAATCCCTCAAAATGGCTTCTATAACTGGACAGGGTTATTAGATTGAAACCCACGAATATACAGTATCAGTCAAAAGTTTGGACACACCCTCTCATTTAGTGTTTTTTACATTTTATATACACACAGAAGCTATGAAAAATATGAAGTAAGATTTATGTAATTATGTAGTAAAGAAAAAGGTTTAATAACTTTTTTTTTTATATACATTTTATTTTTTGTATTTTTTTTTTATTTTATTTAAATCCAACTAGCCAGTTTGTTTTGTCGAAAAATATTAGTTAGTTATTTACACTTTTTTTCATTGCTACATAATTCCATATATCATGTCTCATATATTTGATATTTTCTGTTATGTATAAACAAGTAGAAAAAAAAAAAAAACTAAAAAAAAAAAAAAAAAATGAATTAGAGGGTGTGTCAAAACTGCTATTGTATCTTGTATCTCCTCAAACTGCACAAATAGCAGCACAATGCAGTTACAGGTGAGATAAACCACATTCCACCAGCAGAGGGCAGCCCAACAAACCTGTGGAGCTGAGACTGTGGTCGAGCAGATGTGAGGGCAGAAACCCTGTGGGGCTGGGGGGGTTGGAGGGGGGTCGGGCTGTCGCTGTGGAGACCCCCCCGCTGTTAGCCGATACCGCTGCTCCAGATGGGACGGTGGAAGGGGTGCCGGGACTGTCCAGAACTCCGAAAGCGTCCTGCCACTCTTTGCAGAACTCGTCCGAGGCGCCGGGTCCTGGGCTGAGGAGGTCTTTGAGGAACGCCATGTCTCCTTTGTCGCTGTCCTCCTCATCTCGTCTCAGGCCTAAAGCAGAATCACTGTTATTATCGATACAACGAAAGAGAGAAACAACATTTGAACATTTGAAAGAGAGGGAATAGAGCAGAAACATGAAGTTGTGCCAGTAAAATGATACTAGATTCTTCCATCAAGACCTTGTTCGTTGCCGAGTTTCAGATGATATCACAACTTTCTATAGGCCAGTACCATTTCATTACAACAGGGTGGTCAAATAAACTTTATATTGTGAAAAACAGATTTGTGTTGTATTAGTTCAAGGGTCTAGTCTAAGGAAGCACCAATCCAGCTTTTTCAGTTTTAATACCGATTTTGATACTGTAGCTTTTAAGTATCGGCCGAAAACTGCATTTATTTCCTCTAAACTAAAGTAAAATGAGACAAAAATGATCCAAACGTGTTATGTAGCTGTTATTTACCTCTTAAGTAACTTCAGGACAACTTTGGACATATACATTGATATATTAAGACCATTTACAACTCATATTTAGCCTCATAATTTATCTCATAATGTTTGAACTTTAATTTATACAACTAGGACTTCGACTGAACCAATATTTAGAAGTTGATTTCTGATACCAGTATGAAAATGTCGCATCTCGAGTCTTGTCATTAACAGAAATCATCAGGTTCAACATTTGGGAAAACACCCAAAGTACAATTTAGGAAACAGGAAAAGGACAAACTGTCTCTTGCCTCCGTCTGAGAGAGTGACGTCATCTGAACTGAACAATTGATTTCACTGATCAATACTTTGAACCCAGGCACCCACATGTCACAGCCTTTAAGTTAATAAACAAAAGAGCTATGGGGAAAAAAAACAGAGTCCATCCCACAAGAAGCTTTGTTAAGAGTGGTAAAAGCCAGTGGTGGAAGAAGTACTCAAGTTGTTAAGTAAAAGTACAGATACTGGAGCAAAATATACTCAAGTAAAAGTACATGAAAAAATAAAGTAAAAGCATTAAAGTACCAGTTAAAATGTACTTAAAAGAGTAAAAATAAAAGTATTTTGCACTGATCAAATGTAGTGATTATGATAAAGATTTGAGCCGAACAGAAACAATTGAATCGATTGTTTTTTCCAGCTGTTTTTTGTTTGTATATTTTTGTTATAAACGTGTTAAAAATAAACCTTAGCCTTTTCAGCAGGTCTCAAACAATAATGAAAAAATACTTTTACTTTTCAGTCCAGTTCAAAAATGTAGTGGAGTAGAAAGTAAAATCTACTTTAAAATTGACTTAAATCCAAGTTTGAATATTTTTACTTTACTACTTTTACTTTGTTACGTTCCACCACAGGTAAACAGCGTGGTTAGTGCAGTGTGCCCAAAAAGAGGTTAGAAAAGCAGCACACAGAAATATTTTTTCAAGTTTTACCGGTGATGGGCTGTTGTGTTTGACTAGACCGAGAGCCCCATAACAGATGTGGGAGTCCAGGCGGGGGAGGGGGCAACGGGGCAGGAAAAATGGGGTCGTTTACAGGACCGGGGAGCAGTGGAGGAGGTGCTGCGTCACAGGCCATAAGCATAAGGTCGGCGTCGCCTTCATTTGCTGATAGACTGTTAAAACTTTGTGGAGATGGAGTGAAGGGACGGAGCGATTCTGGAGCTAAAATGTCAAAAATCAATATTCTAAAATATTCATCAGAAGTAATAACACGATCGACTCACCAATGTCACTGATCTGGTTTAGGCCGTCAATGCTGGGAGTGCGGTCTGCAAAAGAGACAACACACTTTTGTTTTTTTTCCAAGGCTGGGTTCACACTTGGTTTAGTCCAGATACATGTAGACTTGTTTAGTCCTGGTTTAGTCCTGGTTTAGTCCTGGTTTAGTCCTGGTTTAGTCCTGGTTTAGTCCTGGTTTAGTCCTGGTTTAGTCCTGGTTTAGTCCTGGTTTAGTCCTGGTTTAGTCCTGGTTTAGACCTGGTTTAGACCTGGTTTAGACCTGGTTTAGACCTGGTTTAGACCTGGTTTAGACCTGGTCTAGTCCCAGTGTAGTCCCAGTGTAGTCCCAGTTTTGATGTGTGCAACAGCCTACATCTGTTCACATTTGGTTTAGTCCTGATGTATGTAGACTTGTTTAGTCCTGCAATAGTCCCACGACAGTCCGCGGTGTAGTCCCCCGTGTAGTCCCCGCTGTAGTCCCCCGCGTAGGTCCCCCGTGTGTAGTCCCCCGTGTAGTCCCCCCCCCCCCGTGTAGTCCCCCGCGTGTAGTCCCCCGTGTAGTCCCCCGTGTAGTCCCCCGTGTAGTCCCCCGTGTAGTCCGGTTATGTGTACAACAGCCTACATCTGTCACACTACTACTCGTTACTAGTGTACGTACCGGCTTCTGATCCACTTCCTGGTTCCTTGTTGTCATCCAAAGACACCAAGCTATGGCAGAAGTAAACAATGTTATCCTCTGCTACAGAATACATTTTTATTATTCACCTGTGAATTCCTAAATAAAACTCTGAGCTAGTGAACGAGACTACGCTACCACCTCTAACTGCTCTAGAACTTACTTGTAGCTGAACACAGGCACACACTGGGCCTCGTGTCTGATTTGAACATGGCTGAAGTAATCGAAAGGAATATAACAGTACAGTAGAGAAAGGTGTTGAAATAGCACAGAGCTTATACACATGCAGATTACTTTAGGGCGTAGTTTTAGTTTTACCTGTCTGTGTTTCTTTGTAAGTCCTCCTCCTTCTTATCCTCTTCACTTTCTGATATCAGATCTAAAGGGTCTCTCAGATCCTAAACAGTAAAAACAGTTTGCTTACATCAGCGTTGCCAGGTACGCACTTTTCCAGCAGAATTGGGCGAGTTTTTAAGAGTTGTCGCAGGTGAAAAATATTGTCCACAAGTTTAGTATTTGGTATTTTGGCATTTTCCATGTAAAATTTTATGATTTTAGAATAAAAATTAAAGTAAGTCCTGAATTTCAGTGATAAATCTTCATATTCAAACCCATCCGTGCCATATGTTCTGCATGTTTTGGCCGTGTTTTTCAGGCAGTTTTGTGCGGGTTGGATCGCAGAAACCTGGCAATCCTGGCTTACATTACCTGTAAAAAGTTTGGACACACTTTTTCATTTAAGTTTCCATGATTATTTACACTGCAGATTCGCACTGAAAGCATCAAAAATATGACTGGACATGTGTGGAATGTAGCAAGGATAGAAGAAGCTCAAAATAACTCAGAAGAACAGCCACCCTTTGCTTTAACCCTGGTTTGCATTTTTGGCATTTCTTGACCCTGTTTTGGCAAAGCTGTGAAGTGAAAACCACGTCAGGAGACTTCAACCAAAAGCTCATTGAGAGAAGGTCAAAGGTTTGCAGAGCTTTCGACAAAGTACAGTGTGGATACTTGAATATAAATATTTAGTCATGCAGCTTTTTTCTTTACTACAAAACAGCAAACTTTCGACTGGTAGTGTACACTCATGTTTTTTATGTATTTGTTGAGTTTTTATATCACACGAGCAGTGACTTTACCTTGAGCGTCGTGAACTGGTAGGTTACATGGCCTTTGAACGCCTCATGGATCTTTGACATGGAGTGAGCCGTCCTCTCCCAGAACTGGAGCAGAGTGGTCTGTCAAACATGATAACGTTATTTAATTTCCCCGTTTGTGTTTGTGTACATTTAAAATTAAAAAATGTGAAATACCTGATATGTGCAAAGCGAGTGAGACAGCATGTTACAGCGGCTGGCTCCGAGCATGTCCACTTTCTGACAAACATCGTTCTTCAGCTTTTCAAATTGGGTTTTCGTTCCTCTGACTTGGGATTGAACCTAGTTATAAGAAACATGAAGTTAAAGGTGCACTACATAACCTTTAACTGTCCACAATCTGCTCGTTTCCATGGAGATGTTAAAGCTTTGCCTAGAATTGTCCACAGCATAGCGTTCGACTTCTTGATCTCCATGGAGACAAGCAGGTGATATATATTTATGTTCGATTAGATTTGCTTAGTATTGTTGAAATAGAAGTAGTGTCTTTGTACTTTGCGAAACTTTTCCATCTGTTTGTACGTGTCGGGGTCCAGCTCTTGTGAAACGTCCTTCATCCACAGCAGCGCTCCTCTGTATTCTGTACGGGCTCGTTCCATCCGAGTGACCGTCAGAAGAGTGTCCTGAATGGCTCGCCTCCTAAACGTCTCCACTTCCTGGTGCAAGCGGTGCAGCGGTGCACACAGGGCCATCCTAAACAAGATGATAAGAACAGGACTTAGGCCAAGATGAACTTAACCCATCCTTGTGGGAATTACTTGGCTGAGAAATTGCAACAGAAAACATACACTACCCGTCAAAGGTTTGGATACGCCCTCATTCAATGTTTTTTTTTTTCCCTGGTCCTTGTCCTGTCCCCGCTTAGTCCCCGCTTAGTCCCCGCTCAGTCCCCGCTCAGTCCCCGCTCAGTCCCCGCTCAGTCCCCGCTCAGTCCCCGCTCAGTCCACGCTCAGTCCACGCTCAGTCCACGCTCAGTCCACGCTCAGTCCCGCGCTCAGTCCACGCTCAGTCCACGCTCAGTCCCCGCTCAGTCCACGCTCAGTCCACGCTCAGTCCACGCTCAGTCCACCACGCTCAGTCCCGCTCAGTCCGGTGGAACAGAGCGTTTTTGATGGAGATGTAGCAGCATAATAAAGTGTTACTCAAACATGTGTGCTTTTTTTTTTGAAGGTAGCAGCATTAGAACATGGCTTAAAGCTCACAAGAGTCAATCGTGCATAATACAGGACCTTACATTTTCAACTCCTCAAAGTAGTGACCCTTTGCTTCGCTGAAAAATATTTACTAGTTATTTAACATTTTTTCTTTACTACATAAAAAACATGAATGAGACGGTGCTTCAAAACTCTTAACTGGTGGCATATATGGAATCTGATGTGGTGTTTTGCTGACCTTTGCTTGGCCGAGGTGCACAAGGCTTTGCTGGTGGCGTTCATCATGTTGCCAGCTTTAGTTTTATCATGTTCGCCCTGGAAATGCAGAAACAGCCCGAGCTCATTTTCCTCTTGGGATAACCCTGGAGACAAATGCACATATTTAGACACAAATTAGACAGGAATTTAGTATTTTTAAGAAAAACTTTGGGAGCGAGCTCACGTGTGATCCTTTGCTGATACCTCTCGATCACCTTCAGCAGCTCTGTGCATGTGGACTGAACCGAGCGGAAGAACTGAAAAAAACGAAACAAAACATGAGAATTTGAATGTTTTTAATTAACAATAAGATGAATTATTTGTATTGACTTCAATGTGGTTTTGCTCTTAAAAGGCCCACTGTGTAACTCCTCAGATTACTGCTGGACACTGCCTTATATTGATCTGAAGGGAGGGGCTAAGCGAGGGGCACTACAATGAAACTCAAAACACCTATTGTTTACAGTATAAGCCGCACGGCACCATAAGCCACAGCGGTTAAAAACTGGAAAAAAGCAGCGGCTTGTACTCTGGAAAATACGGTACCCAATCAGAAGCAGCGCCAGGCAGCCGTAAACACTTTCATTGGTTTAGCCCTGGCATGTGGTCGAATACTCGTTTTCAAACACACAGGAAATATGCCACTCGTTTGTACTTGTAAAAACTGCTGGGTTTTTTTTGAACATTTGTTTTTGTAATTTAATAGTTACTTTATTTGGTCATTAGTTACTTTCATCACACAGTAATACAATTACTAACGCAGTTACTTTGGGGAAGAAGTAATGGGTAACTATAACCATTACTTTTTTGACACCAGCATCAGATCGGTAAATCTCTAGTCAATTTACTGCCCCAAAAAACCAGAACGTGCACTCTTGCTGATAGTGGGGATGCCTCTTCACAGATCTCACCAGTAACAGAAACTTTTTATGCCATACTATGGATCATTCTAAAGCAATACCATCTCCATGGAGACAAACAAGTAGCGACCCTCCACCAGAAAAGTTACATAGTGCACCTTTAATTAAAAAGAAAATAAACATGACTATTTGTCTTTAGTTTTGACATCTGGCTCAGCTAAAAGCAAAATCAATACCGTCTTAAAAGCATTGGGTGGTGGCAGCTTTAGCGTGTTACTTATTAACATTAGAATAAACAGCTTGAGCCTGGGGTGTATTTTTCCTTCAGTAACAGAACAGCACCTGTCAGACTGAGGCTATTGCTGCTTTGATAGATCTGTACCAATGTCCCGGTCAGTCTGGACATGGTTTTTAATGCGCTCTAATGAAGCGGGCGACCTCATCCAATTCATATAAATCACACGACCTCTGACTCGGCAATATGTCAGTAGAAACAGCAGCCAGCAGCGATAAACATTAAAATCAATGGACAAGTGAAGAAAACAAGACTCTTTTATGCCAATGCAGATTCAGACGTGAACTGTAACAGTCACATCAAATCAATCTGCAGCTTTTTAGCATCTAAACCACGGGTGGGCAAACTTTTACACACGGGCCACAGTGGGTTCTACTACTAATTTAGATATTTGGCCTGTATCATGTAGCAAAGCATGAATACGCAGGGCTCCTTGTACAAATTGTTTTGCAAATGCATTAATTAAATTAATAATATTTATTAAATTTCAGTTAAATAAACACAGCAGAAAAACTTTGAACAAGGTTTACCCTGAACTATTTTAATATAATCTGGTCAGATTCGGTGGGCCGAAATTAATAAGCCCAAAGGGGTGTGTGTGCCCCCCAGGCCTTGCCCATGGCTGATCTAAACACATTGTAAAAATCAAAGGTAAACTGTCAAAACGAGACTAGGAGAGACTTGTCCATGCATTTGTTCTCCAGTAGGTTAGACGACTGTAACGTCTGCTCATTGGCCTCTCCAAACGAGCCTTAACACACAGCAGTACATCCAGATAGAACACTGCTGCTCGGGTCCTGACTAGAACCAGGAAGTACTTCACACATATTTCCTGTGCTGCATGAACCAGCACCAAAGAACATCTCCCACATGTTAGAGCCACATGAACCATCTCACACTCTGAGGACTAAACCGGGACTAAACCGCGACTAAACAAACATGGGGAATCAGTTTTCAGTTTTGTGCAACTAAAACCTGGAACAGTCTTCCTGAAGATGTGAGACATGCCTCGACTTAAACAATGTTTAAATCTAGGCTCAAAACGGTTCTGTTTAGCTGTGCGTATGACTGAAAGGCTTTTATTTTGCACTTGTCTCTTTTAATGTTAATTTTATGATGATTATTTATGTTTTGATTTATTGCATTGTGATTTTAATGTCTTTCTTATTATGTAAACCACTTTGAATTACTTTGTGTACCAATTGTGCTATACAAATAAACTTGCCTTGCCAAAATGTTTACAGCTGGTATGATTGGTTTAATAGCACACATAAAAGTCACCAAGAAAGCCCATATAACAGTCAGGGGCAACGCTGTGATCAAACTGAGAGGATAATCTAATTACCAAATGAGGCGGCTCTGCAAAAGAACCAAATCTAATAAACAAAGTTAGCGAACAGTGCCCCAAACTCAAAATGAAAATTATGGAGCTCCACCATGATATAGATCTCTACTTTGTAATCCTGAACAAACACCGAATCCATATATTATCATTTCATAGTGTCTTTTACAGTCAAATGGTGTGTTTGAGGAACCAAGGAGAGGCGCTGGGACAGAAAAATCTTGTTCCTAAGTCAACAATGAGCTCCCAGTTACGGTGAAATACTATCACCTCCCACTCTCACGGGACGCCCTGTTACTTCTAAATGCCAGGCCAATCAAACGGCTCTTTGCTTGTTTGCAGGGAATCAACACAACAGACAAGAGACACACTGTACCTTTCTGAACTTGACTAGACAAGTGTCAGCCCCCCATACTCCCCTCTAAAGGTGAATATAGAATAGTTACTGGTACAAATGATACTTTTTGCTTCTTATCATAAACATGTAAAGGGACTGCTTTAAGATAAGGGGCAAAACATTTGACCTTTACCTGCACTTTTACTCCAAATATTGTGTTAATGAAATGATAAAGCTAAGAATTGCCTCTGCCACTATTTACTTAAAGCTAGTAATAAAAACATGTTCATATCGCAGAACTTTACCTCAAGTTTTGCATCCAGGTCTGCATCTGACGCCACCACATACTCGTCCTCTTTCTTCCCAGTGGCTTTAATCAGCACCTGCTTTGTTTTCCAAAATTTCTTCTGCATTCGGGCCATGACAGAGCTGTCATCCAGCATGTCTCCCATAAACCTGCCCAAAACACATCAATACAGCATCATTCTGTCGCAAATCAGAAATTATTTGTGGGCCAATTTCAATATACACTGCCTGGCCAAAAAAAAGTTACCACCTGGATTTAACTAAGCAAATAGGTACGAGCTATAGGTACGAGTCAGGTCTAGGAATGAGGTCAGCTGACTACTTGAATATACTGAGTGACCAGGTTATTCCATCAACGGATTTATTCTTCCCTGATGGCACGGGCATATTCCAAGATGACAATGCCAGGATTCATTAAATTGTGAAAGAGTGGTTCAGGAGCATGAGACTCATTTTCACACATGGATTGGCCACCAGAGTCCAGAGCTTAACCCCACTGAGAAGCTTTGGGATGTGCTGGAGAAGCTTTGTGCAGCGTCAGACTCGACCATCATCAATGCAACATCTTGGTGAAACATTAATGTAACACTGGATGGAAATAAATCTTGTGACATTGCAGAAGCTTATCGCAACAATGCAACAACAATGCCACAGTGAATGCGTGCCGTAATCAAAGCTAAAGGCGGAACAACCAAATATTAGAGTGTGTGACCTTTTTTTCGGCCAGGCAGTGTATATACATACCCGTCCATTGTCCTTGGTAGATGTTAAGATATTTCTGCAAAACACAAGTCAAAAATTAATATACACACACAATAAACAAGATCTCTCAGCAATGGCAGGATTTTCCAAAGCAAAAAACAGTGGTTGTTTGAGGCTCAAATGTCACCATGTAGAATGAAATTACATTTTTACACTGAAGTTTTGTTTGTATAACTTGTAACTTCTAACTTATTGTGTGTAGAGAGTGTGTTGTTCTGGATAAGCGGAAGAAAATGGATGGATTGATGGAGAGAGTGCGTTGCATGTGCACAGTGTTATATTTGTTTTAGTGCGATTCTTGCTTTTCCCTGTCCTGAACTGTCCTACATCAACCTGCCAAGGATCTAAAGATGTAAATCACCCACCTTTGGCTATAATCTTTACATATTTACAGTTTTAAATGTGCATTAATATGTGCAACCCTTTTACAAATACAGAAATAAGAGATACTTTCCTTGGTACACAAAGTCACTGTGCCTTTAAGTTGTTTACTGGTGAGGAATGCACATCCAAAATGATTTCACACTGTATTTTCAAGCATTTTTCTATCACATGCAGAGGCCCAACACAGACAGCTGCTGGTTGGTTATAATTAAAGTATAACTGCTTATCTTGAGTCACCAGGAGAACACTTTGGGGCTAATCTAAAGCTAATCTAATGCTGTTAAAGCAAGAGTCAGACACCTGCTCTGAGGACACAGCTCTGGAGTCAGCTGGAACAGGTGCAGGAAAAATACACCAAATAAAGCCCAACAAAGATATCAAAACGACTGGGAACGTAGCGGTTATCTGGTACAATGTTAAATACTTGGGAAAAGATGCAAAAATAAAAAAGAACATGTAAATATCGTGTGAAAAAAGGCAGTAAAGGTGCTAGCAGGAGAGTAGCACGTAGCTAGTCTTGCGTGACGGTTACGACGTCGGGTCTCGTGCCTCGTCACGTTTAAAGTGAGCCGTTGGGACGTTTGGCGGTTAAACAGGCGCATTTCTGTCATAAATATACGAGTTTGTGAGGAGAATTCAGTGTCTACCTCGTGTTTATCGCGTCCAGCTGTCAGAGCATCTACGCGGTTAGCCTCCTCTGCCCACAGTCATCATCTTCTGAGTCAGAGAAACAGGATATGCAAAAGAGCAGCTGCACCGGGGCGGCGCTGGGGGGCGCTCGAGAGTCATCACTGCACAAAGATCGTCTATGGAAACAGACTATGACGTTTGTGCTCATTAAAACTCACAAAATTGACTCTTGTGAGCTTTAAATCATGTTATAACGCTGTTTTCTCCTCAAAAACAGACCTGAAGTTGTGTTTTGTTTCATTCACACATGTTTAAGTAACCCTTTATGATCAGTTTGTCTGCATCTCCAGAGCTCAAAATGCTCTGTTCCAACTTGTGATGTCATGAAGTGGTAGTTTTCAAGTTAACAGCTCCTTTTACCTTCTGTTTAGTAGAGTTTGGCAATTCCAGGGCTGAAATCGTACAAATAATTCTAGTGAAGGTGTATAGGGTTTAAAAACAAAACACAGTGGAGCACTTCCTTTATTACCACTCCATGACATCACAAGGAGGGACAGAGTATTTTCAGTATGAGAGAAGAATTCAGTCTAAATATGCAGGTTTGTTTGTGTGTTAAACATGTGAATTAGACAAAAAAACAACTCAGAAAACAAAATATTGGACATTTAACAATCACGTTTCATCTCCTGCTTTGAACATTTTATGGTTTTAAACTATTCTACTCCTCCCTGAAATTGCTTAAATCTGTCTGTGCCAAGAAAATGTCAATGTCCACAATGTGACTTAAGTCCTTTTGCTTTAACATTATATTTACAATATAACATTCTCTTTAAGTCTTTCAAAATGCTGTAATCCCTGTAATATTTGATGATGTCATGTCATGATATGTAACCAAAGTATTTATTATGTAAAAAATAATATGTTTTAATATACAATTTTCTTGATTGAATCCCCTGCATAGAGTAGTTTGATGCAATATTTTGTTACTTTAATATATAACAAAGCAAAACGTCCATCTTTACATCCAGCAAAAGTAACAGAACTCAAAATACAGAGTGAGACCTCTTCTCTCGCCTTTGCTTTAAACTGAACCTGTTTTAAGAGGAAAGGGTAGATTAGCACAGATGACAGATTCTCATTTAAAAGCACGAGGAAATATGTGGGCATTGTTTAAGAAGAAAAACAACACAAGGAATTCTTTATATGTGACGCAATAATCACATTTTACACTTGGACAAACTTAAAGGGCCGTATTACACTGTTTCTGATCTGTTTTAATGTTGTTTCCTCATCAAACTGACCAGGACTGGTGTTTTTTTTGTTTCATTCACACATTTTTTTATACACACAAACCCTGCATATTTAGGCTGAGTTCTGTAATATAGGACCTTTAATTGAGGCAAAAGGGAAAATAACTTCTATAAAATCTATCTGTATCTGAAGTGTTACTCACAGTTTACCTTAAGAAAGACAAAATGTGCAGTTTTCCAGCAAATACATTTACTTTAGTTGTGCGGCTCACATAAAACACAAACATCTCTGTAGAGGAAAGAGCCTGTGCCACATTATGATACATTATATATTAACAATGATGAATGTGATTAGATGTAATTGGAGCTTCTTCTACGCCCCTGCATCAGTCTGACAGGGAGAGTATTTGTAGGAGTACAACTTGTTATCTGCACCTCCGCTCAACATAAGCTGCAAAAAAAATGGAAAAAAGAAACAGCATTGATTAGAAGCACATTTTAAACTTTATACGATTAGGTTCGGTTTGGGTTCGTACCCCATTTTCTGTCCAGTCAACGCAGAAGACTTTGTCCCCGTGTGCAGCCAGGTCGTAAAGAGGAGCTTTACAACTGAAACATACAGACTCAGATTAACAACGTTTGGACACACCCCCTCATTCTATGTGTTTTTTCTTTATTTTTACTACATTCTACACGTTAAATACACACAGAAGACATCAAATATATAAAGTAAGATACATGGCATTATGTAGTTTAAAAAAGTGAAATAACTCTACTAAACATTTTTCGACAAAGCAGAAGATTTGAATATAAAAAATATATATTCAGTAGAGTTGTTTAACATTTTTTGTTTGCTACATAATCCCATATGTCTTACTTCATATATTTGAGGTCTTATAAAATGTAGAAAGTCGTAAAAGAAATAAGTAGTAATGGCCGATGCCGATTGTGTAGAATCCAGACCAATTTATGGCCAAGTTTGATCAGTTTCCCCATAAATATACGTTTTGAAATAACAACTAATATACATATTGTCTATACTTTTTACTGTTCTGTCTAATTAAACTACAATAAGTAAAAATAATTTGTATTGAGAGATTATTTTTCGACATCCACCACCCTGTTTTCACGACCAGCTGTAACGGTGCTGTGTAATCTCATTTTGTGAATTGCACGAAAGAGTTAAAATGCTTTATGCAGCAATTGGTGAACCCAAACCAATTATCGGCCAAGGCAGGAGATTTAAAGACCTATTGTGCCTGTGTCACTCTATAGTTATAATCTATGACACCCGTGGATCATTAAGTTATCATTTGCACATTTTAAATCTTAATATTCATAAAACGACTTAATAAAAGAAACAAGCCTGCCTGATTTCCATGTTAAACTGTGGTGGTCACCATAAACGTCATCACAAGAAAGAGTTGTGGAGCTGTCGGCGCCCCCTCTGGACAGCTGCACATCACACTAACGAGCAGAGGATTTTTCTTCACTTGTATCAAAATGTGATGCAACCGATTCCTACAAGTATTACCAATTGAGAAAGTAAAATTGAAGGACTAAGTGTGCACCAGGGAAGGTGAAAACGGGGCTTAATCAGCAATATGGCGTCTTCAAAATGACTCAAACATGCACGAATCAGTCCAAATACAACTTAGAGAGGGTAAATAGAAGGAGAAGCAAACAACTATACCATGGTTAAAAGCTCTGAAAAGTTGATTTTGAAGAATACGTCTGCTTTAAGGCCAATAACTGACACGCAATAAAGTGTAAATATCAGGCCCAATACATCGGTGAATCGATATATCAGTGTGTCTCTAGATGGTGTGTCCAAACGTTTGACTGCTAATGTTCTTTTAATACAGCAAATCATTTCAGGCATTGATTGAGTGAGGTACTTTAATGGATTCTTTATAATGGCGGGGGTGGACCCAGAGGAAATAAACATCTTCAGAATGGCCTCGTTGACATACCTTCTGGTGTCCCACAGTTTCACCACGTTGTCAAGGGAACCGGAGACCAGCTGGTGCTCGTTGGAAGGAGCCCACTTTACAGCAGTGACCCAGCCAGTGTGGGAGGTCAGATTGAGCAGTACCAGGGCTCCGTCTGCAGGGGAAGGAAGGAAACGCTCAGAAAACATGGGAGGGAAAGGGGACTGTACATTTCTTTAAGCCAGAGAAGTGTTTAGCCAGGTTTGTGGGTTGTTACTGTTCAACTTTCAAACTTCCCCTCCAGAACTTGGACTCAATGTAGTTATACATATTTGGGAACTATTTTTGACAAAACAGGGAAGGAGTGCTGCAAATTCCTCCAGAACAAACACAAATCTAGTGAGCGCGCCAGTGTTTTCAGTGGGATACAAGATTCGTTTCTATATCCCACTGAATAACAGAACAGAAATTGTTGAAGCCCGTTTCTTTTCTGTACTGGATTATGGAGATATAATCTACATGCAGTCTTCAGTCTCTACTTTAAACTAGCTCCACTCTTTCGCTCAGCCCTTTGTTTCATAACAGGAGATGAGTTTAAACCCATCACTGTTCACTCTATGAAAAGTAGGTTGGCCATCGCTATCTGTCAGAAGAGATCAACACTGTATAAAATGTATTTATAAAGGGACGACGACGATAGACTGACTCAATTTACCACTTCTTTGCTGAACTTTGATACAGGGACTTTTAATACAAGATCTCATGATTGTCTACATCTAAAACTATCCACACTAGAACTGAAATGGGGAAAAAATTGGATGGATTGGTACCACTAATGCACTTTAATAATCTGGAGATAAACATTTATAATCACATCTCTGCTCCTGTTTTAATGTTTTAAATGGATCTATGCAGTTACTTTTGTTTTGTTTGTTTTTTGTTTGTATTGTTCTGTATTTTAAAAGGGCGCTCATGAAAAATGCCCATGTCTGGTACTCTCATTGGGCTCTCCCTGTAGAAATAAAGAAATGAAAAATCGAACTCTGCAACCAACTTCATATTCACCACAACTCAACCTTTGCTTTTTTGGTCTGTCTAGTCCACACACAAAGCATTTAAAGGGGCCATATTACACTATTTTGTAATTTATGTTCTAATGTTGTTTCCTCATCACAAACAGACCTGAAATTGTGTTTCGTTTCATTCACACATGTTTAACACATAAACCTTGCATATTTAGGCTAAGTTCTTCCATCAAATAGAACAGAAAACACTCTGTTCCACCTTGTGATGTCATCATGTGGTAATACAGGAAGTGCTCAACTGAGTTTTTAAACTTCATACACCTTCACTAGAAACATTTGGATAATTTCAGCCCTGAAATTACCCATCTCTACTGAACTAAAGGTAAAAAGGTAACTGTTAACTTTAAAACTACCGCTTCATGACAGAGCATTTTGAGCTTTGAGGATACAGACATCCCAGTAACGCAGCATTACTCAAACATTTGTGAATGAAACAAAATACACAACTAAGTATGTTTTTGAGGAGGTAACAACATTTTAACATGGCTTAAAGCTCAAAAGAGTCAAGTTTGTGTCATATAGGACCTTTAATACAGCATCCCTTAACCTCAGTCATTCAGAAAGTAGATTTGGTGATGAGAACATGGCGACAGTCTTAGTACCTTTAGTTCGAGGGTCCCAGAGTCTTATGTGTCGATCGGTGCTGCCTGAAGCCAACCGCCGACACAAAGGCGAGTAGGAAATACTGTTAAAAACTTTACTACCAGTCTAAGAAGGGCAAAACAAGAGTTAAATAAATACATAATCTTATCTGTAGTGTTAGCAGTGATTTGATTGGAGTTACCAGGGTTGTCTTCATAATCCCCGACTCCACATCCCAAACACGAATCGTATGGTCCCATGATGCAGTGCAAACTTCATCAGTATCAGTCCACAGAGCAGACGACACCGCTTCACTGTGTCCAGACAGCGTCATGATGGGCGTCTAGGCAATTTTAAACATGCACATAATTAAATCTTAACAGCGTATATTATTTGAGCTAAAAAGTGTTTATAAATCACACCACTAGAACTCACTCGTGTCAGACCCAGCTGTTGTGTCTTTTGTTTCTTTCTTGGTCTGTCTGCTGGTTCTTCAACCTCATCCGCTTCATCTGTCGGTACTAATTTAATGATAAGAAAATAATATGAGTATTTTATGTATTACACGTGCAGTTTGATTTTAATTTGCAAAAGTTTTCTCATACCTGCCGACCAGATCTTTAGCATTTTGTCCCAGGAACCACTGCAGAACTAGTAAGAATATAGTGATATGTCAGTCATATATTTCAATACAAACCCTTAGCTGAGTGGTTTAATTCACCTTTGTGCCAGTGGGGTCTGTAGCAACAGTATCGACGCTCGCCGTGTGCCCCCGACAACAGTGTCTGGCATTTACTTTGTTCTTTTCCGAGTTCCACTCCCACAAAATGACAGTGTGGTCCAAAGATGCAGTCAGGAGCAAAGACGTCAGATTTTCTAAAGAAATAAAAACACATTTTAGACATTTGAGCCCTTTTATGTATACATGCTCTCGCGGCCTCTTATATACACACACACACACACACACACACAAACTCGCAGCCTCTTACACATATATACACGCTTGCAGCCCCTTACACATATATACACACGCTCGCAGCCTCTTACACATATGTACATACAAGCTTGCAGCCTCTTACACATTTATACACTCTCACAGCCTCTTATATACACACACACTCGCAGACTGTTGCTCATATACACAAGCTCACAGCCTCTTACACATACATACACACTAGCAGCCTCTTGCACATACATATACGGTTGCAGCCTCTTGCACATACATACACGCTTGCAGCCTCTTGCACACACATACACGCTCGCAGCCTCTTGCACATACATACACGCTTGCAGCCTCTTGCACACACATACACGCTTGCAGCCTCTTACACATACATACACGCTCGCAGCCTCTTGCACATATATATGCACTTGCAGCCTCTTACATACATATACACGCTCACAGATGCACGTTTGCAGCCTGGTATATACTCACAACTATTGTCCTACTCACCCCTTTTGACCCAGGCTACGTCTTTGACCACGTCTGCGTGCCCAGCGACTGTTAGAACAGGTTTTCCCTCCACAGACCAGATTCGCGCAGTCTTGTCGTACGACCCAGTGAGAATCCTTTAACATACAAACACGACAAACACAATTGGCTGAGGTATTATCGTAAAACACACATAATTGAGCAGATATATTTACCATTCTGAATCTGCTTGTACAGAGCTAATCCAATCATCATGCATCATACACTCCTCGGGCTCAGGGGCCGTGATTTTCTCCACATACTCGATCTCAACTACGTCTTCCTGAAACAGACACAGGTAATGTGCATGGTTTAGCATCAAAACATAACTCATACATACTCAAACATACTAAATATTCAACGCTGGTGAATCCTTACTGTGGAAATACCCTCTGTTTCCATGTGGGTGGACAGTGGTGTTCGTAAAAACTGTCCTTTAACCAAGAAATCAAAATCCACTGTTTTGTGAGATGCTGTAGAGAGAAAAGCAAATCACATTAAGCATTAATTTAGGCAACAAAACTCTTTATTTAAAGCCAAAGTATCAATTACAAGGCAACAAAATTCTTAATTTAAAGCCAAAGTAATATTAAAGTAAGTATTAATTAAGCTGATATGTAAATAATAATACAAGATAGCATAAATGTTAGCAAACACATATATATATATATTGATCATCTTACCATGTTTTGCCTCGAGTAACTTATTGATGACATTACTGAGGTCCTGTGTTTCAGATCCAGCTGGTATCGAGAAAGGAACATCATCTACAACATACCTGCAAGAAATCAACAACAGTTTATCAATTTAAAGCCAGGCGATGTGTAAATGTTAAAGCAAGACTAGCATCAGCATCACATCAACACGTTTTACAGCAGGAGACCAGTTAGCATCGAAGCTAACGTGGATGTTCAGCAGATTGGCCTAGTCCGGGGATTAGAAAGGCACTTACCGTTTGTCTTCTGTGAAAAACCTTGCTTGTAACTGCGACATTTTTGTAGCTGTCTGGTTTTACGTGGCTGTAGTTCGCTAGATGTGGCAGCAGCCTTCACAACATGCCAAAACCACGCAGGAGAAGCATGTGGCACGAGAGCCAGGCATCGCAGCCGAGCACCGAGCTCATCGATCGCTCAAAGATGATCGATTTGTAATGTCTGTTCATTAAAAGCCAGTTTTATATTTAGATGGTTTAATTTTAATTTTATTTTTTTTGGTCTATTATTATTATTATTATTATTAGAGAGGTTTATTTTTTAAAACATTCCTAATTTGAGCAAACAGAAATATTTTTTATAAAAACACTGTATGAGCAAATAGAAATATACAATATACACTCTTAACAGTCTATGGATGGAACAAAAATCTATCTTTCTAAAAACTACTACATTTCTACATCCGAAGTCGCAAAATCTGCACAGAAAAACACACATTTACTCTTCAAGTAACTTATATATATTTTTTCATACTTTTACTTACTTTTACTTAAATTGAGTAGTTCTTCCACCACTAATTTTGAGCATGTACACTTGATATTTAGCACATCTAAAAATAAAAAGATCAAAAAACACTAATTGAAAGTAAAATTAAAACCCACATAATTGAACATAAATGAGTAAAGTTGGACTAAAGATATGAAAGAGGAGCTTGTTTGCTTATATAGTATGATGTATATCTAGTATTAAAAAGTTTAGTGTAACATTCTTAGATTTAAGTATATGATGTGCAAAACAGTCACAATGACACACTTTTTGACTTTTTTTTTTTTTTTTTTTTTTTTTTTATTTCAACAGGGCTGTTACCAGTAAAATAAGATGTTGTACAGAACAGAAAAGCCTTTCATGTAAAAACAAAGGTTACAGTTCAGGATCATCCACTCAAGTATTGCCCTAATGACAGATGATTAGGATTAAACTTAAAAAAAACAAAAACATAAAATCTAAAAAATATATACACAAATGTGCCATCTTCACTCATCATCCGCTTCCTCCTTTACTTTCTTTTTCTTCTTCTTTTTTTTCTTTTCTGAGGTCTGAAGGACAAAAATATATTAAAAATAAATGAGCAAATGACAAACTGGATGACAGTTTCTTTGTATGTTTATTTATCTTACCTCTGTTAGTGGCACTTCCATCTCTTCCTCTTTCGCTTCCATCTCTTCCTCCTTCACTTCCACCTCAGCGGCCTCTTCAGCTGCTTCCTCCGATTTCTTATCTTTCTTCTTCTTTTTCTTCTTCTTGGGAGTCTCCTCAGGAGCTTCTGCAGGTTCTTCTAAAAACAGACAATACAATACATCAGACAACCTTAAAAGAGAGCCAAACTGAACCACATTATTATTAAAAGACAGATGGATCTGTTGATCAGTACGCTAAAAAGTGCAAATATCAGCCTCACATATCTGCTTTCAGCCTTAAAATATTCTTTATATTGCCTTTTTCCTGCCATAATTTTGATTTACCCTTTATCCAAATAAAATTTGAATATCTCTATTGGCATTTTAGGGATTTTATTTTGTCAACAGGCGGGAACTGTTCTTTGTTTGGTTCCTCGGGACCATTGAAAGAGACACGCCTGTTTGATAAGCAGACACTTGGCGTGTTTTTAAAAAAAGTAAATTAAAAGGTGTATTTTAAAGTCATTCATTTTATGTCTTATAATATTATACAATTTTAACTGTGATTTTTGTTAATTATTTTAGTTCAAAAAGGTGGAATTTGTGGCCATTGGCCTTTCTGGATTCTAAACAATCATTGTCAGCCATGAAAAAATCCCTATCTCTAAATTCTAATAACGTACCTTCTGTGACTAGCTCCTTCTTAGCCTTTTTGGGTTTGGACACTGGTGTTGCAGGCTCAGCGTCGTCTGGCTCCTCTACCTCTTCGATCTTCCTCTTCTTTGACGTGGATGGGATTGTGGAATCACCGGACGGATCATAGACTTTCACTTCACTGTTGGATGTGGTTAAGTTCAGTCAGTGATATTTTATAAGGAACAAATAATGAACCAATATTTGAATAGTTGTGTACCTTTTGTGAGTATATTTGTCTGCTTTGGCCATGGCTTTGCCTGTACCACTGATTCTTCTGATCTGTTTGGAGACAGTACAAATATCACATTATAGTACATTTAAAGCAGAAGCTAGTTCTTTGCTCAACATTGTGAGTTCCCCGGTTCCCCACTTACTCCCTTGTCTTCTAGCTGACGAAGACGGGCCTCCAGCTTGGCTCGATTCTCAACACCCATTTCAGCATTGGTGTCTTCTCCCAGCGCGTCATATCGAATAGCTAGAGCCGTTTTAGCTGCGAGCATTCTGGATATCTGAAAAGTAGATACATCCGATTTTAAAAATGTGTTAGCTATAACTGCATCGTAGCAGCGGTCCATGTGAACCCACCTTGCCCTTGTTCTTGGCAGTAGTCTGGCCCACTAGAGATGCATGGTAGATAAGACCGTACTTGGGTGTGTCTTTGCGGGTTTTGAGGGCTCTGAACAAGGCTTTCTCTGCTCCCAGGATCTGCACAGTGGAGGCAGGGTGCTTCGCCAAATTCAGAAGAGAACCTGCAACAGAACACAAACTAAAAATACAATTGCCTCAAGTGCCCTTAATAAATGCCCATTTTACAAGCTCAGATGAGGTAGTGACTTAGTACCATCAGTTTGTATCAGGAAAGTGACAGATTGTCGCCATCATCACTGCTTGGGTTGTTTTTAACAGAACACGTCGGACACTCACCTGCATGTGAAATAAGACGAGCACCAACCAACTCTCCCACCATTACAGTCAGATTTGGAGCTATCGCCATCATCCTGTTCTTTAGATAGTCGTACAGCTGCACTCTGTACTCAGTAATCTCAATCACCTAAAAGAAAAAAAAGAGAAGAGGAAAATGGGTGAGAAACTGCAAACTATTTTCACAAACTAAGCCTGTCTCACATACAATATCGACTTTTAGAATTTTACTTTTAGGGGCATAATTTTGCTTTATAGTTTGATTTCAATATTATCATTTATCATCTATATTTACTTGTATATCCCACTTCAAACTGTTATCGTGACAGGCCAACCCACATGGACAGTTCAGATGAGGTAGTGACTAAAAACCCACACGGTTTATTTCAGGATAAAGACAAAAGTCATCATCATCACCACTGTCCCTTCTATTTGTTTTCACGTGTGTTCGTTTAAAACTTTATACCTGATCACATAGATGACTGATGTTGGCGATGTCCTGTTCCGATACCTCCGTTCCCATGGAGATCTCCGCAGCCAGTTTTACCTCTGCTTCAATTTCCTCGGGTAACAGCTCAGACAAATCACTCCCAGCCACATTTGTTCTATCACCTAGATGACGACAAGAAGAACAAAAACATTTTATTAATTTCAAGTGAATAAAATTGTATTGTATTTAGCGTATTAATCTAGTTGTCTTAAGAACATACCTATTTTTCGAACACTTTTACAGTAGGCCAAGTTGTCCGTGACAATTTTCCCCAGCTCAGGGAAGTGCCAGCCATACCACTCCCTGCAGCGCATGATGTAGTTGTTCAGCTCTTTATCCAAATCATCCAATAGAGCTGGAACAAAACAAAGTTCAGTTAAACAATAGTCATGATTTGCTTAAAGTCCTCTTGTGAGCCATGTTATTACACTGTTACCTCATTACAAAACATACCCAGCATTGCATTTTGTTTCAATCACACATGTTTGAGTAACCCTTTATTTTTAGTCCATCTACACTCCAAAGTTCAAAATGCTCTGTTCCACCCTGTGATGTCATGAAGCGGTAGTTTAAGTTAACAGCTCCTTTTCTATTTACTTCAGTGGAGATTGACAATTCCAGTGAAATGATTCCAGTGAAGGTGTGTGGAGTTTAAAAACACAATAGGGCACTTCATGTATTACCAGTGTTTTCTGTTTGGGAGAAGAACTCTAAATAACCCCTAAATCTGCAGGGTTTGTGTGTTAATCATGTGAATTAAAAACAAAACACAACTCAAGGTCTGTTTGTGATGAGGAAACAACATTATAACATACCTCAGAAAATAGCATAATACGGGCCCTTTAATTATTCAGTAAAACTTACAGATCGCTTGAACAATCATCGTGTCGACTTTGTCTGGACTGAACTTCAACTTGTATCGAGATAAGCTGAAAAAAGACAAAGATATTAAAAAAAAAAAACAACTAAACATACAAGCCCTTTATAGACTTTAATCTAGCCTCAGTGGTAGTGACGAATGCTGAAAATGTATTCTACAGGAACTTTCAGACAGCAAATGTAATCATAGGCAGCTAGGTTAGACAATGTGATCTAGAAGTATAAGAATTTACCTATGAGCTAAACCAAGGGACATGGCACTAATATCTCGAGCAGGAAGTCCAGTGATGAGTCCCTCCATCTGACTTCGGATACACCTCATGAGCTCTGCCACTGCAGGGCTGTGGACACAACTGATGTCCAACTTATCCTAAAAAACACAACACATTAGGGGCTCGCTCACAGCTCAAGTTTTACTTTCTGCAAGCACGACCTACTTTGATAACACCGCCCAGTTTAGCATCACTGATAGCCAGTTGCTCATGTGCTTCTTTGGCAACAATCTTTTTAAGGACTTTCTTCAAACTCTTGCCAATTTTTCCCTCCACAAGAGCAGTTGCAGCTGAAAGACACAACAGTAAGCACTATAACTATCACATTTTAAACGTATAAGATTTCATGCTGTTTTTGGTCTCAGTGGTAGTGACGAATGCTGTGAAATCTTCATTTTAATTCTGACACACAAAAACATCACAGAGCAGAAAGAAGTGATCATATCTATGGAAAACAACTCTACCTGCCAAGGCCTCTGTTGTGTCTTGAAACTTCTCAAAATGTTTTAACTTGAGACTGCAAAAGAACAAGAAGATGTTAGTTATCAACAGAAAAAATGTAGAACTTTTTAATTGAGAAGCATCATTTTTAACTCACACTTTGTTCGCCTTCTCAGGAGTTTCAAATTCTTTATATAAACTGTCCACTTGCTGCAGCTTAGATTCATCGAGGACCTAAAATGACATTGTTGATTAGGTTAAACAAGATTTATAATTCCCTTTTTCTAGTGTGTTGGGTCCTGCAGAGCGTGCTGCAAAGCCCGCACACGTGGTGAGTTTACACGGCCTCAACACTCAAACTAGGACATAGAGAAGTGACATAAACAGCTAAATAAAACGTGCATCCTGTGATAAGAACTTCTATTATAATGTACAAATTGATTTTTAGGACAAATACAAATAATAACTAGAAGACTGCGAAAGGTGTGATTAGAGTTAGCTGTGATGCTAACCAGAGCTAGCCGGCAAAATGTAAATTGCAACATACAAAAAGCGTATGATGATTACCAAATCACATAAAGTACGTACTTTAAAGATCGCATATCCAGCGGCCGTCTCAAATAAAACCAACATCTTGAACAAATACTTTGATGCCCCCCTGAAGAGAGAGCTCAGTGCTGCTTCTGATCACCACGCGGCAGCTCCCAGGTCCCGCACACACGTGGTCGCGCGAGGGAGGCGAAAGTTTGGGTTGCCAGATCTGCATGTGTCCTCTTCAACAGCCAATCAGTCAATCGTCCTTTGAGTAAATAGAACTTTAGGCTAACATCGCAATCACTATTTAATCTCAGTATGTATCGATTATCAGACAAGAATCAGCACAATAAACCACAAATCTATGAATAAATTCTGTAAACTTGCAAGGCGTAATTTTCACGTGTGATGGCAACCCGGAGGAGATCTCGCGAGAACAGTGGTTTATTATAATAATCATACTACAACATACTTCAGAAAATATAATTTGTATGACGTTAACACATACTAACAATACTATTATAATGATAAAATAAATACGGTTTATGATTATTCTTTTCATAACCACTTCCTGTTTAGGCGGAAGTGACGTACTGGGAAAACTCCAAGCAAAACACGCGCACGTGAAAATGGCGAAAACGTGAAGGCGAAGTGAGTCTCTTTAGCGAAATTAACCTGGATTTACTGAGGGACACGCACAAAGTTCGGTTAAAATGAGTGAATCAGGACATTATCCTCCTCCGGACTTCAGCAGTCCACCCCCGAGCACGTTCCAGCAACAGCCCAGGGCCAGCAGCTTCCAGCCGGGCATGTGGCAGTGGCAGGAGAGCCCTTCAGAAACCAGCTGGGGCTACAACACCAGCTACTACGGAGCTACAGCGAGCTACGGGTCTCACTCTTTATGGGGAAGCTATGGCACTAATGCAGCACACGGTGTGTACACATAAAACTCAACCAATGCCTTGCAACTAAAGTAGTGTTCTGTCGTTAAATGAAACTTATGCATGTCTAGGATTCTTCATACCATATTAAAAAAAAAAAAAAAATCTAACATTTTCTATAGTTATCTTCCAGTATTTTTTAGTCTTATTCAGGGGTGTAGACATTGGGGGGCAAAAGCATTTGTTGTTCCAGGCCCCAGAGTTTTAGAGGCCCAGAGCTGCACCTTGACTCTATGAATTTATATTAGAAAAGTGAGGCTTCTTGCCCTAGGCCCTGAAATATCCGATCTCCTTCAATGTGTAATTGTTTAATCCATTGTTTGGTCATTTAGGTCAAAACTATGGACAACAGTGGCACCAGAGAGGAGGACATGGAGGCAGACCACAGTATGGTCACTCTGGAAATTATGGGAACAAAGTATGAGAAGAATCTGAAATATATTCCCAGATTTAGTCCTTGTGAGACGCTAATTGAATGTGTCTTTATTTACATGTCTTTGGCAGAAGAATAAGAAGGAGCCTGAGTTTCCATATTTCTGTGACACTTGTGACAGAGGATTTAAAAACACTGAGAAGTATAATGAACATATGTCCCAACACGTCAAGGTAAATTATTAACTTTTATATTTGGATTCTTCTTGATATCTTTGTATTCACTTTATTTAATTACATTTCAGTGCTCTGTTCCCGACTGCACTTTTATGGCTCATGAAAAAATTGTGAACATTCACTGGAAAAATGTAAGCCTGTAAATATGTTATTCTTTATACCTTAATCTTTTTCTTTGTTTGTTTTTAGTAATTAGTTTTGTTATTTCTTTTGTAGACTCATGCACCAGGAACTAAACGGATCAAACTGGACACACCTGAAGAAATTGCCAAATGGAGAGAGGAAAGGCGAAAGTATGTTTTTGAGATTAGAAGACCTGTTATGTATTCATCATTTTTGTTTGCTAACAGTTCACTGATACATTTTCTGTATATCAGGAACTATCCCACACGTGAGAATGTGGAGAAGAAGAAAAAACTGATGGAGATGAGAGAGGAGACGGGAGCTGTTCTTGAGACTGCTCAGTTTGGGTAAATTCTGGACTTTGTGTCTGACTAACATTTAATTTGGACTTGACGTTGTTATTATTATTATTTTAACAATTTTATCCTCAGACGAATGAGAGGAAGAGGACGGGGTAGGGGACGTGGACGGGGCCGTGGTTGGGGAAACAGGGGGTCTCAGGGGCGTTGGCAAGGAGTTTTTCATTCTTCAAACGGCAATGGTCCAGAGAAGCCACAAACGCCTCCAAAAGCCAATAGACAGGGAGATCCACTCGGAGCGTTAGCTTGTGGAGAGCATGGTGAGAGAAATGTGCGATTGTAAATGATAAGAAAGAAAATTTACTCTATGTGACAATGCAAAATATGCTCACAGATTCAGATAAGGATGATGCAGCTCCTGAGAAAGTAGTTGTGGCTCCCAAACAGATCAGTTCAGCTTTGGGATCTTTGATGGCAAATTATGGGTCTATGAGTGAAAGTGAGGACGAGCCTGATTGTAAGTATCATACATGATCTATTATAAAAATAAATAAATTATAATAATGACATAACATTTCATATTTTCCTCAGCTGCTCCAATTCAAAAAGCACATGAGCTAATCCAAGAAAACCAGACTATCCGGAACAGTATGCCAACCCACTCCCAGAATACTGCCCCAGTAACGTTTAATGCAGAAAGATATGATGATGGAAGAGGCAGACGAGGAAGAGGAGGGAGAGGAGGAAGAGGAGGGAGACGTGGTAGAGGACATCATCACGACACACCACAAAAAATGGGCCCTACGCTGCTGGAGATGGTAATTACATACAAAAAATACAATAACAGATACAATAAGTTTATTTCTATAGCATTTTTAAAACAACTTCAGCTGACCAAAAGTAAAAAGTCAATTAAAGTCAACAAAATATAAATATAAAGATAAGATTGAAAAATGGGAAAAGAACAATAAAACACCAAGATATCCTGTCTTGCTAGTATTAAATGCATAGAGTGTTTATATAAATGGACATAGCTAACCTGCTAGCCACTGCGTTCCAAATAGGAAGTGATCATGGGCGCACTTCCAGCTCCATCGACTCTGGCTCCGATTCACTTTACATTGAAAAAAGGACAAATCAGGCGCTTTATTTCTACAAAGTCGCTCCTTCTAGTGTTAGCAGCAGGTCAGATTGACAAAGTTGTTAAGTGCCTGCTCCACGCTAAACCAGAAGTGCAGGTGGAAAGGGGCGTTACCTTCAACAGCCTTGCTCTGGATTGGCTCTTTGGTTGCTATGATAGACACTATGATACAGTCTGTGATCAGATACCAGGGAGAAGAGATGGGTTATATTTTTTACTAATTAAATGCAATGGGTTTTTTTGTACAGCTGTTGGCTCCAGACATCCGTCATGAGAGGAATGTCCTACTTCAGTGTGTGCGTTACATTGTTCGAAATAATTTTTTTGGACTACAGAACAAATCACAGGAAGGTAATCAAAAGTCCAGCAGTGTTACAAATGGAAAACGCTGTGATGGTGGTGAGAATCGTGTTCATACAGATGTAGATCAATGCAGTGCTGCAGATTCAGCCCTGGAGGAACAGTCGGCTGGGCTTGTAGAAAACTCTCCAGAGAACAGCTTCTCCCACAATGCAGATGAAGTTATGGACTGTCAAAATGAAAATAAATCCAGCTATCAAATTTATGATGATGAAATATGGGAGAGTGATTTGCAATAGCACATCCCTCTGTACATCACAAGTGAAAGAATGAAAGAAAAAATGTGTGTTTAAGATCTAATTTCAAACAACTGTAATATTATGTAATGAGTCGTTGTATGTTCATTTATGTATTATATTATAGTTTTGTACGACAACATTTAATTACTTTACATTTAAATAAATGAGCCACTTTTGTGGTTTGCTAAATCCATGTGATGCTTTTGTCATTAATCAGTTAAGTTAGTACAGTGTTTATTTGCATGGAACATTAGACCTAGATTATCGTCGTTAATGGAATATTAAAGGTCTTATATTCACACAAAATGGATTTTTGTTAGATTTTGGCCATGTTATAATGACGTTATACCCTGAAAAATATACCCTGAGTTATGTTTTGTTTCATTCACACATGTTTCTGTTATCCTTTATTATTAGTCTGTAACATCTCCAAAGCTCAAATCGCTCTGTTCCACCTTGTGATGTCATGAAGTGGTGGTTTTCAAGTTAACAGCTACTTTTACTTCAGTAGAGATTGGCAATTCTTGGACTGAAATCAAATAATTCTAGTGAAGGTGTGTGGAGTTTAAAAACACAGTGGAGCGCTTCCTGTGTTACCACATGATGACATCACAAGGTGGAAGAGAGTGTTTTCTGTTTGAGGGAGGAACTCAGCCTGTATTAACCCGTATTAAGAGTGTGTTAAACATGTGTGAATGAAACAAAACACATCTCCAGGTCTGTTTGTGATGAGGAAACAACATTAGAACAGAGATGTAGTGTCATGTGTGGTTATTTTCATAGTTTTATTCAGTCCATACTTTACATTTTGTCATTATATTTAGTCAAAGTTTATTTCTAATGCCCTATTTTTATGCATTTTTTATATCTCTTGTGTTATATTACTATTAATGTTTTTTGTTTTTTTTATGTTGCACCATGATATTCCCAAAGCACATGCCTCATTTGTTCATTTTATTCACTGGCAAAGCTTTTTCTGATTTTTATTTCTGCTTCTGACCTTGATCTGAAAACCTTTGCTTTTTGTTAAAGCAGCCTAAATATCAAAGTAGTTGTTTGTTAAAATGACAATATTTTTGCCCTATAATGACACCCATATGTTTGAGTATACTCAGTGATGGGAAGAATACTTTGAAAATGGATTTCATTACAGAATACTGAATACTTATATATATATGTTTTGATTAGTTGTACTGTGATTTTAATGTTTTTGTTATTCTGTAAAGCACTTTGAATTACCTTGTGTATATGTACTACATCATCACTATTCATGACTAATGCATGTACTCTCTGCTCTGGCCACGTGGGGCGCTCGTGAGTGTAAAATGCGCGCCTCCCGTTGCCTGGAAACCACCTGAGCTCGGCCCTCAGAGTTTGCCTAGCAACGGTTGAAAGTTTCCCGTGACTATCGGTATGCGAGGACTCATGAAACTCAACTAAAACTTCTTTTTACTGTAGGATTGAGTCATTTTTCTTTGGCACAGAGGAGGCGCCAGGTGAGGTCTCATCATGGCGGACCAGTGCGTCAGAGTGGAGCCTCCCCTCATCAAGTTTGTCGATGTTAAAGTTGGACAAGTTTATAAAATGAAAGTAACTGCCACTAATGTAGGCAAGAAAGTGAAGAGAATAACGTTTCAAATGGCATCCACGAAGGTAAGATGAAAGAAAAACAAAAAAATAGGTCGTCAAATAAAAAATAAATAGAAAGTTAAACTGATGCTAATTAATAAATGCTAATGGACAAATGCTAAAGGCTAAATGCTACTGGATAAATAATAAAGGCTAAATGCTAATGAATAAATACAACTGGATAAATGCTAATGCTAATTAAAGTTGTGTTAGCTAACCGCAGAATATATGATGTAATGTGCTTATTCAGCTTCTTAACCTTTCATAAATTATGTTTTTACATATATATATATATATATGTATATCTACAGACACTTTCCCCTCATTACTGCCTCTATAATAACTACTTTCCCGCTTTTCTTGCAGGTATTTAAATTTACTCGGAGCAGATCTGATGTGCTGGTGGTTCCTGGTCTGTTTGTCAGTGGATTATTGGAGTTCAGCCCAGACAAAGAGGAGTATGTCACAAGTGCTCTCATGGTTCATGTGGACAATCTCACAGTAGAAGTCCCAATTCAGGGGTAAGTTATAACAATAAGGGTTGTTATGGCAGGTTTAGTTTAGTGCTATAAAATGATACATTTTTATGTTTTCCCTGATGTTCTACTGAAGGTTTCCTGCGTCGTGTTGCCTACGAATGAATCCAGTTGTTGATTTTGGCTGTGTTGCTGCCACAAGTCAAATAGTTAGCAAACAACACGACATCACAAACTACGGTTCTGCTCCAGGTGAGTATTTTTTGCCCTTTACTTCTCTAGTTACTTATGTTTGTTGTGATTATTATTTCCGTGGTCTGTTCATAAGGGTGGTTCCAGGTGCAGGAAAGTGAGGACCCTTCAATCAAAATCACACCCAGCGATGGTGTAGTGGCAGCTGGCGAAACCCAGTGGATTACAGTCGAACTGCGTACTGATATAACGAGGAAAATCCTCGAAGACATCAAGTAACATAAATAGTTTGACAATATTACCGGTGAATGTAGTGAATATAGAATCGAATGTAGCTTTTTGTCTGACTGTTTCTTCTTTTAGTATAAAACTCCAGAATTGCTCACCTGGTGTTCTCAGTATTAAAGCTAAAGTGGTGGACCAGCAGCTGATGATTTTTGACTTGCAGGTAATAAGATTTAGTGTCTTACTCATTGTTATCAATATTTCTAAACTATAATAAAAAAATAGATGACATTAATACACACATTTTAACCACATTATGAAATAGGGGCTTCCTCTGTCCTGCCTATGTTTTGGACCGGCTTACTTTGGAACCTCTTGTGAAGAGAAGGTTGTTCTGAGGAACAGTGGTCCCCAGGCCTGTGACTGGGTCTGTGTGCTAGAGCTCTCTTTGTCAAAGCCAGTGAGTCAATAGTAATGACTATATGGGTACAACATACTTTGTTCTTTGTTTATTTCTCAGTTTATTATTTCTATCATAACAGGGCACAGACACCACCCTACTGGAAAAGATGCAGAACTGCAGCTTGTATTCTGCAGACCTCTCTCAGGTCTTCACGTGCACTCCAACACATGGTCGGCTGGGAGCTTATGATCAAACCACTCTAACACTGTGCTTTAGCCCAGGCTGTAAGAGGTACATCTTAAAGTTAACACTTTAGTCTTTGTTTTGTGCTACCAATACATTGCCCCTTTTTGTTAAATTTAACTTCTGCTAAATTATGCCTTTTAAATCATTAAGGAGGTAGAACATGATTTGTGGTTTGTTAAAGAATAAACGTTAGTGAAGAAAAGAAAAATTTGCTACTCCCCGTCGGGGAATCGAACCCCGGTCTCCCGCGTGACAGGCGGGGATACTCACCACTATACTAACGAGGAGCACATATGTGTTAGAGGGAGGGGATTTGCCTTTATCTGTGCGTAACACAGAGCATCTGTTTTGCAGGTCAGACAAAGAGAAAGAGCGCTGTTCGTCCAGACGAGATTACTGCCTTTTTCTATTGTTTGATTCTGTGGACAGCAAACACGGTTTCACACACCAAAATGGTACGAGCAGTGTGGTACAAAACAGACATTATTCCCTAAAACATGAACCCCTGGTATTCTTTCTTTCAGGCAAGACTGATGTGGAGCTTGCAGTTACAGGCTCTGGGTTTCCTGTGTCTCTTATTCCGAGTCCTTCCCAAATGTTCAACTTTCCCACATGTGTCACTGGAGAGAGCGTGGATTTGCTCTGTGTCCTGCAGAACCTTTGCCCTCAGCTTCCGCTACAATTCAAATTTCGCAAATTGCCACATTTTAGCAGCAGACCATCTGCAGGGACCATAGCCCCTGGGCAATGCAAGGTACCAACAGTAATTATTTTAATAAAATATAGTTCCTGATTTATCAGTATATCTAATGCAACAAGAAACTGTGTTTTAAAACAACAAGATCTGAACTAATCCCTTAATTCCAAAGGGGCATTTTGTTGTTTTTTTATAAGGTTATGATTTCAATGTAATGCAGAATAACACTGCTTTATTTGCAGACTGTTTTGGTGTAAAAACATTAATCTTGTTGACACTTTCCAGAATATAGTCATTTCCTTCAGTCCAAGGCAACAAGGGACTTTCCAGATGCTTCAGATGATAGATGTCCTTGGTCAGGTCAGGCAGCAGAGAGGGTCCAGCCCCAGTGACGGGGTTGAACATTTCCAGCGTCGCCCCTTTCACACCATTGTCCTGCACCTGTCTGCAGTCTGTGGCAGCAGAACTACACATGCTTTACCTCGACTTAATCCTGGTAAAGAGAAAAAACATTTTGTATTTGTTATTCTCAAGTTGATGTCATTGTTCTGTGCATTTTAGGCATTACCCCGTTAGTTACCAACCCAACTGGACTGCACCCATGGGTGCGATTGAGTGATATTTCACGATGTCGTGAAGTAGTGCCAGCTGCAGTGCTCAGTGCTGACAGGACGACGCTCCACAGACATCGCAGAGAGAAACAGATCAGCAGAAAGGAAGAGTATGTGTCTTTCCCCAATGACCGAGCTCAAAGTCTGAGGCCTCCCTCACTACACACACAGTGCAGGTAAATCCCTCTTGGACACCTTTAGCTTTAGGCAGTTCATATTTTATATTTGTATAAATTGAAGACAAATTCAGCCTTATTTTGCTATGCAAACAAATGTAAATGTTACCAGCAGAAGGCAAAAAATAACTTGGCACATGGGGAGGGGTGATGTAGATTGGTAGAACAGAGCATTTTGAAGATGCTCATATAATTCATACATTTTAGGACCATCTTCACTGATGTACCTCGCTACTGTTATGTGGACACCAGCTATGCCTTTACTCAGCAGGAAGAGAATAAAAGAAACAAGAACCTGCAAAAGTATGCTGATTTATTTCATCTTTGGAGACAAAGACGTCAACAAAAACTTGAGCAGAAGTATGTTCATGCTGTGATTGACTTAACTAGTGTGAAAACCGCTGATTGACCCTGTGTATTTGGACAACAGGCATCAGGGAGAAATAGAGAATGATGTGGACATTGGCATTGAGCCATCCCAAGGTCTTGTGCCTCCTAAACTTCTTTGCAAAGACCTTGATCAAAAAAGCACTTCTTTTATAAAACCCTGGTCCCAGAAGCATTTGAGTGGCAGAGGTAACAAGACACCTATCAAATACAAAATCACCAAAGAGGTGAGAGATGTCATTACCAATTAGGTCAAAGTATACGAAGTATTCATTTTTTTTATCATCATTTGTAGGTTTCAGGGTTATTAAATGCAGTTCCATCTACAAGCCAGGAGATGGCAGAATGTAACAGGACCCTGACCATCAAGGAGTTCTACCAAGTTGTCATAGGTTAGAGAATATTGTGAACAATATATTTACCACATAATTTATTTTTCTCTTAATGTTTTAATGTATGCAATGAACTAATTGTGTAGAGCCTTTTTTGGTTTCATTCTCTTCCTTCTCCTTCTCATCAGGGCCATTGTCAGTGGACTTTGGAGAGGTGTGTGTGCGGTCAGTGTGTACTCATAGACTGGAGATGATCAATCATCTGCCCACACACGTCTGGGTCCAGCTCCAGGTGGACTGCCCTGAGCTTCAGGGCTCCTCCCCAGTCTCTTATGTTCTCTCACCTCACTCACAAACACCACTAACCTTGACATTTCAAAGCACTGATCTGGGGGAGTTTTATCGGTGTGTGAATGGAGCAGCATTTTACTCAAGAGTAATATTTTGACTTTTAAAAATACCATGTTTTCTTATCTGCAGGACTGTGCCTTACACTGTGAACCAAAAACATCCCGGTCAGATCCTGGTCCAGGCTCATGTCGTCCCTGTTTCTTTGGAGCTGTCCACTGATTGGCTTGTGCTTCATCCCACTTCCACTTGGCTCGCTCGCTCAGGGTACAGGAGCTCAGTGACCCTTAGAAACCACCGGAACCATCCAGCTGAGTTCACGTGGAAACCGGTCATCACAGACAGTGGGATTCGGTTTTCCATTCGGCCAGCTACAGGTTTTAGTTCCTCTTTTTTAAGATATATTACATCAATCTTGCACTTACTTTCTGTGATAACTAGGCCTGTCACGATAACATAGTTTGAAGTTTGATATAGACGATAAACAACAGCATTGAAAAATGAACTGATGCCACTGACACAATAATCCAAGAGCAGATTTCAACTACAAAAACTATTCTAAATCTACAATATTGTTAAAAATCATGAGCTGCTATAAATAAACAGCAGCACTTTGGTACTTAGTTTGCATCTGTAATGAGTCATAGAAATTATTAATACTGATGTCCATAAAGTCTTACAATTTACCATTTAAAACATTTATTATAAAGGCAGTTGCTCAGATATCTTAATCAGACTTGTTCTATTGTACTCAGTGGTTTCCAAACTTTTATTTTTTACACTTCTATATGAACACCATTAGCCACACAAAGCACCTCAAGACAGGACTGGATTTCTTGCCATGTTGCCTCATCAGTGTTTGCAATCACATCTGTTATCTTTTGCTTTAGTTCAGTAATGTCTCCTGTCTTTGTTCAATACACGATATCTTTAACATAGCCCCACAGAACACATCAAACACAGTGTTCTTTCTCTTGAGAAGGAGCCATTTCTTAGGGGTTAATTCAAAAGGATACCTCTTTAATCAACAGGATGCCTGAAATACAAAAATGTGATTCAAAACATTTATAACCACTGAGTACAATAGAACAAATCTAATTAATATATCTTATCAATTGCCTTTGTAATAAAAATCTAAAATTGTAAAGAGACTTGATGGATACCCTGTACAACCTTTAACAGTTTAAATCTCATCATATATCCAAAGAATAACCAAAAATGTCCCAGTAGTGCAAAGAAGCTGTCCACACGAACGATAAGTCGATATTGTAATTAACGTGACAGGCCTAGAGCCTAAATAAATATAAAAAAATCCACCAAACATACTTTTTCCCTGTTAAATGAATCGTCTTGGCTTTGTTCAGGTGTTGTTGATGCTTACAAAGAACTGGACTGTGAGGTGGTGTGGCACAGCGCCTTCTCCTCCCCTGTAGAAGGAGACTTTGACCTGAACGTCCACGAAGGAAACAAACAGCGTCTGCACTGCGTGGCCAAAGTGTGTATATCAGAGCTCCTTTCACTAGTTCTGGTGTTTGGAAATTACTATATCAAAATTACTATATCAACATGATAGATGGAACAATACATTTTGGGGTCAGTATTTGTTATGGGGACTTTCTTTGCACTATTGGGACATTTTTGGTTATTTTTCTGTACTACAATGAAGCCTGCGCTGTAGAAAGTTGAATTATGAAGTGCTATGACTCATTATAGACACAAATTAACTACTTAAAAGTTGCATTCAGCTATATAATTTTGCAGCCCATATCTTTAACAATTTTGCACATTTGAAATATTTTTTGTGAGATAATTCTGCTTTATAGTTTGGTTTCAATATTATTGTTTATCGTCTACATTTACTTCACTGATATGTTGCACTTCAGAATTTGCTGTGACAGGGACATTCTCAAGTAAAAAACATTTAGCTGGCCAGTTAAGTAAAAGAGATGAAATGTCAAGGGCTTTTCACTAGAATCCGTTTTTTGCAGAGCCCATTTTCCTATATGTTCAGTCATACCACCCCACATTTATCAGAGAGCTGGTATTGATTTTTCTTCTGACAGAAGCCTCACTGGACCCGAACCCAATTCAAGTGTTGCCTTTTGAGTAAAACTTTGATAAAAGGCTTAGAAAGTGTCAGAAGTGTTTGGGTATTGCATATGACAAAACAAGAGCACTTTTCACCATTTTCTCAGGTTGGATGCACCACTGTTGAACTGACAGCAAAGAAACGAGTTACTTTTGAGGCAGTCCCCCTAAATATGACCTCTGTCAGAACCGCAGTGCTGCGTAACACTGGAGCCCACCACGCCTTCTATCAGGTATGTGTTTTGTTTTGTCATCTAATCAATGTAAACATTTATGCATCTACCTAGAAGCCAAAATAGTATGTCCCTTTGTTTTACTTTGGAGCAGGTGGAGGATGTCTGCCCTATGCCAGGTATGGTTCTGAGCCCAGCTGAAGGGGTGGTGCCAAGAGGTGGGCAGACGCTACTCAACATACAGTTCACCCCAGATTCTGTCATTAAGTTTGACACCAGGTTTGAGGTCAGAGAAAGGCTTTTTTGTTTTTTGTTTTTTTATCCAGACAATTATACTCAATGATTTTCAATATGCTTTGTGCAGATCGCTCTGAAAGGCATGAAGTCTATTGAGCTCAGAGTGGGCGGATCAGTAGAGCCTCCGAATGTAGAGATAAGCAGAGTAAGTTTTGAATAGTATTTGTTGACGTTAATCATAGTAATATTCAAAAATAACCCACTCGTTTGCATTTTGAAGTAGTTGAGATAATCACAGACCACTCAAAAAAGTTAATGTTGAAAGATCATATTTTGCATTTGGTTCTTTTTCAGTCTCGTTTCCAACTGTTTGGAGTCTATCTTGGTTCTCAGAGAAGTGTCCCCTTTACTCTGATAAACCACTCATCAGCTCCAGCCAGGGTCACCTTCGACTTGTCAGGATACACTGATTTTTCTGTTCAATCAACAGAGCTTTCAGCAGGTAAAGTTTAAAAAAAAAAAAGAAACACACACACATTGGAGCTCAAACAAAGTGCTGTTGAGCAAAGCTTGATTATCTAATGTAAATGGTAAATGTCTTTTGAAGTGATGGACCCTGGTGTGACTGTTGTGGAAATACAGCCTAAACAAACTGTTAACTGCTCCCTTGTTTTCTGTCCCACTCAGGTGAGTTCTAAATAGTATTTTGTAAAAATATGAAAATGAGCCTCAAACTTGACTAAAACTGTATCTGTAGGTGGCCAGCTATGACTTTGAGCTCCCGATGAGTGTCAATGGGATGGTATTTTCTCATACCCTTCCATTTTCCCTTCCTCCTTCACCGTCCACTTTCTCCACCCCATGCACTTTGACCTCTGGCAGCAGCAAAGCGACCATCCAGCCGGTCCCTCTGTCAGTTTCCATAGCAACAAGTTCCAGATATGTAGAGGCCACAGGTGAGGTCATTCATGTAGACCACAGAGTCATTGAACTGGATTACTATTCCAGTGCCCAAGGAGACAAAACAATAAAGGTTCAACTCACTCTTCAATTTCTTCAGTGGTCCGTGCTCCGGTGCAAATGTCTCCAGACAGTATACATTTTAATATGACTTCGATGTCCAAGACTTACACAAAGGTACATATCTGTTCTACCTTTTACCTTTTTATTGGCAAGTGCACCAGCAGAAGAGGTGGGGCTACATGAAATGAAAGTAATCAATTTCCATCCAAACAGACAGTTGTACTAAAAGCTGATTCTGAAGAAAACATGTGCTGCAGCTCTTCAGTGCAGCCAGATGTAAGTTGGTGGTTTGACTGCCATACAGCTGGAGTGTGTACGATTGATGGAGAAGAGCCCGTGTGCTCTGTGTCGCCATCCTCAGGGAGACTCGAGCCTGGCCAGTCCATCTGTTTGGAAGTCAGCATTCGATCTGAGAGATTTTCAAGAGGTCAGAGCACAAACCATGTTTATTTGTTTCAGTTAAATCCATTAGTTCAATTCTGTGCAAATGGTTTTAGTCCCGGGTGCAGTGACCAAGCTGACCCTTCCGCTTTACCTGGGAGACGAGCGGCAGGACGAGATCAGAGACCATGAAGAAAGATACAGGGAGTTGTCCATTAGTGTTCACCTTCTCCCCCACATCAGTGTCCATCCCCCACAGCTCCTGCTCACCCCTGTGCCCCTGGGCTGCAGCATGACCGTAACACTCACTGTCGAGGCCACGGGATACACAAGGTTGGTCTGGTTTGTTGTGTGTGATTTCAAACACTAAGAGACAAGCACGAATGCAGTGGTCAGTTGTCTCCAAGCAACGCAAAAAAAAACCACAACAAAAAAACTACAGACTAGTTTTGTGTATGTATGTCCATTTGACAGATTTAAGATTTTCGTTTACTATACAGATCAGTTTGGGTTTAACATGAGCATGGTTGCACTCACCATAATTCATTTACTTTCATCTTTTGGATATAAAACACACCCCATGAATGCTACTGTTGTTCTCACGTAATGCTACCACAACCAAACCAAATTAATATTAGATCTTTAATTAAAACACTGTGTAAATGTATTGCTTCTACTGCTTCAACGAATTCATTTCTATTATTACATGTTTGGTCATTATAATAGATAATGGAAATTAAATCTGACATTGTTTTGTTCTTCAGTGGCACACACATTACAGCTGAAGTTACTGATGTAGAGCTGGATTGTGGGAGACAGAAGCAGCCCCTCACACTGACTTTTCCTCAGGGAGCACAGATTCCTGCACAGAACCAGAACAAGGTATTATAACAGTTTATCTGCAACTGACAGAATGGCCAAACAACCAGAGCTCTTGTTTTTGGACCTAGGTGTACACATACTTATCTGATGCATATGTGAATACTAAAAACAAATCTTTATTTTGTGTCAAAGAACGCACCTGAGATAACTGAAAAAGAAACAGCCTCTCTCATCTGCAACGTGTGCTTCTGTTCTGACACCCCTCTAACCTTCAGTTCAACCATTACCTTCCGTGACCAGCACCAAAACAGGTAACAGTCTTTGTCTTTGCTAACTGCTAACACCTGAATAATCTCACCTTTTAAACATTCTCTATTACACAAAACTGACTCTTGTGAACGTTTAACCAAGTTGGTCTTATTTTACATCCTCAAAAACATACCTGGAGTTGTGTTTTGTTTCACTCACCTATGTTTGAGTAATCCTGCATTACTGGGATACAACATTATAACATAGATCAGAAAATAGCGTAGTATGGGCTCTTTAAGTATTCACTCTTCTCAGGTTCCAGGTGAAAGTGTGGGCTGTGGCTGATAATTGTCTGTTGACAGTTTGGCCCTATGTGGCGTTACATCGCTCTGAACAACAAATTGTACTCAAAGCAGGTAAATAAAATTTTAACAAAAAGTAAGTATAAATTCATATTCTGAACCCAGTGATAAAGGTGTTTTATGCATGTAAAGGTGCCACAGCTGTCGAGGCTGTACTTCAGAATTTTCACATACCAAGTGTTGGATCTTTTTCTTCAGCCTCAACCTTTGGTCTTTCCAGCTCCATAAAAAAGCTGTCAAGTGCAGGTAATAGTTCCACACACTGTAACTATGATGATATGTATTTAGACTTTATATTAGTTTATTCTCTATTCACATCTGTCAGATACTTTTCCTGGGAGTATTGATACCAGTGAGCATAGCAACAGTGAAGAGAGGGCCTCCCATAGCAGAGGGACTCCAGCAAACTATGGCGTTCCAGCGTTTTGTGCCTCCAACTCCGAGCTGGGCCTCTTCTATCAGAGTGTGTTAGTCGCGGTGGAAAGATGGTTTAGTTTGTTTGGATGGGCTAATGGACCGTATCCGATATCTGTCTCACACGCTGTGAGAATGTAAGACCACTGTATCACTAATACGCCCATATGGAAATACAACATTGTAACATGTGTTTTATATGTCATTAGAGTCGAGTCAAAAATTCAAACAAATACTCAAAATGGGAAAACTCCAAATAAGGGCTTCAGGTTTGTATGTATACTGGATTTATTTATGTCATTGTAAAACTGCTACTTACAAACTGATGTGGCGCTTAGGTCTGTTGTGGACCTGCTTATTCATCTCACTGGGAAAGAGGTTCCTGGTATTCCTCACAGCCAGTCCATCTCAGAGGATTTGAACCAGCGCACACTTCAACTCATACAGCAGTACAAAGCCATACTTAAATTCCTCAGGTAAATGACAGTAGACCTGGGTGGAAGTATCTTTGTTCCTGCTTTTGTTGTAAATATGTTCTGTTCATAGTGTGCAGGGAGCCTGCCTCTCTTACATCAGGCCAGAGTACTTGTTGGACAAGAGTGAGTTTATGCACTGGTGCTCATTGCAGGTACAACACAATCACATTTTAACTTACACGCAGCCTAATGTAACCCCTTATTGACTGGGGTCTTTGTGTACGCAGGTGAAAGACTGCACAGACATTGTAGACTACAGTCGTATTAACTATGAATCGATGAGCAAACGTTCATGGATGGATTTGCTGTTACAGATTTATAAGGTTATTGTATGATGTAATTTCCACATAATCCCCACCTCCCAAACTGAAATATCTTTTTCTTGTATCTTAGGTGTTTATCTTATGCCGTGTGTCATGCAAAGAATTGACATTCAATTCAAAAGAGGCAAACACAGATAAAGTGGCCCCCACCTGCCTCCAGCCACAGGCCAGTAACATCTACTCTCCCTTTGAACTCCAGTTACTTTCATGGCTTAACATGCATTATGAAAGCATGAGGAAAACGGTCTGGACTGCTGGTATGAAATATTGAATCACATCAAAGTATTTTGCAGAAAAGTAGACGAGCGTTTGATAATTTTATGTCTTTTAGATGGGCCTCCATCAGCTCGCTGGATTGTGAATTTTGATTTGGACTTTACAGATGGGCTTGTGCTAGCAGCTCTGCTAGCTGCCTATTGTCCTTACCTGGTGAGTGTGCTCTTGTGTCTCCATAATCCTGTTCATTTAGTGCAGAATTTCAGTTTGCTTTGAGTCAATGAAGGATTGCCGTTAATGTCGGCAAGTGGCACTGTGATGGATGTGATGGTGTTGCAATTAGTCCTGAAATAGATTAGGGGAAGCTCTTATCATGTTAAGTCCCATTTGTGTGTGATATTTCTGAATGTGTCGACATTAGGCACTGCAAGTCACTTAGAAAAGAGAATAAAAACAATTTAGCAGGGTTTAAATGGTAAAATCTGTTCTTTATGAGTTCTATAAACATTTGTCAGATTCTGTTTACGTCTCATTTACAAGTAATGGATCTAACTTGTATCCCACCAGATTTGCAGTCATTTTAGGAGGATGTACACAAAACCCACCAGCATGGAGGAGATACTTCATAATAACATTATAGTAGTGCAAGCTTTAACCACACTTTTCATCAATATTGATATTTATGTAAGTAAACATACTATATAATATGGACAGGATGTCCATAAAGTTCTGTTGTACTCAATGGTTATAAAAGATAAAAGTTTTTAATCACATTGGGTTCTGCATGTTTGTGAGTTTTTCAAACATTTCCACACCATTGGATTGAAGGGACAGACCAAAACCATGTTCAGGAGATATCACACCTCTGGATTTCTTTCTATGGGGCCATGCTAAAGATATCGTGTATCGACCAAAGATACGGGACATTACTGAACTAAAGCAAAAGATAACAGATGCGATCGCAACCACTAATGAGGCTCTGCTATAGTGAACATGGCAAGAGTCCAGTCCCGTCTTGATGTGCTTCGTGCCATTAATGGAGCCCATATAGAGGTGTATTAAATGAAGTAAAAACAAACTTTGGAAACCACTGAGTACAATAGAACAAGTCTGATGAAGATATCTAATCAAATGCCTTTATAACACATTTTTTAAATTATACATTTTATGACTTTATGGACACCTTGTATGTTTGTTGTTTGTATAGCCCACAGACCTGTCAGATCCCAACCCTGTGCAGATTTTAATGCTGTGTGTCCATCTGAATAAGAAGCTTCCTCAGTACGAGCCAACACAAACCATTACCCTATCAGGAGAGCTCCACAGCACCATTAGCAAGCAGGTACCTGAAAGCACACGGCACTCATTTAGATTTTAATTCACAGAGTTTAATGGTGATTACCTTCTGTCGGGGAATCTGGTTCATGTTAGATGAATGTACATTGAAGAGCTGCAGCTGTGATCCAAAGAAGCAGCACATTAATGGGATTATGAGATTATGAACACTGCTAAATACACTAACAAGATTACATACAAATTATGCAGTTGAGAGTAATTGCCCAGGTTTAGCCAGATGTAAATGTTTTTATTTGTGAGATTTTAAAACCAGTTGTTAAAAGTTTAAACATCTGTATTTGTGTTTTGCAGGTCCATCTGACAATACCCACAGCTAAGCCTATCAAATATAAAGCACTACTACTGGGGGAGGATGCTCATCTCTTCTCTCTACCTGAAGGGTCATCTTTCACCTTGTCTGCCAAGTACGCTTTCAGTTCGAACACGTCGTAGTTTCAGAACATTTCAAATAATTTATGGTATTTAGCAAAATCCAGTATTTGGCTGTCGTAAAAACAATGAGCAAAAGTGTGTTTTCATTTATAATTAGTAACACTTTTTATTTTTTTGTTGTCTTAAAGTGTTAATTACATATTGGAGTGGAATTTTGTATTTGGACATGTTTTTGTTTTTGCAGGGGAAGTAGTTTTCTGACCATCCAGTACAGCTGTGCCTTTCTGCAGCCAAAGGAGGCTGCCCTTCTGCTCGTTTCCAGCTCAACATTTGGAGCTCATGGAATGCTGGCTTTTCATCTGAAGACTTGTGTAACACTCATATCTCCCATGGTACGCACAGAGTAAAGACTGAGGGAAAATGCCTGACTGTTTACTAGATAGCAAACTGCATGTTATTGGCACAGGGCTGGCACACAAAAGGGTTTCATTTTATAATAGCTGACAGACAACAGTGCTCAGCGTTTTTAGTTATTACCCACTGCCATCATAATGGGTACTCTGTGTCTGTATTCCCAAAAGCACCACCCGGCGTGCAACACGACAGCACATTATTGTGAAAAATATTTGTTCTTTTTCTCCTGTGTTCAGAAAAGTGTCAAGTGCAGTTCTCCATGCTACCAGCTTAAGTCCATCCAACTGACAGTCACAAATCCTTTTAAGAATGACGGCGACTTCGAGTAAGTGTGTGCAGAGACTGAAGCATTGTTATATCTATTGTTAAACAACAGCTCATATAGTAAATGTATGTGGTTGTTTTTTTCTTCAGGGTGAAACTTTTTGATTCTGTGAACAATCCCTTGAAGCCAGAGGAGCCAAACCAGCAACAGCAAACTTCATGCAAACCCAAGTAACAGCATGAGATTTTACAGTGATGAAATACCTTTATACTGCACAATGGAAACTAGATTCACTCAACAGAAATACATGAACAGTATCTCTATATGTAAAACTGATGTCTGGTTTCATTTACTCCTGTTCCACATGAGATCTTTTGAGTTGACATTAAAGGTGCCTGGTTAGTATGCGTCTGTAACCACCTGAGACATCTTCAAAGCCAAAACATTTCTTCACTTCCTCGTCAGACGTAGATGGTGATGAGGTCGTTGCTGGTTCTTCTCCAGCAGGTTCAGGAGTATGTTACATTGGAATGAATAATAATTATGTTCTCACTCTTCCTTTCCTCCCTTTACAAGTCCCCTGGTGAAAAAGATGACAGAGGGGAAACTGTCAGATCCTAGTAAGTCTGAACGCAAGAATGCATACATGGCATAGCTTGGAATAGTTTGATTATTTGTTCTATTTATGTGTTCAGATGAAGAAGACACCGAGTTCCTGTGTACAGTGAACAGTGTTTTACTGAAATCAGGTCAAGAACATGCTCTGAACATAGACTACCTGCCGTTTAGTCTTGGAAATAGATACTGTTGTGTGCTGCTCACATGTTCACAGGTAGGCCACGATAACAAACTCTGAAGCCTGAGTTTACAGAGAAACAATAAACCATAGTACTGAAACCACTTTATGCCCCTGATACAATTAAAATAAAGCAGGATAATCACAGTAAACCATTTTTAATAGACAGGATCATTAAAAGGCCTGAGCTGCAACAGATAAACAGCAGATGAAGCAATAATTGGCCATAGACTTATGACTTATTGAGCCATCTGCAGCTCAAATCTTATTGTCCATCCATCCATTTTCTTCCGCTTATCCGGGGCCGGGTCGCGGGGGCAGCAGTCTAAGCAGGGACTCCCAGACTTCCCTCACCCCAGGCACGTCCTCCAGCTCCTCCGGAAAAACCTGTGGAGATTTTTGTTGTAATACGATAAGATTTCCAGACGAGGACGAGGACGGAAATCTTATCGTATTATAACAAAAATCTCCACAGTTGTTTTTTTTTCTTTTGTCAACTTAAACTTTAACTTAGATTTGTCTTGTTAACTCATTTAACGTTTTGAAAAATTTTATAACAAACTGCTGTACAACTACATTTGTCATTTTTTAGGTTGGAGACATTGTGTACATGGTGAAAGCTACAGCAGATTTGCCTCAACCTCTGACACTCTTTGCAAAGCCAAGTGAACATGTTAACTCAAGTGCTGGTAAGATTTACGATAAGATAAGATAAGATAAGATAAGCCTTTATTAGTCCCACAGTGGGGAAATTCCAGCATTGCACCGCACACATAGAGAACAGGCATTTGTACTTTTTGTTATTAAATTATTATTATGCAAAATTGATTTTTCAGAACTTTTAGCCATGTTATAGTTGTTTCTTCTCATTTACTCTCTCAAAGATGTTGTTTGAGTGATTTGTGCGTGTTTGAGCAATTTTTAGTTCTGTATTCGTTACTCGTAGGATTTGGCAGCGACAAAAAATCCACTGTTCACTAGTGTGATCTGCAGCTATCCATAAGGGCTGACAGCCACACGGCTTTTTGTTGCGACGTCAGCTTCTTTTTTTTATTAAGTCGTTTTAGATGATTTATTGCGATTTAAAATGAGCAAATTATAACATAATCATCCATGGGTGTCATAGATTATAACTGTATAGCAGACACAAGTGCAATAGGTCTTCTTTAACAATAATATTAATAATACTTTTTTTTTTTTAAATATGCTGTCCACTGATGCATTTTTACTTTTTTACTAAGATGCATCTGGATCAGTGTTAAGCCTACAATGCAAAGTGGGCGAGGTGTGCAGGGAAGTTATCCGTTTGCCAATAATTAATATGGCCTTGGAGCAAGCGCTGGCTATATGGGGCCAACACAGAATGAGCGAAGATGAATACAGGAGGCGCCGTCTGACACACACTTTACATGATAGTAGTGTGAGGAGAGCCGCAGCATTGCACAAACTTAGAAAGCGGCAGGTATGTGTATTCACTTGAGTTAAATCTATTTTCTTATTCTGTGTTTGTTTAATGTTTTTTGCCTTCTTGTTCTCTCAGGCTTGTCTGAAGGAGGCAGAAAATGGGGTAGTGTACAACATCGAGGTGTCTTTACCACAGTACTTCACACTACCAAAAACTGTTAACATTTCTGTAAATGAAACCCACAAAATACCATGGGAGAATCCTGCAGGTACATTACTACGAGGTCGGAATATAAATTTTAGTTCTGACAAATTAAACTGGGGCGTGGACTGACGGTGTGTTATTTTTTCATCTGTATGTATATCCTCATTTTTATGCTTTCTGCACTGTGTTCAATAGACTGTGGGTGTGTTGAGATCCCACTGCGCTTTCAAGCTGACTCAGTGGGAACATTCACATGCAATATGGTCCTGAGATCCTGGTGTGATACTAGAGCCTACACGCTGGAAGCCAAGGTTACAACACAGGTAATATACTATTCAATTTGTTATAATGTGGGAAGTATCTGTCGTTTTACACATCTGTAAAGGTTATGTTTCATATTTGTACAGGAAAATACTGCACATCTGGACTTCAACACACCGGCGTACCGCTCAATAACACAATATATACCGCTTGTAAGTCCTTCAATGGAGTATTCACTAGGCCTGACACAATTAATACTATATCGACTTCTCTTTCAGTATATGTTAGATAGAACAATATTTTTATTTTGAATGACACATACTGAAAAGGCATTTTTTGGGGGGTCAATATTTATGATCGTGTTTTTGTTATTTTTTTTTGCTCTACGATAAGATTTGAGCTGTTGACGGTTGAATAAATAACTTCTATGATTCATTATAGAATCGCAAACAAACTACTAATGTGTCTCACTCTGCTATTTATCTGTCCAGACTGATCTCTCTCTGTATGTTTTTAGTACAGATTGTTATCAGTCTGGTCCTCATGTCCTCCGTTGCGTCTCAAGCCCAGTCAAACGTGATCGTCCAATCAGATTCTTTTTTTTTTTTTTTTTCATTGATACTTGAGAAAAGAAGGAGCTCATTGGTCACCTATGATTTACACATAAAATCACATTTCTCCACCTCCGATTAAGAGAGTTTAGGCTTCGCTCATTGATTCTACAGAAATCCTCCATGTTTTTCAGCCCCCTGTGATATTTGTTTCCTTTATTTTTTCTGATACAGACAGACCATGCGTGTCCCTGATTGGCTAATCCACCTGTCAATCACACCCATTTGAAAACAGGGAGATTCACCGGTGACTAGACTCATATCTTCATAAAATATTGAAGTGTGTATTCTGGATCCCATGCAATGTTTAGAATTAATTAATTAATGTAAATATTTGTTGTCTATATCTTCTTCAACAATATATCCAACTTCAGTATTTGATATTGTGACAGGCCTAGTATACACATGATTATATGCATGCTCCATAGATTGTTTTCTAATAAGACATCCATGACTGCATCTTGTTGCCTATAGCACAATGACAGTGATCAGGACTTGAAAATGAAAGCTACTGTCTGTGGAGATGACTTCTCTGGACCAGAGGTTTTCTGTGTTGCAGCGGGTACTAAAGCCGGCTATCCCCTGACCTTTCACCCAGCCACACAACGCATTGTTATGGTAATGTACAAATCCTCTGCTCCCTTGAACCTCTGTGGTAGCATATTTTAATGGCAAAAATGAAAGACTCTCTTTACTTTGCTTGTCATATTGTCATGAAATATACTGGCGTTCCGTCCTTGTTTTCAAGCTGGTCTATAGATGAGTACAAAACAAAAGGATTTGCATTGGCCGGGAATCGAACCCGGGCCTCCCGCGTGGCAGGCGAGAATTCTACCACTGAACCACCAATGCATTGCTGCAAGGACATATGGGGGAGGGGGTTTTAGAGGAAACATTCCAGGCAGTTACAGGCGTCTGCATTCATCCATTGTCCGTATAAGCTGGGGAGTCCGTCTCACGAGCACTTTTGCTACTTTTATTTTTTTTTATCTGTTATACTTGTACTGCTGCTCTCCTTTTACACATTCTATATCTACTAAAATAAGATACCTGTCAGATGTTTCAATGTTTATTTTTTTCAGTTTGCTTTTATCACAATGTGTGTGACTTAAATAATACAGCAAACTAAACTTCACAGTGTCTCTTGATAGCTGGCAGCAACAAACGAAGTTTCATTAGCCAAAAGTTTGGGGGGAAACAGACCTCAACTACTGTGTCTAGAGGTTTTTCTAGCCTTTTGGGAAAAAGTTGTTTTGGTGCATCTATTTGCCAAACTTCAAAAATGCCTGTCATAATTATTTCAACTTCAAAATTGTGTTACTTCATGTTTGTTTAGTAGTCAAAAGCAAAACCACCAATGTTTTTGACATCATATGAAAATTAAAGAAATGCACATTTTAGCTATTTTAAATAATTACTATATGAGCAAACATCTGGCAAACTGTCCCAGAGACCAGTTCCGGTCTGAGTCCATCTACATGCTGCCTTGATGTGTTGCCTAATAGATTTCTAGATTTCTAAAGTTTGTTCTGAACAGTTTAGCTCCACTATCTCACATTCCCACGAGCCTTGAAAACTGTGGTCATTAAGCCTCTCCTAAAGAAGAGCGATCTTGATGCCACAGTACTTAACAATTACTGGCCCATCTGAAATCTGCCGTTTTTAGGCAAAGTCCTTCAAAAAGTTGTTTACAAACAGCTTACTGACTTTTTCCTAATAAACAACTAATTTGATGTTTTCTAATCAAGTTTTAGACCCCATCACAGCACTGAGACTGCCCTTATCAAGGTGACAAAGACATCTGCCTGAACACTGATGCAGGCAAAGTTTCAGTCTTTATCCTGTTAGATCTGAGCGTTGCTTTCAACACTGCTGATAATGGGATCCTCTTACAGAGACTAGTGAGCTGAGTGGGCATCTCTGGTACGGCACTAAATTGGTTCAAGTTCTATCTAGAGGACAGGAAGGGTTTTGTTGACATTGGTAACTGTCTCAGATCACATTACCTTGACCTATGGGGTGCCACCAGAGGTCAGTCCCTAGGACTCGTTCTGTTCAATGTCTACATGCTGCAGGTAGACCAGTTAATAAGCTGCAAGAATGTGTCCTACCACAACTATGCAGATGACAGATCTATGTCTCACTGGCAGCAACTGAATATGGACCAGTGGATCCACTCAGTGTCTGGAGGCAAAACAGCTTTCTCCAGCTAAATTCAAATAAGACTGAAGTCATAGTCTTTGACCCACAGAAATGAAAAGAAAGTGTCAGCAGTCATTTACAGTCTCTTTCTCTAAAACCTTCAAATCAGGTTAGAAATCTAGGGGTAAAAATGGACTTCAACTTGATCTAAGATGCATCAAATCAATCAGTGTTTCAGTTTTGAGCTGCTGGAATGAGTCTTTCTGAAAATGAGAGACAAGTCTATAATCTTACAACATTCAAATCCAGGCTCAAAACTGTTTCTGTTTAGCTGTGCAAACTGCACACTTCTCTTTTAAAAAATAGTTGTATTTAGATGATTTATGTTTTTACTTGTTTGTATTGTGATTTTAATATCTTAAAATATTATGTAAAGCACTGTGTTATGCAAATAAACTTGCTTTGCCTTGTTCATGTGAACATTTTCCCTAAATCCTCTAGGGCAAGTTGACTTTACATAATGAGTGTAATGGAACTGAGCATCTGTTTACCCTGAGAGGAGTAGGAGAGCGCCCCCTCCCTGTGGACCACCTCTTACTACGCTGTCCAGTTGGAAGAAGCACTGAGGCACACTTGAATGTTCCAAACTACAGCAAGAATAAAATTGCCCTGAAGGTATCCACATCCAAACAAATTATATTTTTTATTCCATCAATTTATTTGGAAACTTTGTGTGAATTTAGGTAGAGACAGATCTATCTATCATAAGTGGCCCCAATTATCTGGACATTAACCCAGGTCAAACTGCACCCTACAGACTGATTATATCACCGTCAAAACGAGGAACACAGAAAGGTTTGTTTCCACCATATATCTGGTGTTACAGTAAACAAAATAATGACATACAGTATACTGAAAAGGCATCTTGAGATAAATGTTGTCATATAATTTTAATTCAATACTTTTTCCTTCTGGTTTATAGGCTGTGTGTCATTTGTGGACATGACCAGGAACGGTAAATAAGCTGTGATTAGATAAACAACAAAACATAATGTTATTTGTACTGTTCACACACTGTCATTTCCAGGTGAAGAAGGCTGTTATGAAGTGTATTTTACCCTAGAGATTATTTGTGAGGCAGCAGAGCCTTTGAAGAATATAAATGTTCAGTGTCCTATTCAGGTATGTTTATCTTGTAAATCCAAGTGGCTTTTTATTATTATACACCCAATGAAAAAGAGCACACTTAGCAGAGGATGGTTTCGATCCATCGACCTCTGGGTTATGGGCCCAGCACGCTTCCGCTGCGCCACTCTGCTACAAGTCCCTTTCAATAAAGGCCTTTGTTATGCAGCCACGGTGATGTGCAGCTCCTGATACCTATTCATGTATATTGAAAAGAATGTAGGCAGTGATGGATGGAAAAGTACAAATGTAGACGAAGAAGTTACTTGAGTAAAAGTTGAAGTATCACATGAAAAAATCAACTTAAGCAAAAGTACCTGTTTAAAATGTTTTTTAAGAGTAAAAAGTAAAATATTTCCAACAAGGGTTGTTAATTTTTTTAAAGGGTTAAATGTAGTGACCTTGATAAAAAAAAAAAAAAAAGAAGTAATTATTTAAAATAGCTAAAATGTGCATATGAGCAAACATCTGGCAAACTGTCCAAGAGACCAGCTCCAGTGTGAGTCCATCTTCATGCTGCCTTGATGTGTTGCCTAATAGATTTCTAAAGTTTGTTCTGAACAGTTTAGCTCCACTATCTCACATTCCCACGAGCCTTGAAAACTGTGGTCATTAAGCCTCTCCTAAAGAAGAGCGATCTTGATGCCACAGTACTTAACAATTACTGGCCCATCTGAAATCTGCCGTTTTTAGGCAAAGTCCTTCAAAAAGTTGTTTACCGACAGTCTGCTAACTTTTTCCTAATAAACAACTAATTTTAATTTGTTTTCTAATCAGAATATAAATGTTCAGTGTCCTATTCAGATATGTTTATCTCGTAAATCCAAGTGGCTTTTCATTATCATCCACCTGTGAAAAACAGCACACTTAGCAGAGGATGGTTTCGATCCATCGACCTCTGGGTTATGGGCCCAGCACGCTTCCGCTGCGCCACTCTGCTGTACAACCTGAAAAGTACAGATACAGAGGTAAAAGTTACTCAAGAAAAAGTTAAAGTATGAAAAAATCAACTTAAGTAAAAGTATTTAAGTACCTGTTTCAAAATGTACTTTAAGAGTAAAAAGTAAAAGTATTTCAAGTGTTGTTATTTTTTTTTAAAGTGTTAAATGTAGTGATCTTTTTTTTTATTTTTTAAAAAGATACATATGTTGGTCGAAAGTTGCAAAAAGGATCAGTTTCTTGATTTTTTTGTGTTTTTATTTTTGTTTGCTCAAACCCAAAGGTTGAACTCAAAACTTTAGTCAGGATGTTACCACAAACATGGTAAAAAATTACCCCTCAAATCATAAGAAAAGTACTTTTTATTTTTCAGTCCTGTTCAAAAAATTACTGGAGTAGTAAGTACAGATACTGCTCTCAAATGTAGTGAAGTAGAAGTAAAAAGTATCCAGTTTAAAATGTACTCAAGTAAAGTACAAATACCTAAAAAATCGACTTAAGTGCAGTACTGTACTACTTTTACTTTGTTACCTTCCACCACTGAATGTAGGAAAAAAAATTATATTTTGTGCTGGGTTTAGAATTATAAGTGAACAAGTGCACTTATTTTCAAAGTAGATTAAGACACATCAACTGTCAAAGTGAATGCAAACCCTCTGTGTTCTCAGGGCAATGTTGCCATAGAGATCCCCATCAATAATCTAAGCGACGACCAACTAGACCTGGTGGTTTTCTTTGAAGGACATGGTCTCAGCGGTGACAGGTCCTTTTCCCTTCCTCCACGCAGCACTTTGAACTACAAGGTTATCTTTGCCCCTTGTGTGATAGGAAAAAGCACAGGCAGGTAAGTGTCCGGGCACAATCGCTGTATTCATATTGTAACTGGATTTGCAGTGGTCTAAACTCACATTGGCAAGTAATTTCTATTTTTGGTTGTTTTTCAGTGTTGTTTTTCACTCTGAGGTAGGGGATGAATTCTGGTATCGCCTGCAGCTCTATGCCCTTCCTCTCCCGGTTGTTGTGCTACCCGAGGTCAAGTGTCATCTGGGAAAGTAGGTTGGCCACAATACCACATGCCATTATCGAATCTAACGCTAGTTGTGTTACACCGTTACAGAACAACAGGTCTAGATATTAAAAAGGTATAAACTGTATAAATAAAATCACATATACCGTTATGTGTTTTGTGTGCAAATCAGGTGGACCAAGATAACTCTCGCTTTAGTTAATCCGACATCTGAGCCAGTGGAGTTGACCATATCAAACAGTAACCCCCGGAATTATAGACTAGAGATGGATTCCAACAATGTAAGTATGGACACACTGGCAGCTACTACTGTATTTAGGAGCTCATTAGAAGAAATTATGAAATGGGCTCAGTTGGTAGAGTGTCAGATTCGTTGATCCAAAGAATTCTGCTCTTGAGACAAAAATCATTGGTTGAGCGGTCAGATCCACTGATGCACAGGTTGGCAATACGATTCCAGCTCCTACAGATGAATACTGTAGTTGTGTCCTTGGGCACGACACTAAAACCGCATCACCCCCAGTGTTTGTGTACACTGGTGTATGAATGTGTTGGTGAATGGGTGAGTGGTTCATTGATGTAAAGCTCTTTGAATGACTTGAAGCTGGAAATGTAAGAATGCTATAATTATTTGGAGCATTTATCTTTCTTTAGCATACAAATAGAAAATATCACAGTTGTTTTGCTTTATATAACGAGTTTAGCGAATGATAGCTTATTACTTTTGAAGGAAAACTGTCTAGATATAAACCTATGAGTTGCCGAGCTGTGCAATGCAGCGGATTTGTTTTTAAGAGTGTTTATCCTTTGTTCTGCCATCACTGTGTGTGTGTGTGTCTCAGCTTACTCTGCAGCCACACTCCTCCTCTCAGCTTGGCGTCCGATTTAGTCCATCATCCATCGGGGAACGAGACCACAAATCAGAGATCACTTTTTCATGCCCTCAGGTAATCGCACACAAACCGCTTTATATAAATCACCATCCCTGAACTTTTCAAAACACTTTAAACAGATGGCGCCATTTTATTGTGTGTCTCATCGCTTCAAATCGTCAGTGTTTAGTCTTGAACAGCTATATATCGGCTTTTATAGGCCAGATGTACCTTTACTCAAGCAAGCATCTGTATTGTTCCAACTGAAGGATATCTACCAAATGTTTTGTTTTTACATTGTCTTTTCCTTATCTTAAACTCTCTAGTTGCAGCAGTGGTCCTTTTCACTGAGTGGATGTGGCCTTAATCCAGAATGTGAGAAGCCAGTGAGCATTTCATCCAAGATGGGCTCCAGTGCCTCCATCAACATTCCCTTCACTAACCCCACTGAGCTCCAGGCTGTGCTTCATGCAACACTGACAGGTCACAGGCTCTCCACTAATGGACACATTCAAAGGATGGGTCTGACTACATACAGACATCATTTTGCTCTCTTTTTCAGATGAATATGCAAATGAGAACCAAAACGTCTGTGGTGGGTTTACTGTCCCCACGAGCCACTTCAAAGGTGTGTTGTAGTAGTGTAGGGGTCGGTGTAAAGCATGTATACAGCTCATGTTATGAAGGGTCTGTATGTGGTGACAGGTGTACACATAGATGCAGGAGCCAGCACTGATGTTCCAGTTGTGTTCACACCAATGTCTATGAAGACTGAAAGAGCTCGACTGTGCATCACCCTGGAGTTCCCTGGTAACCTTGGCATTAGCTCACCCTCCAATGCCCATAGTCAGAGGTTGGTTCTTTTTATATTTTATCACATTTATAGATGCAGTCAGCATCTGAGGGAACAAATCATTTCATGTTTCATACCTCAGTGGGGGGAACAAACCATTATTTTCAATGGAGACAACACAGCAACTCATCATAGTCATCTTGAAAAACTGACCGATCAGAATAACATGTTCTATATAGATACAAAGTCATTATTCCAAAGTGTAAAAGTTAAGTTCAAACTGTGTTTTCACCTTTATTTTAGGTCAGCTCAGGATTTGTCCACCATCTGTTGGATTTACTCACTCAGTGGGATTCCCACAGAAGTGCCTGTTGAGAGCCCACCTCTCGGTTTAATTCAGTGTGAAGCCGGCTGCCAGCTGGAGAAGAGAGTGGATGTACTGCTGACAGGATGTGGGCTGGGAAATCGAGACGGTGTGTGGCATTTACCTGGACATGTTATTGATTAAAAATAATGTTTTATTTAAAATAGACAGAAACAAAAGATGAACGTTTTCCATGTTTTTAATGCAGTGACAAAGGAAGACTTCCTGTGTGAAGTACATTCACAGCACAGAGAGCGTGAAGCTGAACAAAGTCTTTGTGCCACAGTTGAAACAGCAAAAAAAGATCTCGACTCTGGAGTCGTCAAACTCACTCTTCATCTGCTCTATAGTCCACTCGAGCCAAGCAAGCCACAGTAAGATCACAGAAATGAGTTATAATGAAAAGCACATTTTTATATACTGACACATTTAAACAGTGGACAGCCCACAGATGAAGAAAAATGAAGCAGTTTTTATGTATTATTCAAATGAAAAAAGCATATGCCCTTTTCACCAAAGAGACACAGAAACACAGCAGAATAACAAACACGTCGTCTCCCACTGTGAAGGAAAGCAACAGAAATACGCCAACAATGAAGCAGACAGCATTTCTTTAATATATACACATCACTCAAGAAATAACAACAGGGGATGCAGACAGTCTGTGTGTAGCCTCTAGCCTCCACTGTGTGCAGTACTGATAATGTACTTGAGCCTTTCTTGGTAAATACTGCATTCATTTATTGCACCCTCTCTCTCACTACAGCTTCACACTGTTCCCCTTACTGTCTCCTTAAGGTGTGCTCGTCTGCATTCATCTGTTACTGTCTGTATGTGCTGACTCTTAAAAGCTAAAGGTTGTCCTGGCCAGCATCAGTTCCATCGCCTCAGGTCGTGTTTAACATTGCTCTAAATGTAGGTCATATTCCCATACAGCTCACATTTGCTGTACTTTGACTGAAAAATGGGCACCTTTAGTTATCGGTCTGAATACTTAATGATAAGGCTGTGGAAAGGACCTCGTGCCCCTGTCGTCTGTACTGTACTGTGTGTGACACCCGCTGTGCTCAGAGCGTGTTCATTTATCAGCTGCTGTCCTCATCTGTGCAGTCCATTAATGAGGCGTGCCCTGGCAGAATCAATACCTCCAAGAGCTAATGACTTCTACATGAGCAAATGATGGGGACTATGGGGCTGCTATAGGACCCTCCATTTACATGATATCCCTTCACCATGGGCAAAGAACAGCTAATATATGAGTAGGAATAGACACGTATTGTGGTGGTATTTACTGTAGTACTATGTAGGAAGCACTCAGTAAGTACAGATGCACACAATGTACAAGGTGTCCATAAAGTCTCTTTACAATAAAACTAAAATATTACAAAGGTAACTGATCATATATCTTAACCAGACTTGTTCTATTGTACTCAGTGGATTGCACAGTGTTTTACCTCATTTAATACACATCTATATGGGCTCCATTAGTGGCACGAAGCACATCAAGACGGGACTGGATTTCTTGCCATGTTCGCTGTAGCAGAGCCTCATTAATGGTTGAGTGTCTTCTGTTATCTTTTGCTGTAGTTCAGTGATGTCCCGTATCTTTGTTCGATATATGATATCTTTAACACAGCCCCATAGAAAGAAATCCAGAGGTGTGATATCTGGTGAACGTGGTGGACACAGTCTGGACATGTTTGGAACATGCAGACTCCAATGTGATTTAAAACTTTTATAACCACCGAGCACAACAGAACAAATCCAATTAATATATCTTAGACTTGGACACCCGGTATTTGTAATATTTTATCTCCAAATACAGTTTGAGTTGTGTTCAGTCACATTGCTAAGTTACTATTACATCTTCCTTTGTATGTATTTTATTATATATCCGTCAAGGTGCCAAGCTTCAGTGATTGTGAAGTGTGTGTCCGGAGGCACTTGGGAGTTTCCAATCACTCTGATTGCCACAAAACCATTATTTGATGATGTCATCCACATCGAGGCGTCAGGAGTTGGGAAAACGTCAACTGTGGGCTTCAGGCTCACAAGCACTTCAAGGTCTATTTCACAAATGAATCATTTTATGTTGGTGTTTCATAATTTCGTTCCATGTATTTATTTCCAGCAGATTAATGAACTCAATGAGTCAGTACACATGTATCCAGTAGACTTAATGCACATTTCACATATTTTTCTCATTTAAACTCAAAGGGGAGTGGGATGAAGAAAACATATAATTTAATTTAAGATGATTTGAATGATATTGGAAGAGTTAGTTTATTTTCTTCAGTCACATAATCATGAATATAAAAAAAAACACTTAACACTTCAGTTATTCTACAGACCGAAGGGTTTAGGCTGAAGTTTAACACTTATTTTGCCTAACCCTCTTAACATATAGAGCACAAGATGGCAGAAAATCTATTTACAGAAAAAAGCAAAACTCATCTCTCATGAATGTAGGAAAGAAGACGTATTTATATATATACACACACATAAGCAAAACCATAAACCTGTACACGTCTATATTCACACACACATACACACACACATTTTAATCAAATAATTGGGCAGACGTTTTAATTACGGTGTGTTAATTTGTGGTGTTCCCCTGTAGAAGCCCAGAGCCGTATACTGCGGTGTTTGTGCCAGGGAGCAGCAGTGAGTTTACAGTGGCCCCTGACTCAGGGATGCTGCCACCCATCAACTCGACTGGTGCACTCATCACACTGTCCTTCACGCCAGGCTCAAACAGCAGGAGGAGCAGAGCCAGACTTCAAATCAAGGTGACCACAAAAGCTTCAATAGAAAGGAGGTTGGTATTTCAAAAGAGACAAATTGTACCTGGATAACAGTTTGTTTTGTTGTTTCTCAGGCAGCGGATATGTTCTGGACCTATGAGATAAAAGGAAGTATTGTTCATAACACACCTCACAGTGCTCCGTCACAAACCAGAGCATCATCTGAGCAGCACTCCTCCGTCCCTCACTCATCCCGTGTGAACCAGAGGAACTTTGTGGTTCGCAATCTCCGTATCCCTGGTTTGGCCAACTCATCTCCACTTAAAATCTGTAGATAAATATGGTCCTCTTCTGTCCCGTTTGTCTTTTTTTAATCGGACCGAATCTCATTGAGACCTGCTATGATAATGGCTTCTGTTAGCACATTTTCTTTCCTGAAAATTGACCCATAACTTTATATCACCTCAATATATCAAATGCCATCTAATGTGAAATGTGATTTACGGATATGAACGTTAACCTAAGACTGGTGATTAAATAGACGGGTGAAATTTCTCAGTATCAGGCTCATAACGGGTTACGTATATGTCAGAGCGTGTAGTCACATTCCTCCAGAAAATATTACTAGTTTCTTTAGTAAATCCCATAGACTGTGAACAAGTGGACTAAGTGAGTGTGACATCACCCACAGCGTTCGGCTCCAGTCAAATGAAGCTCATCGAGTGAATTTGGAATTTGGAATTCTGACTTCTGACCACGAGTATCATAGCAACCAAAGAGCCAATCCAAAGCGAGGCTGTTGAAGATAAAGCCCCTTTCCACCCACATCACTGGTTTAGCAGGTAGTGGGTGCTTAGCAATGCTGTCAATCAAACCTGTTGCTAACGCCAGTGGGAGCGACTTTGGGGAAAGAATGCGCCTGATTTGTCAGTTATTAATGTTCATATCTTGATTCACAGACACAATAGCGAATGATGAGGCTCACTGCAGCAGTTACACACAGAGAGGGGCGACAGTTTTTCAATGTAAAGTGAATTAGAGCCAGGGTCGATGGAGCTGGAAGCGAGCCCATGATCATTTCCTATTTGGAACACGGCGGTTAGTACATTAGCTATGTCCGTTTATGTAAACAGTCTATGGTAAACCCTCATCTGCATTAACTTTTAATTATTGATTTGAGAGTAAAAGAAAACTTCAATTCTGTCAACTGGACAAAAGGTTGAGTGAAGACGTTTAGGCTGCTCATCCAAGTCGCTTCTTCAGTTCTGGTCAGATTACTGCTGGACACTGCCTTATATCTGTCAGAGGGGAGGAGCTAACTTAAGATCGATACAAGGCAGTGTCCAGCAGTAATCTGAGCAGAACTGAAGAAGCGGCTTTAGATGAGCAGTGAAACATCTTCACTCAAATAACTTTCAGTCCAGTTGTTAGTAATTTTTCTTTTACTATGGATTATATCTAGACGACTGAGGAATTACACAGATATTGATTTGGGAATTCATTAATTTGACGACTGCAAAAAAATATTAACTATGAAATATAGAAAAAAATATTTGAGTAAAGTGAGTACTGAGTGGACCTTGTTACAAAAGCAGATTTGTTTGGTACTGCATACATCGAGTATAGGCTGAAAAGTCATTCCACATTCATTCTTATAATTGTTATCGCTCATGTCAACTAAAAAGCCTTTTTCCCCCAAACCGTGCTCTCGATTTCGCCAAAGAGGCAGCCTTGAAGTGTACATATTTGAAGAGCTATTTTATCAGAACACATCCTTAACATGCACGGAGGGTCTTCTTTCAGTACAAAGCCTTACACTTGGGCTGAGCAATTTGGGAAAAATATCCAATTAAAATTTTTCGGACAAACAGCGATTGCGATTAGATTAAGGATTTGTGATAATAGTAGGATTCTGTTCTAAGTTCACATATAAAACATGACCTGAAGAACTTACCAATAGAAACTAGCCCTGTCACAAATACTATATCGACTTATTGTTACATATATCATCGATTGGACAGTTATTTTGGGAAACAGTATTTATGGTAGGTCATTTTTATAGTGGGAAAGTTTTTATTACAATGTTATTACTAGTAAGATTTGAGCTGTGGAGGGTTGAATAAATAACATCTATGACTCACAAACTTACCTCTGTGTCTAAAGTGTTCTGTTTATTTATTGCAGCTCATGTTTTTAACGATACTCTGCACGTTTCGATTTAAGACAAAGACATAAATGAGTTTCACTTTTATCGTTTATCGTCTATAGTTTCTTCCTATCACTCTTCAAAATGTGTTATTGTGACCAGGCTAACTGAAATCTAATATAACTAATACACAGCGGTGGAACGTAACAAAGTAAAAGTAGTAAAGTTTTTTTACTTTTACTTGAGTACACTTGAGAGCAGTATCTGTACTTTCTACTCCACTACATTTTTGGACAGGACTGAAAAGTAAAGTTTTTTTTTATTGTCTGAGACCGGCTGAAAAGGCTGAGGGTTTATTTTTAACACGTTCGTAGTTTGAGCAAAACAAAAATATGCAAATAAAAACTGATTCAATTGTTTCTGATGAACAAAATCCAGCTCAAATCTTTATCAAATCACCAAACTTTTGAAGCTTTATAAGATCTCAAAGTCTGTGAGAAATACTTACTACTTAATACTTTTTTTTCAAACAGGTACTTTAATGCTTTTTTTTTTTTTTTTTTTTTTTTGCTTCTGTATCTGTACTTTTACTTAAGTAGCAAAAGTGAGTCCTTCTTCCACAATTCTTACATAAAAAATGATATTTTGTTCGTACAGTTCTGGTATAGTTTTTGATTTTTATGTGAAACATTTTAGTTCAGTTGAAGTTGTTTTAAATGTACTATAAAATGAACTCGAATCAAATTGAGATAAATAAAATACGGGGTTATTTATGCAGAAGAAGACAGGAGATTGTTTTTGGAAGAATTCTGGTAGTTCAAAACTTACAGCCTTTGCGATTTGCTCATTATTATAGATGAAGCAGTGTTTCATTTGGTCGATATATATAGAGCTAATATTTGGACCTTTTAGCGTATGAGCTATCGACCTTAAATCTCCAGCACAGGCCTAGAAAATACAAAACCCATTTTAATATGAAGTGAAACATGACTACACAGCTCTTTTATAGGTTTGAGATTAAAAAAAAGGGCTGGGGGGAGTTTGTAGTAAATTTAAGTGACAGAATTTGGGAAAAAATTCTCAAAATAAGTCCAAAAAAGTTGTCAGAGCTCATCATCATCGGTTGCTGTGGATTCTAAATATTTGGTATTGGCAACTGTCTTGAAATAACCCACTCGGTCAATCTCTACTAATTCTTAATGTGGTTGTGATTAATCGTGGAGCTCTACCTTACACTGTAACTGTTGATAATCTGTTTCTCCAATATCAGACCGTAGCTTCAGCGTGTTTGTTAGCTTGTACTTTGTAGCTTTCTATGCACACACGTATAGATCTGTCCTATGGCTCACCTTGTGCCTGTAGAATTATTCACAAGGCAGTTACGCTCAGTTATGCGTCCATTAAGCACCATCTGCAGCCTGTGGGGCAAGAATAGAGGGAGGAGATGGCTATGAAAGGAGGAGAAAGATGGAGAGACTAAGTAATAGACTAGAAAGAGAGGAGGAATAGGTGAGAGATGCGTGATGGAGGAAGGGAGGGAGGAAAGATGAGTGTGGCAGATAACAGTAAAAAGCACAGTTGGGAGGCAGTCTGTGTAGTTTGCATATTTAGTGTGTGAGAGGCAGGAGGAGATGTGCCCGGGTCCCTGTGGGAGTGTGTGAGCGTGCACATGTTGGATTTAAGTTGATTTCTGTTCATGTTTTAGTCGGTGGGGAACACTGCCCCAGCAACAGATGAGTCAAAGCGTTCGTAATTGTGAGAGGGGTCTGATATGTTGCCAGTAGTAACAAGGGATCAGGCAAACAGTGAAATCAGACAGCGACAGCCAGAAATCACAACATTTGAACAGCACAAATAATAGGATTGTGACACTACTGGAGACGACAATGTACAGATTAATAATGTAACAAATCTACGAGGGTGAAGGGGACGTGGCTTTGTAAATCCTGAGTCTTTTTGTAGGAGCCATTTTGATTGCCTTTCATTTGTGCACCTCCAGCCTCTATGGGGCGCTGTGGTTTAGATGTTTGAAATGGAAATCCCAGGTATAAAGGAGGCAGGTAATAACCATCAGGTGTTAGAAAGTGCAGAGCCATATGATTTTTAATTGGGCTGCATAACATTTATTTTCTGGCAATTTTGACAGCAAATAAGTTCTGTTTTAAAGTAGATAATCGGAGCAGTGTTGACTTGTTGGCCACGTGAACATAGAACATTTTATCTGTGTAATCCCTCAGTCGTTCAGGTCTGATCCATAGCAAAAGACGAAGACGAACACTATATATCAGATTTTTGAGGCGAAACTTCCTGAATTTGCCATTGAAAAGAATGTGATTCCCTCTTAAGCGCGGTTTGAAGGATTTAGAGGTAAAAGTGGGCGGGAGCGAAAATAGGGCGACAGTGGCTCAGTGGTTAGAGCATTGGTCTCCCAACCCGAAGGTCGGAGGATCGAGTCCACCTCGGACCAAGTTCTGTCGTTGTGTCCTTAGGCAAGACACTTTTGCCTAGTATGAAAGTGGTGTGTGCGTGAATGATGGTGGTGGTCGGAGGGGCCGATGGCGCAAACTGGCAGCCTCGCTTCCGTCAGTCTACCCCAGGGCAGCTGTGGCTACAATAGTAGGATGTGGAGTGAGAATAATGACTTCAGTGTAGCGCTTTGAGAGGCTTTGATAAAGCGAATGTAAGGCATTATTAAGGTCAATCGATGTTCAACTGTGTTATTGTGGCAAAGGTGAGCCCAGTAAATGAGTCTGAAATACTGATCTCTGGACTCTTCTGGTACTGTGGAAGACACTTCTGTAGATCTTCAACCAGTAGTGGCTGTTTGCAAAGGGTAAAAATTCACCTCTACACTTTTTATTTATTCATTTTATTGTTTATTTGAATAGGGCCACATAAAAGAAACATAGATTCACGTGTAATCTGATGTGGGTATCTCAGTGTTTATAGCTCAGGCTCATTCACGACCCCAGTCCCAGAAGGGTTTTGAAACGGTTCACATTTCGCTTAAAAGCAGTGGGATTATTTGTAGAAAAAGCAACTGATACAGGGAATATGTCGAGAGAATCAAATATCAAAATACCACACAAACTCCCACACTCACATATCCTTCTTTTCCCCCTGCTCCTTCCATACTCTCTCCATTTTTCTCCCTGCTTCTCCCATACTCTCTCTCTCTCTCTCCCTCTTTCCTCCTGCCCCATACTCTCTCTCTCTCCCCCCTGTCCCCCCATACTCTCTCTCTTCCTCCCTCCATCCTCCCTCCCATACTCTCTCATCTCTCCTCTCCCTCTCCCTCCCTCGCTCCCCCATACTTTCTCTCTCCTTCTCTTCCCCCTGCTCCACCATACTCACTCTCTCCCTCCCTCTCGCACCCTGCCCCCCATATTGTCTATCGTTCTCCCTCCCTCTCTCACCCTTCCATCTCCATATACTCTCTATCCCCTTTGCCTCACTCACCTCCCCTATACTCCCTCTCTCCTCCCTGCCTCCCCATACTCTTTCTCTCTTTCTCTCTCTCTCATTGCCCCCCCATACTCTCTCCTTCTCTCCCTACCTCTCTTCTCTCTGCTTCCCCATGCTCCCTTTCCCTCTTCCCCCTCATGCTCTTGTCTCTCCCTCTCTCCCCCCCTTGCCCCCCCATACTCTCCCTTTTTCTCTTCCGCCCTCCATCCCTCTCTTCTTCTTCCCCTGTTCCAAAGTTTAGCTCCTTCGACTGAGAAGAAATGAACTCCACAGCCCCCCTGTGCTTTTTAAAACTCACCCAAAAAGCTCCAAACGTGTTGATTGATTATGATTCAAACTGTTCTACAAAACACTCAAGTCCCTGAAAAGATTTTTGAATATAATTTGAAAGAAATACTTTTTTTTCAAAATACAACTCTATTTGAAAGGTGAAGCTTAGATGTTTAATATAACTAGGCCACAGTTCCCCTCTTGAATGTTTAACTAGTCTTTTTTTAGTTTGGTTTTAGTTTTTTGAAGACGGCGGCTCACGCTATTAGCTCTTCGGTTTTACTTCTGGGACTCTGGGACAAAACTGAGCAAATGTATCAGTCCGTATATAACACTGACACATTCTGACATCTGCAGTGTTTATTAGACTTGTAAATTATGACTTAAACAAAAGAACAAGACTAGTGAAAGATAACATTTGGAATAACTTTGATAGCGTCTGACAGCTGAGCCATATGGAGCTGCAGGAGCTAATCCCGCCTGCTTCCCGGCATTCCTAAATGGATTATCTACTTGGCAGCTTAATACTATTTCATTTTCATTCTGTCATAGGGAGTCAGATCCCCATACATCAGTCACTCTGCGATTCAATTAGCACGCTGGTAATTAAGCAGGGGGCGCTCACTCCCCGAAACACACACAAAGCAATCTGACAAGCTGCCAGTCGACGTCTGCGGAGAGATGTATACACGTGTTTTTTGGTGGAAAGGAAGCCTGTGGGTGATGGAACAATGAAAGATATCATTGTCAGGATCCTCCCTTGGACTGTGTTCCCTCTCGGCTCCTCCTCTCTTCTGTGTTGTCTGTTTCTCCTCCCACCTGGGTGTCGGCTTACCTGATCTAACAGCTGGCACATCTGGATCCAGTTTCCCTCGTTACCTGCAGGATAAGAAGCCTGGTTTTTCCACTGCTTGCCAGTTCTTCATTGATACTTCTCCAGTTAGTAGATGCAGTTGGCGCCACAAAGCCAGCTAACTTTTTCTGAGTTTTTGTTTTACAAGTGCTCTGTCCTGTGTCCAGGTGATTTTTGGAAGCTGCCTGCGTGTCTCCTCGCCTGTCTATCTGCCTGCTACCTGAGCCTCTGGACACCCCCAGCCCCATACTACCTGCACCTTTAGACCTCCCAGCACATTTTAGACCTCCCAGCCCCAAACTACCTCCATCTTTAGACCTCCCAGCCCCAAACTACCTCCATCTTTAGACCTCCCAGCCCCAAACTACCTCCATCTTTGGACCTCCCAGCCTCATACTACCTGCATCTTTGGACCACCCAGCCCCATACTACCTTCATCTTTGGACCTGCCAGCCCCAAACTACCTGCACATTTTGACCTCCCTGCCCTATACTACCTCCCCTCTTTGACCCCCCAGCCCCCCCCTACCTCCATCTTTGTACCTCCCCAGTCCCAAACTTCTTACCAAATTTAGACCTCCCAGCCCCAAACTACCTCCATCTTTGGACCTCCCACCCCTACTACCAGTTTTGTGCTGCTTTTGGGTCCCAAGTACCTGACATGAAGGAATTTTGGACCTCCAGCCCAGGAACACACCCCCATGCACTGTCTATACCTACTTTCTGACCAAATTTACCTGAATATTTACCTGGACAGTAAACAATTAAACTATTTGTCTCAAGTACTGAGCATGCGCCGACGTGGTGGCAGCAAGTCAGAGCAAATGAATTTCCCTGGTCTGGGGATTAATAAAGTATCTAACTGCTCTATCTATGTAACTGCTGCTGTCAGACTCGCCATTTTGGTCTTAAATGTTCAGATTAACCTGCTCTACATGATCCTGGTGTTTTTATTTCACTTTTTTGTCCATAAATCAAGATATGAACATTAATAACAGACAAATCAGGTGATCCTCGAGGTTGTCCCCTACACCTGCCTCGATGAGCTTCATTTGACTGGAGCTGAACGCTGTGGGTGATGTCACACTTGCTTAGTCCACTTTTTTACACAGACTGTGCCTAAAACAGACTTTGCGGATCTCATGGTGTTGTTTTTTTGTGTCTTATAACTGCTCTAGTCGGTCTCCTCGTTCACCTGCTGCCAAGAACAACCAATCAAATGTCAGATTATCCCACTGAAAAACATGAAGCTGCTTTGAAGTGAACGATGTCACATTATTACAGCCGTACTTGTGTTATATTTTTGTAATGACAGCACGTCTGGACAGTTGCCCTCTAAGCTTTTGCGTGTGCCAACGTGTGATCGCTCGCATACCCCCTCCCCCCCGTACCCTATATATACACCAATATAAAGGTAAAGGAAGAAAGATCCAAAGTCCCTCAGATGAGCCACAGTCATGGCAGGAGACAGGAGACAGAGAAAGAACAAGCTGCTCAACAACTTTTCATCCTGTTTCAGTTTTTACTTCCTTAAAACACAACTTTGACTCTTGAGAAGTTATGTGTGTGGCTTGAAAGAAGTGAACAGTTTATGAACGTATGCATTCTTATTTGTGGTACTCTATTTGGTCTTTTTGTATTTTATTAATTTATCTTGGGGATATATTAATTAAAGGACCTGTATTATGCAATTTTCTGATTTCTGTTGTTTCCTCGTGTTTAACGCACAAAAAATCCTGCATATTTAGGCTGAGTTCTTCTCTCAAACTGAAAACACTCTGGCCCACCTTGTGATGTCATCATGTAGTAATACAGGAAGTGGAGGAGTATTTTTATCTTTGGTCCCGTGACTAGTCGGACTATAAATGTAATTGTATTCACAGGCAAATTTTTACACTACTACAGAACAAAACACACACACACACAGGGACAGGACCCCAGGCCAGCAGGGGGCAGCGAGCGCAGGTGTAATCAGTGTTCACAGGTCTGGTTTGTAATGAGCCATTGATTTTTTATTGTATTTTGAAAGTGTGGTAGATGTTTGCGTTGTTGATGGTTGTGGGTGTGAGGTTCCGTTCAGAGGCGTGTAGACAGGAAAAGTTAGTTTGACCGAATGAAGTTTTCCTGAAGGTTCTTATGGGACACTGGTGGTTCTGATGGGACTGGTGGCTCTGATGGGACTGGTTGTTCTGATGTTCATAAAGTGACTGGGTGGTGGAGATGATGGACCATGAGTGACTTTGTAGATAAGATCGTTCATGGTCTACTTGAATATTAGCTCATATTACCTTTGTATTAAACATGAAACAGACTGAAATTGTAGTTAACGTGGCACTTCTGCTCCAGTCTTGAGATTTTTTGCTTTTTAAAGTGAACATTTGTGTTATCAGATTAGTTATTCTTTCAGTTACAGAAGGACCACATCAGGGGACCACTCAAATTGTCTTTCTTGTTCTACAGTGTTTTTTGTTTATTTTAATCTTTTTTATGTCAGTTTTTGTGACTAAAACGTGAACTTCCTCGTCCACCTCATCACTATTGTCCAGCCTGTGCACATGTGTCTCTGGTTATGTTGATGAAGGACACTTTGAACCTGAATCTTCTTCTCTCTGGAAGCTCCCACATGGCGACGTAGATGTTGGCGGCTGATGTGACACTTGTTTTGATCGGCGTGGTTACTCACAGTGTGTGTTTGGTACATGTACATGCTCCGCCTGCAGCGTGTAGCACTGGGGTCTGGTCTCAGATGGAGGATATGAAATATGCTAATGAAACAGCATTATAAAAAGTCCTCACATGCACGGCAGAGGAAGATGAAAAACTTAACAGGATTTTGTCTCTTTATGACCTTGTTTCTTGACAAAATTGGAATTATCTTGTCCTTGCTGTGGGCAGCCATTGCTGTTTTTGAGATTTTGTTTTCTTTTACAGTTGATAGTGGACTTCATTAGAGAATCCATCGCCACGGTAACAAAGTTATTTTCTTGTGCTGCAAACAATATAAAAGTTTTTTAATTGGTGTAAGTTGTACATGTCAAGATCTGAGCCTCACACAGCAGAAAACTGATAAAACAGCTTCATCTGAGTCTTTTATCAGCAAATACAGTCCACGCTGAACCCAGTAGTTTTCACATACTATCACCCTGGAAAGAAGTGTTTAAAACTGAAGTGATTTGTTATGTATAATTAGACTCACATACAACAGAACACTCTCCATACAGCTGTGTAACACTGTGTGTAACACTCTGCTGTGTGTAACACTGTGTGTAACACTGTGTGTAAAACTTTGCTGTGTGTAACACTGCTGTGTGTAACACTGTGTGTAACACTGTGTGTAACACTCTGCTGTGTGTAACACTCTGCTGTGTGTAACACTGTGTGTAACATTCTGCTGTGTGTAACACTCTGATGTGTGTAACACTCTGCTGTGTGTAACACTGTGTGTAACACTGTGCTGTGTGTAACATTCAGGACCACTAAACCCAATGGCCACAAGGGGGAAATTTTAAAGTCTCATGTGCTCTGGTGGTCGGAGAGGCCACTGGCGCAGAATGGCGGTTTTACTTCAGTCTGCCCCAGGGCAGCTGTGGCTAAGCTGTGTGGAGTGAGTGAATAATAACACAGTGAAATACTTTGAGAGGCCTGTGAAGTGTGTTAAGTGTGTGGCTTTATGTTTAATGACTGCGGTTAAGTGAACAGCACACTGTGAGTAAACTCTCTGTGTTTTGTGATTATTTCCATGAGCTAAAGACCAATGCTCATGTTGTTCTTGTCACACTCTGCTAATTGCCGTTGTTTAACTGAATAAATGAAGTGAGCCTGGACTCATCATTTCTCTGGTGTGTCTACTGTCTGTGAACCCTGCTTCCTTTTTCATAAAGCCCCATTTCAGCAGATCTCAAAAGTCCACACATCTCGTCGATAAACTATATCCAGGGGCTGTGTTGGATTAAAGTGTGAATAACTGATGTGTCTTTCCATTAGACCTTCTGTCACCGTAGAGGGAGAAAAAATGTGCTGTTCCTTCGGGCTCCGCGCCACTTTCACCTTCCCCGGGTCTGTGCGCCCTTGTCTCCTCCTCTCCTCCTCCTCCTCCTCTCCTCCTGCCATCCTCACGTCTCATCATCACTCATTATTGTCGGGGTAAACAAGGCCGCGCTTCCTCCTATCACTCTCCGGGCCCCTCTCTCTCTCTGTGTGGATGTATGGGGCTGTACACCCTCAGACCTGCTCGTTTGGCTCCGGCCCTCTCCTTGTCTCATCTCCGGGACATTAGTATGCATAAAGGAAGAGTCATACTGCTGCTCGCGGTGTCCCTCAGCGTCTTATTGAATTTAATTACGCGCTTCTTAAAGTGGAGAGAGACTAAATGGGCTAATGAGGTGAGATCATTTATCTGCTTTGGACGGTCTGCACATGGCCCTGGACAGAGGTTTATGTGTTTGGACTTGTATCTGTGTGGGTGTTACTACGCACTAAAGACAGTTACACTACCCATCATTCCAGACCCGTGTCACCTCGTGCTGTAGTGAGATATTCGTACTTTAAGGAGGGGCACAGTGCGCGCTCATGTTTTTGTCAGATCAGATCTGAGCAGAAGCTTCATTCCTCACAGTTTTTCACAGAGTTTCTTTGGCTCTGAGACTTCTGTGTCTCTCACAGCTCTGTGGGCTCCTCTTGTCCCTGTCTCTAGGACCCTGTGGCACGTGCCGATCCCTGGGTGTGTGACGTCAGCGCGTCAGAGTGGAGATCTCCAGCGCGCGACGGCAGCGGTGCCAAAGGCGCAGGGACCGTGCGTCTCTCCACAGCCGCAGTCACAGAGCCTCGCCTCTTCCGCACGTTTGCTCCACTCTGCGCCGTCCTTCAGTCTGTCGCCATGTCCTCCGCTGTCACAGAGACTCAGGAGTCGTCCGGCAGCTCCCCGCTCACTCCTCTGAAGCTCGTGGGACTCGTGTGCGTCTTCTTGGCGCTTTGCCTGGACGTGGGAGCCGTGATGAGTCCCGCGTGGGTGACCGCTGATGACCAGTACTACCTGTCTCTGTGGGAGTCCTGCTGGAAACCCGCGAGCACCGAGAGCTGGCAGTGCAACAGCACCTTAGGCTCAGGTAAGACCTCTGCACTTTATATACAACAGTATACACTTTATATATAACACTCTACACTTTATATACAACAATACATACACCACACTACATACACAACACTATACACAACATACAACAGCACCGAGAGCTGGCAGTGCAGCAGCACCTTCGGCTCAGGTAAGACCTATGCACTTTATGTACAACAATATACACAGCACTACACTTTACACTTCATATATAACACTCTACACTTTATTTACAACACTATATACAACAACAGTGCAGCAGCCCGTTAGGCTCAGGTTCAGGCTCAGGTACCATCTACACTTTATACACAACACTATACACTATATATAACAACTGGATACACTTTATATATAACAACTGGGCTGGACTCGTTATACATAACACAGTCTGGGTTTGTACTGGACTCTAAAACTCTAAGATACATACACGACTTTACTCTGAATATATAATGATTTTACAGTTAAGTTCTGGGCACAGTGGTTCAAAATGTGTCTTGTTCGTTAATGCAAAGTCCTAAATCTTAAACCAAAATGTATCTTTTATTTAAAAGGTTCAGACTATGCTGAGTCCAGGTTTAGGTTTGGACAAAACATCATCTGTGAGAACCATAAAGTGTATTATATAAGTGGTGGTATATGGTGGGAGCGCGGTGAAACGTCCTTGCCCGTGTTTAGACAGCGCCATTGAGCCATAACAAAAGCCCGTGTTGACAGCTGTGTCCATCGCTGCCTCCGCTGGGACCTTCACTTTCATTGGCTGTAAAGGTGAAACAAAGGGGTACTGCAGCCTGAGCATCTTCATTTCAGACATATGGCCAAATTACTTTGTACAAAATCACTTTCAATTACTGTGGGAGTCCAGCTTTCCAAAGTGAAAGTGCTACAAGTCTGATGTAATTTGTGGGAGCTAAATGTTGTTATAGTGATTAAAGGTCCTATATTACACAAAATGGACTCTGTGAGATTTAAGTCCGGTTATAATGTTACCTCCTCAAAAACACACCTGTATTATTAGTCTGTCTACATCTGCAAACCTCAAAATCCTCTGTTCCACCTTGTGATGTCATGAAGTGGTAGTTTCCAAGTTCCTTTTACCTTTAGTTCAATAGAAATCGCCAATTCCAGGTTGGAAAGTACCCAAATGATTCTAGTTGAAGTTGTGTGGAGTTTAAAAACACAGTGGAGCACTTCTTGTATTACCACTTGATGACATCACAAGGTGGAACAGAGTGTTTTCAGTTTGAGAGAAGAACTCAGTCTTAATATGCAGGGTTTGTTTGTGTGTTAAACATGTGAGAATGAAACAAAAGACAACTCCAGGTCTGTTTGTGACGAGGAAACAGTGTAATATGGGCTCTTTAAAGCTGTACTATGTAACTTTTCCAGTGGAGGATATACCACCTGCTTGTTTCCATGGAGATGTTTTCGCTTTGCCTGAAACGATCCGTAGTATGACATTCAACTTATCTGCATTTTTGACTAAAAAATCCCAACATTTTAGGTGTGAGTGAGCTCGCCTCTCCACAGATCTGACTTGGACTTGGACTAACTTGAACTGGGGCATCACCGGCTTGTCTCCATAGAAATAGAAATGTTTTAAACTGTACTGTGTAACATTCCAGGCAAAGCAATGGCATCTTTAAGGAGACGAGAAAGTGGCGTAGCCTCCACCAAAAACATAATCTGATAGTGCAGCTTTAACATGTGGTAAAATGCAGGGTTTGTGTGTTAAACTTGTGAATGAAGCAAAAAATTGTGTAATATTTGCTCTTTAATTCTTAACTTTACTTGTAGTTGTTCTGTGATGTCCCGTAATCGACACCATCTTTATAAAAATCTGTATTTTGGTGATGATAAATGGTTTTAAGGTGTTTTTGTGTAGTTGTTTGAAAAGCGCTCTGAGATACTGGGAGGGTGTCATTTTGCTTCGGAGGGAGAGGCAGACTTGATGAGCTTGAGTTTAATTGAGACAAAGGGGTTTTATTTATTACCTGAGTGATGGAGGAGGCGACAGGTGGCTAATCACACGGGCGCTTTAAAAGTTCATTATTGCAGAGTCTTAAACCGCACAATGGCCCTGATCTGACAAATGTGTTTACTTTTAGACACGCTAATATCACACTGTTATTTTCACGTAACAAGATAATGTCTGCACTTGTGTGAGGATGCCGTCGACTCTGGCTCCAATTCACTTTCTATTGAAAAACTGCTGCTGTCAGACTCGCCATTTTGGTCTTAAATGTTCGTATTAACCCGCTCTACATGATCCTGGGGTTTTTATTTTCGGCATTTCACCCATAAATCAAGATATGAGCACTAATAACAGACAAATCAGGCGCCTTCTTTCCCTGAGTTCGCTCCTGCTAGCGTTAGCAACAGGTTTGATTGACAGCGTTCCTAATCGCCGCGCTCTGCTTGAACATTTTGATGGATTGGATCAGTCGAGTCGATATCGGTTCAGTCGATATCCCATTTTGGTTTATAAACTGGTGTGATAAGATGACTTACTAAACAATGTTGGTTCAAAACACCTCGAAATATTAAACTTGTCATTTTTAAGCTGTTCTGTGTTTACTGTAGTGACTTTAAATGATAAATAACAGTTGTAAAACACATTTGGATCAGTTTTACCTCATGCCGTTTGTGTTTAAAGGAAATAAATCTGGTATCTGAGACTTAGAGCCAAAGTATCAATATCGGTATCGGAACAGAAAAAGCTGGATCAGTGTATTTTTGAAATGTGTTTTGGAGTTGTGTCTTGTTCTGCCTTATATATCAGCGAACGTGAGGTCTCCAGACTCACTAAAGCCTCTTTTCCACTGGAACGATTTGGTTGGGGCCTTGGAGCGGGTCCGTTTGGTGCGGCTCGCTCCAGTCTAGTTGCGTTTTTAATGCTCCAAGCTCGGCTCTGCCCTCTCCAGGGGCGGGGCTTAGCTACAAGAGACACTAATGTCGCCCAAATATAACTCATGTTTTCTTCTCTAAATTGTATTTGAACTTTACCGTGGTCCCTCATTTATCGCGAGGGTTATGTTCTAAAAATAACCTGCAATAGGCGAAATCCACGAAGTATCAGCTTTATTTTTTACAATTTTTCTATATGTTTCTTGGCTGTAAACCCCTCACCACACACTTTATACACTTTTCTCACACAGGCATTAACATTTTCTCACATTTCTCTCTCGTTTAAACACAAAGTTCAAACCTTTGTCGGTGCAGAACGTTTCATACGTTTCAGACTGATGGACAATGGTCTACAGTCCCTCAGTCAATCAGGACGCAGAACACAATGGTCTACAGTCCCTCAGCCAATCAGGACGCAGAACACAATGGTCTACAGTCCCTTAGCCAATCAGGACGCAGAACACAATGGTCTACAGTCCCTCAGCCAATCAGGACGCAGAACACAATGGTCTACAGTCCCTTAGCCAATCAGGACGCAGAACACAATGGTCTACAGTCCCTCAGCCAATCAGGACGCAGAACACAATGGTCTACAGTCCCTTAGCCAATCAGGACGCAGAACACAATGCACACTCATACTCTGTAAAAAAAAAAAAAAAATCTGCGAAACAGCGAGACCGCGAAAGGTGAACCGCGAAATCGTGAGGGACATCTGTACTTGGAATTATAAGGCTAATTTTAGCGTTTCACAGAAAGATGTTTAGTTTGTGGTGCTGTGAGACATGGCTAAAGCTAAAGCTAGTGTAAACACCAAACTACTTCATGTATTTCACGTCTTTGCACCTTAACGTTGTTTTTTTAGCTTGTCTTTATGCACTGCACTGGGTTTGACTCATGTTAGCTGCATTACGCTCCAGAATTATAACATTTTCGATGTTTCAGCGCAAGTGCCGCATTGATAAAACAGCTGTTGCGTTCGTATTTCGTTTTCAACATATAAAGATGCCATAACTGCAAAACTGCATCAAGTCAGCGTTGATTTTTTCAGTTTATATCTGCTTTTTGCCGTCTTGAGTGTGTGTTCTCTCTTGTCCAATCCCGTCGTTTCTTGTGTAGCCACGCCTAAGCTAACAGATCCATCCAGAGCTTCGGACCCCTCAGACGGGGGCGGTTCACACAGGTGGAAACGAGGCTCTGAGGTGACGTTGACTCGCGTTCCTGTGTTGTAATGTTTAGCTGCAGCCGATCCATATCTCTGTGATGTTTTGAATTAAACATTGACCGCTGTGTCTCACTCAATTTATATGCTATCAGCCTGTGTAATGGATAGCATTTACCTCAAAGCAAATCGGGCCAACAACCCTGATCCATATGGCTAATGTAGAGTCAAGTACACCTCACACACCTCCTTCTACTGCTGTCAATTTCAAACTCAATTTTGATAAGAAACGAGCTCGAGTCAATACAGATTTCCAAGGAAAAATCCCATACAACGCTTAATAGATAAGGTGCAGTACACTTTTGTCCACTGATCTGAATGTTGGCGGTTCAGATTCCAGCTCCCACACATGAATACTGTTGTTGTGTCCTTGGGCAAGACACTAAAGTCACCTCCGCCCCAGTGTCTGAGAGGGTGAGTGGATTCTTCATCGTTCCTACTATTGAAACCTGGTCAAATTAGTGTTGTTGTCACGGTACTAACATTTCTAACTCCTGATGTCACGATGAAAATAAAAATCCTCTTTCTTTAGGTTATAGAATGTGATTTTCAACATTAAATGGTAGAACTTTGTGTTTTATTCCCTCTATGTGTCTTATACTTGGTCTGATATAGCTCAAAAATGTTCTAAAGATATTCAGGAAAGGTTCATTTCTGTCCTGTGAATGTGACTTTTTTAGTATCGATATCTGCTCAAATAAGTGAGTTTGATCCTAGTTTTAATATTGATTCGTACCTGATTTATGATACGTCTGACATCCTTTGTTTCAGTAGTTTTCCGTAATAATATTTATACATTTTGACAGCCCTACCTGCTGCATTTGGTTAAAAATATAACATTTAAAGGGCTCGTATTACATTATTTTATGATCTGTGTTCTAATGTTGTTTCCTCATCACAAACAGACCTGGAGTTGTGTTTTTTTGTTTCATTCACACATGTTTAACACACACATTTTGCATATTTAGGCTGACAGAAAACACTCTGTTCCACCTTGTGATGTCATCATGTGGTAATACAGGAACTGGACTCATTTGGATGATTTCAACCTTGGAATTGCCTATTTCTACTGAAAAAGGGTGAATGAAACAAAACACAGCTCCAGGTCTGTTTTTGATGAGGTAATGACATTATGACATGCCTAAACGCTCACAAGAGTCAGTTTTGTGTAATATAGGACCTTTAAGATGGCCACTGCTCCCAAACAAACCTGGGATATTGCACATAATCTCGTCTGTATTGAGCACACCAGCCGAGCCCCGCGCTGTTATCCCTGGCTTGTCTATCTTTTGTCCTCATTTGTCTGTGTTGGCTGGAGAGCAGCAGAAGCCAGGAGCTGTCCACATGTCAGCTCATAAACTGGTGTGTGTGTGCGTACATGTGTGTGCCAATAAGGCGCTCCTGCAGCATGTGGACCTGACCCATTTCTGGACAGGCTCCTCTGAAGCACAGGCTGAATATTTTATGTCACACTCTTGATTTCTTCGTGGTTGCGTCTCCCTGGTACCTTCCCTCCTCCCTCCGAAACGCCAAAACTGACACGATGTCTGCGGACACAACTTCCACCCCTGCTACTTTTTCTATTTTCCACTGAAGCTGAGCGGCTAATTAGATGTCTAGGCGCGCCGGGTGTGTGTCTACAGCGCTCACACGTTGATCTTAAAAAAAAAAAAAATGCATTACTTGTTCGCTTTCTATGCTAGCTGGTTAGCGCTTCCCATTTCCACCATTGCTAAAATCCTTCAAATTTTTACTCTCACTTTAAGAATGTGAAACTAAATTAATTGCTTCTAGAATATTTTCATTTTCCATGCCTACAGAAACCCCGCAGGTGCAGCGTCTTTGTTCATGTGCACTTAGGCAGCTGTGGTCCTGCTGGGCCACCGTACAGTCTTAAAGCAATTAGTGAAATATATAGAGCAAGTTGCGTCATAAATCCAACTCATTTGCAGATTTCCTCGGTGCAGTTTGCACAATGTGACCTGGGAAAAGTGCTTTGAAATGAAATATTATTGTGTGAGACAGGCTGGAATTACAGTTATTTCTCGAGGAAGATTTCGCTTTTTTGTGTTTGTCATTGATTTGAAGGTTGGTGGTTCGAATCCCGCTCTCGACATAAACGTCATTAGTTGAGCGATCGCATCCACTGACTCACAGGTTGGTGGTGCGATTCCAGCTCCCACAATGCTGCTGGCATTGTGTCCTTGGGCAAGACACTTGACCCACCTCGCCCCCAGTGTCTGTGTGCTCTGGTGTATGAATGTGATTGACTGATATGGGTTTTTTCATGGCTGACGCTGATACCGATCGTTTAGAATCCAGAGCAAACGATGCGTGATATTTTTGGGCTGATGCCGGGTAGATTTTGATTATCTTTTAGGGGCACCTCTCCACAGATCTGACCTGTACCTTGGCCTGATGGCAATTCATAGCGATAGATAAGATCATTTTCGCTAAATTATGTCATTAAGTTTCTTACAAACTCACCCCAAGTCCGTTTTTTTCACTACAGACCTATAACAGAGCTGTGTGGTCATGTTTTATGCAGCTATCTCTTCATATTAAAGTTTTAAAATAAAGCTTTATGTGGAATTTTTAGGCAGGAGATCGACCAAAACAAAATATTGGCTTGTGCTGGAGATTCAACGGCGATAGCTGATACACTAAAAAGTCCAAATATCGACTAATATCTCTAGCTTTGAGCGCTGTGAAGGTGGAAAAGTGCTATAGAAAAGTGTGACAATTTACCATTTTTGTTGCTGCGTAGGTAAAACCATCACCCGCTTCACATCTACCACAGATTTATTGAAGATTTTGCTAAAGTGGCGGCTGTAGCCCTTAGATATGGGTTTATTCATAAGTTCTATATCTGACTGGAGCACATGCAGATGGTGATGTTAGACCTGCTTTAACTTGTACATCGTTTTGCTTCTTTTCAATTAGCACTTGGATAAATCGTCTTGAAAATGTGCATTTGAATACTTAATGTGATGATTCTTGGGCAGGCCTCTCCAGCAGAACTAAACGGCTCTAACGCATGCAGACAGAGCGCTGAGTGATCGTGTAATACCGGGGAAACGCTTGCTTCATAAACACTCTCTCTGTCTGCTGAGTAATTAGGCTTGAATTAAAAAGAGAAAAAGCCTGGGATGAATTGCAAAACAAAAAACTCGATCTGCGTTAATGTGGTTGTTAGGATTTTTGAATTTGGTTCTCGCGCATTTAAACATCTGTAATGGTTCGTAAGGATTAGAATGATGTCATTGCATTGGGTAAAAACCGTAGATAAAGAAGTGACTCCAGTCAAATTAAGCTCGTCAAGGCTAGCAATTATAGCGGCTAATTTAGAGCCGAGTTACGACATAGCAACCGTAGAGCCAATCTGGAGCGAAGTTGTTGAAAGTAACGCCCCTTTCCGCCTGCACCGCTGGTTTAGCGGTGCAGGCGCTTAAGAACGCTGTCAATCAAACCTGTTAGCTAGCCGGAGCGACCTCAGAGAAAGAAGTCGCCTGATTTGTCTGTTATTAAGGTTCATATAGTGATTTATAGAAAAAAATAGCGAAATAAAACACAACAGGATCATGTAGAGGGTTAATACGAACATTTAAGACCAAAATGACGAGTCTGAGAGCAGCAGGTACAGAGAGAGGGGACACAGTTTTTCAATAGAAAGTGAATTGGAGCCAGAATTGATGGAGCTAGGACGTTAGCTATGTCCATTTATATAAACAGTCTATGATAAAAACAGTGAAGTATCAGCTTTCAAACAGCAAAAAGCCACACCTGATGTTTAACCTACTTTTGTCTCACTTTCACGACTTCAGGCAATCCACCTCCTTTCTTCTCGCTCCTTTTGAAGCTCGCATATTGTGAATGGCATCTGGGGTATGGCTGACAAATGCACAAAATCAATGAAATTTCACACTCGAGTATCATCGTGGTACATGGAGCTTCATGCTACATGCTACATGCTACAGACTGTATTATAACAGGATATGCTAAAATGTAATTATTACACTTATGTGGCTGAACAGAGCAATTACCCCAGAATAACAGTATGTGCTTTTCTTTCTTTATTTCTTCCCCTGAGTTCAGGAGAACCCATGTGTGACACTCTGTTTAAAATACAATACAAGCAGAAAAATAAAGAAAACAAACAAGTACAAGTCCACATAAAACATTAAAAACAGGAGCAGGTGTTTGGATAAAAGCTTGTTACCAGATTATTAAAATGCGATTGTGTCACCAGCATCTTTAGTTTTGCTTTTCCTTTTGCTTTTTTTAAAAAAAGTGTACATCCCTGTCCTCGTGGTAGAGATGCACCGATCCAGGTTTTTCTGTTTCGATACCGATGCCGATATCAAGGCACAGACGGAAAACAAACATGTATTTTTAAACACAAATGGCGTCTGGTAAAAACATGTTATTTATCATTTAAGCTTTGAAAAAATACAAGTTTAATATTATTAGAGATCTATATGGGTTTTTTCACAGCTGATGCCGATATTTTTTGGGCCAATATGTCGGGTCGATTCATTTTGCCTAAATAATCTAATTAGAATTTAATATGGTGGTTTGAGGAGATAGATAAGTTTATTGCCGATAAAAATAAATTTCCCTGTAAGTGTCTTCACCTGTCAATCGATAACATCTCCATGGTGGCAAACAGCTGGCATATACCCACAAGAAAAGTTACACAATACTCCGTTTAATGTCCAATATAAGGGGAGAATGGCAGTAGTTTTATCTCAAAAAGTTATATTTCCAAGACTCAAGTGCCGCATTTTGCACTTGACCTTGACATTTTGACTCCCTCAAAACAAAGTCTCTCTCCTTCCTGTGTTTACTTGTCGACCCACAATGCCGTGCTCTTTCTAGTCCCCGGCATAAACCATTCACTGCCGAAGACCTTTGTAAAGCGCTCGCCCCCCTGCCCCTCTGGCCCCTTCTCATCTTCCTCCACCAGCCTATCGATATGAGCGTTTTTACCCCCGCAGCCTTTTACCCTCCCTATAAATGAATTGACTTATTCTCAAGCTGTTTTTGCATTACAATCTCCGCTGTCTCCTTCCTTCCCCTGGGCATCACTCCTGTATCTCTAATCATTTTTTTCCACCACGCAATCGCGATCCATTCACCCCAATCTGGCATCCCGGCACACCCCGTCTCCCTTCCATATTTTCTTCAGGGTCAGCCGCCGCCCCTCCCCCCCCCGCACCTCCGAGTGAGACGAGCCCCCAGGAGAGAGCGCTTCTATTTGTAGCCCGTTTGAAAACGAGGAATGGGAACTGATGTGGCGTTGGAGAGCCAGACAGACAGACTAAGTTTTTACAGCGTACACACGGACAGGCAGGGGAGCTGTGCAGAATCTTAAGGGAGCCGGCTCTAATCCTTTTTGGTAAATGCAAATCAGACATCCTTCAAAGCGTTGAGCCGCCCAGCACTATGGAAGCACATTAAACGAATCGCCTAAGACTTAATATAAACAAATTTTCTATGGGCTTAGAAGTGCGTAATGTCCCCCCATAAGGGATCCATGGGCCATTAGATTCCTTTTAAAATATAGTTGCTAAAAATACAGGGTTATGAGTTGTAATTAAAAAAGAAGAGATGTTCGAAGTGCAAACCAGGGGCGTTTGTTTCTCTTATTAGAGCTAGAATGTAGTATTGTAACTGGCCGTTTGGTAAGATACGAGGGTTATCAAAAGTATTAATATCCAGACACTAAGTCAGGGGTGTCCAAACTATGGCCCGGGGGCTAAATGCGGCCCTCAGACCGGTTTTTATTGGCCCTTAGACCTCCTGCTGAACCGGCCCAATTGATTATAAGCAGAACTTTTAACAGCAAATTAAACTATTTCTACCACTACATCCTCAAACATCACATTGCAGTGTGATACAGACCTAAAATGAATGTTTCAAGCCTTATTAATACACAGCGTCTCTGTCAGAGCTGTGTTTAAAGCACCGCACTGCACTGATCACCGGCCCTCCCACTTTGAATATGTTTTGAGATGTGGCCCTCGATAAAAAAAAGTTTGGGCACCTCTGCACTAAGTGATATTAAAACTAGTACTGAAAGTAGATTTTTAAACAAGTTTCGATACTAAAAGAAATGACGCAAGTTTGACGAAATACTGGATAGTCTTAGTGTTGATCTATATTCAGTGTTGAGAAATAACTAAATACATGTAGCAGAAATGTTTTTTTCAGAATTAGAGAAGTAGAGATATGGGTGTTTTCATGCCTGATACGATGCCGATTGCAGCCAGTGGTCGATAAGCTCTTTAAGGCCGATATGCAGGGCTGATTTTGATTATTTTCTGCAAATTATGTGATTTAACTTTACTACAAACACATCCACAGCCCTTTTTCTTATCACAGACTTATAACAGAGCTGTGTGGTTGTGTTTTCTGCAGCTCTACCTTCATATTAAAGTGTTAAAATAAAGCGTTGTGCAGGTTCTTTAGGCAGTATCCATCCGTCCATCCATCCATTTTCTTCCGCTTATCCGGGGCCGAGTCGTGGGGGCAGCAATCTAACCAGACACTTCCTCCATCTCCTTTAGGCAGCAGGACGGCCAAAACAAAATATGAGCCTGTGCTTGAGATTTAAGGCCGATCGCAGATACGCTACAACGTGCAAATATCAACTGACAGATATATGGATCTAACGGGTCTGAATACTAATTTTGAGTGTATTCAGAGTACAATTACTTTTCTAAAATCAAAGGAATACATACATGACAGCACTTGATCACACAATTTAGACTCAAACTGCTCTGAATTAGCGAGAAAAATATAAAACACTTGCAGAAAAAAGTGAATCCTATGTTTAATCCTTTGTTTTGTCTTTACGCTATAATTTAGAAGCACTTCGATGTAAAAGTATTCTAAGTATTCTGTAACTAAACACATTTTCAAAGTGCATTTTCTTCCCATCTCTGTGCATGTTAGCACTACCACATGCTAATATTAACTGTGTGGAACCTTGGCATTTTCTTAAAGGACACAGCATTATTTTAAAATGCAGTGAAACAATGACATTTGTTTATTTTATTTATTTATATTAAGGTCGATGTATGCAAAACAGCTATAGAACGTGTCAGTCGTGTATAATGTATGTATGGAGCATGTTACCGGGACATAATTGCTGACCAACGCCAATAGACGAACCCCTCCATCCTCTGTGTCTGCAGTGAGGCTACTTAGTGCGTGGAGCTAAGTTTAGCCGTACGCTACATGCAGAAAAGCATTAGTGCCTTATATTTAGCAACGGTATCGGATATAGACTAATGTAAAAGGGCTAGATTACGAGGGCTATGGAACAACAAACACATGTAACTCGACACTTAGTACATTCTGTCAAAGAGGCACCACATCACCCCGACCGTAGACTGTATAAAGACGTCACCCACAGCGCTCGGCTCCAGTCAAATGAAGCTCATCGAGGCTAGAGCAGTTACAGCGCCGAATTTAGAGCTAAGTTTCATATTTAGAATTTCGACCACGAGTATCATAGCAACCAAAGAGCCAATCAGGAGTGAGGCTGTTGAACACCACTCTTACCGCTTAGCAACGCTGTCAATCAAACCTGTTGCTAACGCTAGAGGGAGTGACCAGGAAAAGAAGGCGTCTATATCTTCATTTACGGACACAATAGTGAAACAGGATCATGTAGAGTGGGTTAATATGAACATTTAAGGCCATTTTCAGATATTTTATTTAGTATTTGAGTAAAAATTTGCCTAAAAATTCCAATTTTGTCTAATTTTTCAGAGTTAAAACTTATAGATATGAAAAAATCCTTGTGTACGTTTTGACAGACACAAAAGTGAAATAAAAACCCCAGGATCATGTAGAGGGTTAATACGAACATTTTAAGACCAAAATGATGAGTCTGACAGCAGCAGTTACAGAGAGAGGGGACACAGTTTTTCAATAGAAAGTGAATTGGAGCCAGAGTCGATGGAGCCGGAAGCCTATGATCACCTCCTGTTTGGAACACGACGGCTAGCAGGTTAGCTATGTCCATTTATAGTAAAAGTGAAATCTGTCAACTGGACAAAAAGCTGTGGGAGTGTCTGAAGGGAGGAGCTAACTACACTGAAACTTTAAACTACGATTGTTCACAGTTTCAGCCTAATGGACCTTCAACTTTGTCCATTTACAGTATATATACAGTCTATGTCCTCAACACGCCTTTTGTCTTTGGTTTTGTCCCTTTAGGGCTTCCATACTTGTTTACTTTCACTTGTGAACTTGCAACTTTCGATAATGAAATTCTGCCCACATTTACCAATCTTGTGGAATTTGGAATTAATGCGAAAACTGAAGCAAGATACATCCTCGAAAACATCTTGTTAGCCTTATCTGGCAGCGGTATTTAAATGAATTCTCTTCCCTGAATGCGAGCCTTTCCCATCGCTAATCGCATTATTCCATTTGCTTTGAGGCCGGGACCTTATATCCCATAAGTTCAACCTCACTACTTTAAACATCCATTGACCTGGATATGAATACATCTTGTTTACTCTAAGTAGTCTTTCCTGGACACGCTAAAAAAGATTGATTGTGGGATTTGGGAGGCGTTCGGTTACACATAAACAGACATGAACCCCGCTGCCTCTTAGTTATTCCAGTAAGCTTTAGTCTATGGCAAAAATGCGAAGCTAATCCCCTCACATGGTCAGAAGTCACATGACAACGCTATGCTAACTCGTGTGAAAGAGGACCTTCCCAAGCTTGCATTTTTGTGCGAGGAAGCTCCACGAGTTTGAGAATTAGCATCCCCGGCTTGTTTTATGCAGCCGAGATGGTACTAGACGGTTTGCATATTGTGTAAATGATAAAACAGCGATGAAATTCCAAACAGTTTGTACTGGAGTGGGCGAGGAGGAAGTGTTGCTCGCAGAATCCGACAGTGAGAAGGCACTTGTGAATGTGTTATGTGGAAGTCTGCTGTTCCTCTATCAGCACCAGTTGGAGTCCAGATCCCACAACACATTATACAAATATTGGGACGCAGAAATGCAAATAATGGAGCAGCCAGGAGCGCGGGGCTCATCTGGAACAGCAGCAGCTCCTACCTAGTCTTATTTCATTTTGTAGATGTTTATATACTCCGCCGTGCTAGCCAAACACGCTCTAATTATCTTCACTGTTGCTCTTCCATAGCTCTTTTACATAGCTTGCCAATTTCTGCATACCCCCAAGACATTATCCAAGACTGTAAACATAATTTAGAATCATAACGCTGGAGTCCCAAACTAAAAACAATAACTTTTTATGATTTGTGTTTACTATATGCAGCAATATTTGTGAGCTGACACCTGCCCGTCTCTCAGGTTTATGTGAGGATGTGAGGAAGATGATCGTTTTAATCCACAATAATGCAGTAAGTACTTGTTTCCTCACCTCAACAGCTGTCATTAGCTTTCTGTTTGATTCGATTTATTTGAACCAGATGCCCTTCCTATTTAAACCAATCTCTTTGCTGCCACAGTAGTGCGAAATAGGCATGAAGTTTCTTACCAGGAGGATGCTAAGCTAAAAAAAAAGTGTAGCTCGTATTAAATGCCAGGGAGAAGAGGTGGGTTTTAGTCTAGTCTTAAAGGACCCAGCACATGCACGACAGGTCAAATCCCCCAGATAACCCACTGCTCCCAGACCCAGACACATGTCTACTGTAACTTTAACTGCTTTTCTGTACAGACTGTATGTCATTTGGACATAGGTCTTAAAAAAGTGAGCATCGTATAGCTCAGACAAATCAGAAAAACTGTGTCCGAGACGCCGAGGTTTGATACACGGACTCAGATCGAGATGATGAGGTTCACTTGACACGAGCGAGCCTTCCTATTAAAACCAATCTAGTTGTGCGAAATAGGCATGAAGTTTCTTACCGGCAGGATTCTAAGCTAAAAAAAAAAAATTGTAGAAGACCGTAGCTCAATTGGTAGAGTGTTTTTCCCACTGATCTGAAGTTACATGGTTCGAATCCTGCTCTCAACATAAAAATCAGAGAGGTTTTATCCACATTCCAGCTGTTTAATGCTGTCGTTGTGTCCTTGGGCAAAACACTTAACCCTCCCTCGCCCCGTGTCTGCATACCCTGGTGTATGAATGTGTTTGTGAAGCGCTTTGAGTGTCTTAAAGATGGAAAAGCGCTTTATAAAAATGTGACCATTTACCAAGCCTCACCATCAGTTTCAGAGCAATGTCGCCGTAGCAACATAATGTCGCCATAGCAAATAACAATCCAAAACATTGTATTGTATCGTTTCAGTATTGTTTAGTTCTCAAAATGGCACCTATTACAGAACACAAATAGAAAAAGGTAATATTTGAACTTGTGCGTAGACGTTTGCGATGGCTGTGTTTGTGTAACGTTTTCATCCATCTGCATTTGCTTGACAGATCAATTCTTCACGTCTCCAACAAAGCATTTTGGAGAGAACGCACTTGTGTCACTTCAAATTTGTAGTCTAAACTTGACACATTTGCAAATCATTTTCACTCTTTTGTGCTCCCATACTCAGTACGTTTGCAAGAGAGCCCCACATCTACCAGTTCATAGCGAAAACCCGCGTACGTGCATAAACCGTATAAAGACGTGGACTAAGTGAGTGTGACGTCACCCACGGCGTTCAGCTCCAGTCAAGTGAAGCTCGTCGAGGCTATAGCAGGTATAGCGGCGAATTTGGAGCCCAGTTTTGAGTCCAGGAGTCGATCGTGGGCAGCGGGTGAGCAGTACCGGTAGAGGTGAGCTAGGTCGGAGGGTGTGAGGTTCGTACAGGTTGTGGAGAGCTGGGTCGGAGGCAGAGGAGCTGACCGGGTCCAGGGAACGAGTCTGACGAGGAGCAAAAGCATCCAACTTAGAAAAGAGAGGCAAATGCAAAAACAAGAGACTGATAGTGATGTTACGTCTGTGTCGAGGCTTCGAAGTGTGGTTCAAGTAATCAGTAAAATTGTGGTTCGGATGACGTTCGAACCTTCCTGAAGCACTGACCACGTGACTGATTCAGACGTGTTTTGCTGGTTTGCCATGAACCGTGTGTCATTTGAAATATAAGACACAGAGAAACACAATGAGTCAACCCACGTCTTGTGTTTGGTGTTTGGTTTTTATCTGGGAGTGTTTAAATGATGGAACCAAAAAATAAAGTTTTCCCCTGTTAGAGAGTACTTTGACTCGATCACTCCCAACAAGGTTTGTCTTATATAGTTATTATAAAATTAGGGAGGAGGATCCACTGCAGCACTGGAAAAAGCAAAGAAATAAGTTTCCAAATATTTCACACTGGTCATGTACCTGTGACTCCAGCTTCATCTGGGCCCGTGAGAGGATTTTTTTCCAAGTCTGTAGAAATCCTCACAAAAAAGCGGAACCGCCTTAGTCCTGAGTCTTTAGAGAAACTACTTTTTAAAAATGACAACTAATGAAAAATATTGGGGTTTAATTCTGTTTATTTAGTTAGAAGCACTACTACAAGTACACACAAGTGCATCCTATTTCTAATGTGTTTCACTGTCGTCCTGTCACTGGTTTTGTACATTTGTTCAATTGATGGCGCTGAGGTGGAAACTAGATTGTAGTACATTTTATTGACCTCTTGATGCCGTTATAGAGTAAATGAATCCTTATGAAGTGTCAGTACATGTGCCGCACAGTTGGCTGGCTGTAAGTATCTATGCTTCATGGGGCTTCATCTCACCATCACTAGAGACCGAGCCAAGCAGAGCTGAACAACTGTGGATACGTGGACGATCTGGAGCTGAGGGTCAGGTCCCGGCTCCCTTTGTCCTCCCCAGGTGCAGCTTGATTGGCAGTTAGTTACAGGTGTGTGTGGGAGGAGCCAGAGTCTCCGCCCAGCTCCAGACTCTGACACAGAAGGGAAGGAAAACAGCACAAAACACGAGACAGACTGGGATCTTGACAGTATCATAGCAACTGAAGAGCCAATCCGAAGCGAGGCTGTTGAAGGTAACGCCCCTTCCCGCCCACATCGCAGCAGGTCCTTAGCAACGCTGTCAGTCAAACCAGTTGCTAAAGAAAGGGAAAGAAGGCGCCTGATTTGTCTGTTATTAATGCTCATATCTTGATTTATGGACAAAATAGCGAAATAAAAACCCCAAGATCATGTAGAGCAGGTTAATACGGACATTTAAGACCAAAACGACAAGTCTGACAGCAGCAGTTACAGAGAGAGGGACCACAGTGTATCAATAGAAAGTGAATTGGACCCAGAGCCGATGGAGCCGGATGCGCACCCAGTAGTATGTCCATTTACATACACAGTCTATGCTTACGTCTCACTATCAGGCCGTTGGTGTTGAGTTGTTCGGTGGTTGAGTAGTTTACAATGATCCTGTTTGTCGATTCCACTACATGGTAACTGACGTCTTTCTTTGTGCAAATATGTGAGATAAAGAATTTGAATTAGCTGCTGCCGACTCTACAAGAAGCCCGGACGACATCGTGATTTATTAGCTTAGATCCCCAGTTAATTTTGAGACCACGGAGGAGAAAATTACAATAGAGTCGACTGGTGCAGTTTGTTAATTAGACAGAAGCTTGAACTGAAAATTACTGCTGCAAACCCCATTCAAAAGTTGAGTGAATTCTGAATGTTTTTAATCATTCTCGACAGGCTGGATTGACAGGTGACTCCCACTGTGGCCTTTGATTTGCCTCTTGATTAGTTGACACCCGCCCCCTCGGTCCCACGCTGGCTCGTGATTGGCTGCGTGTGCGTCCCCCCCCCCGCGTGTGTGTGTACCAGTGCTGTGAATTTAAATACGTCGGCCTGATAAAACACCTGCACCTCACGGGAGCGCCGCTTTAACCCACAACCCTATTCCATCTGTCTGCCGTCTCGTTACAGCAGCCCCGGCCGCTCGCCTCTATTTCTGGATGAAATGAAGGAGGAAAAGTGAATGGATCCGGCGCAAATATCTACATAAAGAAATCATTATAGTAGGTTTTTGCATAAATGAGTAGAGCTGTCTGTCAAACGCAACGCCGACGGGTTCTCTGTAGATTCCTGTAGAGTTTAGTTCCCTCAAGGCTTCTAGCGTTTTGTATTCTAGGTACATTTGTAAATACAGAACTATTTCGGTACTTCAATATCGCAAAGCTGAGTATTCTGTATAACGCAGCCTAAAAGTGAAATAGCATTATACGATTGTAGCTGGATCTATAGTTTTCCCAGAGTGTAAGGCCTTTTATTTTGACTCCACTCACATCCTAGACAAAAAAAAATGTTAGTATGTTAGATTCGTACTTCCCATTCACTGCTACTCTGTTCATTCTGTGTACGTCCAACCAACCAAAACCATGTTCTAAAGCTGGTTCCTCCTCAAAAACAGACCTGGAGTTATGTTTTGTTTCATTCACATATGTTTGAGTAGCTCTTTATTATCTCAAAACGCTCTGTTCCACCTTGTGATGTCATGAAGTGGTAGTTTTCTAAGTTAACAGTTCTTTTTACTTTTTGTTTAGTAGCGATTAGCAAATCCAGGGCTGAAATTTAAATGATCCAGATGATTCTAGTGAAGGTTTATGGAGTTTAAGAGCACTTCCTGTATTACCACATGATGACATCACAAGGTGGAACAGAGTGTTTTCAGTTTGAGAGAAAAACTCAGCCTAAATATGCAGGTTTTTTGTGCTTTAAACGTGTGTGAATGAAACAAAACACAACTCCAGGTTTGTTTGTGATGAGAAAACAACATTAGAACAGTAACACGGGCCCTTTAAACTAGGATGGGTTCATAGTTGGGATGCACGACGCAGCTTTTTCATTTCTGATACCAATTTCGATACCGATATCAACCGATAACAGCACAGAGACTAAAAACAGCATTTATTTTAATAATTCAAAACTGATCCAAATGTGTTATGTAGCTGTAGCTCACAAGTAACTACAGAACAACTTTGTATAAATAAAAGTTTCAGACATTATGAGACTTTCTGGGCCGACAACGACCAGGAAATTACATCACATTATTACATCAGTTTTTAAGCCCAACCAGAATATCGGCTGCATCGATATCCGATTCAGCATTTTTTTCAATATCAGTGGCAATATTTGATACCACCACGTTCTAAATAGGAAGTGAGCATCAGCGTGCTTCCAGCTCCATCGACTCTGGCTCCAGTTCACTTTCTATTGAAAAACCGTGGCCCCTCTCTCTGTAACCGCTGCTGTCAGACTCGTCATTTTGGTCTTAAAATGTTCGTATTATCAGATAAATCAGATGTTGAGACGCCGAGGTTTGATAAACAGAGTTGCTAGCTTCGATGAGCTTCATTTGATGACGTCACACTCACTCAGTCCATGTCTTTACACAGTCTACGTCCTGTACACAGACTTCTGCAGTGAAACTCTCTACAAACTAAAGTAATTGACTGAAAACACTTTTGGATTCTTGTCAAATGCTAAAGTGGAGCCCTGTTTTTTTCCGTCTCTCATCACACAGACGCTCTCATCTGTTCTCATCTTTAATATCCTCTCCTGGTCGTGGCTCTCGCGGTCCACCTCTGCATCTTATCACTCACCTCTCCCTCCATCCCTCCTTCCCCCCTCCATCTCCACCTCCTTTAAAATCTCTCGTCTTTCCTTATCTGCCGCTTCTGACGTCCATCTTTCATCAGCTCCATCACTGCGGCTCGTGCATCTTGCGTGTGGTAAATGGATAAAGCCGTCCACAGTAAATCCAGGCTCATTCAAATCGCGCTTCTTCAAAGACTCGCTAATGGTAAAAAAAAAAAAAGTCTGATATTAAATGTACAAATCATCATGACATGAGGATTACCATATATTTCGTGTTTTTATTATGGTTTTGAAATGAATCTTGTCCCGCAGAAATATCTGTGTTTGGGAGCAGCGGCAAGGAGCGAGACAGGTGGAGGAAAAGGTTAAAGAAATGGTCAGAATCTCTCACCGAGCTCAGAGATGGATCACACAACGATGTCTGAGGTTGATTGTTTTGAGGTGGGAGGGGGGAGAGGAGGCGCAGGAGGGAGAGGACGGGAGGAGGAGGTGGGGAGAGAGAGGAGGGGAGGGAGGAGGAGGAAGAGGGAGCGCAGGAGGGAGAAGGAGGAAGGGGAGGAGGATGGGGAGAAGGCAAATGAGGGAGAGAATGGGAGGAGGGGGGTGGGGTCAGAAAGGAGAGGATAGGAGGAGGAGAGAGAAGGGGGGAGTGCAGGAAAGAGGAGGAGGGAGGGGAGGGAGGAGGATGGGGAGAAGGCAGAGGAGGGAGAGAATGGGAGGAGGGGGTGGGTCAGAAAGGAGAGGAGAGAGGAGGAGGAGAGAGAAGGGGGAGTGCAGGAAAGAGGAGGAGGGAGGGGAGGGAGGAGGATGGGGAGAAGGCAGAGGAGGGAGAGGACGAGAGGAGGGTGTGAATAGAGAGGAGGGGACGAGAGGAAGAAGAGGGGAGAAGGATGGAGGACGGGAGGGGGAGCGCAGGAGAGAGGAGGAGGGGAGTGACGAGAGAAGGAGCAAGGGGAGGAGGAGGGAGAGGAAGGGAGGGAAAAGGATGGGGAGGAGGGAGAGGACGGGGAGGTAGGAGGAGGGGAGGAAGGTGAGCGCAGGAGGGAGGATAGAGGAAAGGGGAGGAGCACGGGAGGAAGGAGGGAGTGAGGTGGGAGGGCAGGAGCATTTCAGGCATTTCAGGGAGGAAGGAGGAGGTGAGCAGGAGAGACGAGGAGGTGAGATGGAGGGAGGAGGAGGTGAGATGGAGGAGGAGAAGGTGAGATGGAGGAGGAGAAGGAGGGAGGAGAAGGTGAGATGGAGGAGGAGAAGGAGGGAGGAGGAGGTGAGAAGGAGGAAGGAGGAGGTGAGAAGGAGGAGGAGAAGGAGGGAGGAGAAGGTGAGATGGAGGAGGAGAAGGAGGGAGGAGGAGGTGAGATGGAGGAGGAGAAGGAGGGAGGAGAAAATAGTTACACAAAGTCATTTGGTGGCACATGGTCGACTGAATGGACTGGTATCAGACATATTTAAAATCCTGGTATCGGTTCCAAGATATCGGTTCAGTCGATATCGGTTCAGTGGATATCTCATTTTGGTTTATAAACTATTGATAAAATGATTTTCTGGACTGTGTGGCCCCAAAACATCTCAAAATATTAAACTTGTATTTTTACGCAGCTGTTCTGGTTTTACTGTAGTGACTTTAAATGATAAATAACAGAAATAAAACACATTTGGATCAGTTTTACCTCACGCTATTTGTGTTTAAATAAATCGGTTGGTATCGATATCGGTATCGTAACAGAAAAAGCTGGATCGGTGAATCCCTGGTTTGTGTTACACTTAGTTTGATTGTGAAATGTCTAGATTATAAAGAACAAATATGATAAAAAAAAAAAAAAATTATAATAAAAATAATAATAATGATGATAATAATAATAGTAATAATAATAATAATAATGATAATAATAATAATAATAATAATAATAGTAATAATATAGATAATAATAATAGTAATAATAATAATGAGAATTTTATAACCACAAAAAGCAACTTATATATTTTTTTAAAAACATCGGAACATGACATTTTATCTGTTTATTTGCTTCTCTCTCATTAACTTTGCTTTATCAGGAAAGATTGAGAGAATTCAAACTCGTCACAACATTTGCTGATCTATTTGAACCTGTAAAAAGTGTCTGATTGTTTGGTCGTAGTTTCAGTGAGGGTGAATATTCAAACAGTTTATGACGTGATCCTTACATTTCATTTCATTTTCATCATTTTCTTGTGAAAGTTTAGCTTAAAAAATTCGCCTGCTCTGTTCACAGTGTATGATTCGATTTCCTCATTCTGAAAGCGTCTCATTTCGCTTCGCAACATTAATTAATAATCAAGATGTTCATTTCAAGTGTAATTATTAATTCAAAAATGCCGGTGCTTTGTCTTCAGCCGAGTCTAAAGTCTTATTACTTTAGGTTATGTTTTATTTTTATCTTATTTAACTTTAAAGGGCAAATTACTTCATTTTCTGATCTGTTCTAATGTAATTTCCTCGTCACAAACAGACCTGGAGTTGTGTTTTTTTGTTTCATTCACACATTTTTAGGCTGAGTTCTTCTCTCAAACAGAAAACGCTCTGTTCCACCTTGTGATGTCATCCTGTGATACTACAGGAACTGCTCCACTGTGTTTTTAAACTCCACGCACCTTCACTAGAATCATTTGGATCACTTCAGACCATCTGGAAGTGCCAATCTCTACTGAACTAAAGGTAAAAAAGAGCTGTTAACTTGAAAACTACCACTTCATGACATCACAAGGTGGAACGGACTGGAACAGGATTGAATCACTTAAAAGTTGCTCAATTCTTTATCAAGATCACTACATCTGACGCTTTAATAGTTCCAAAAATCTCTGCAAAACACTTTTACTTTTTACTTTACATTAAACACAAGTACATTAAATACTTTTACTTAAATACATTTTTTCATGTGATACTTTTACTTTTACTCGAGTAATCTTTTACCCCTGTATTTGTATTTGTACTTTTCATTCATTTGGATGATTTGAGCCCTGGAATTTCCAATCTAAAAGCTAAAAACGTAGCTGCTAACTTGAAAACTACCACTTCATGACATCACAAGGTGGAACAGAGCATTTTGAGCCTTAGAAATGTAGACAGACGAATAATAAATGAAACAAAACACAACTCCAGGTCTGTTTTTGAGGAGGGAACAGCATTAAAACACAACTTAAAGGTTAAAAGAGTCAATTTTGTGTAATATAGGACCTTTAAAAACTGCTTACTTTAAATAGTTTCTTTCTCAGACCAAGGTTTAGTTCGTTTTCATCCCTGACAGTTTTTTGCTCACTAGCGCCTCACGGTGGTCACATGATGTTTCTGACGTGTCCGATCAGCTGGTTTAAACAGGTTTTGGCGCTGTCTTCCAACCGATGGAGGCAGGACGACAGCGCCACCTTCAGGAGAGTATCCCAGGTGTGTGAGAGGAACTCGGCCCCTCGTCCCGGTGTAAAGTACCACGGACGTGTTTCTGTTTTCTGATTTCGACGATGTTTTGCTCTGTCCCAGACCATAATGTGGTCGAAGTTTCTCTTTCACCGAAGTTTTCTCTTTTTTCTCTCTTTTACCTTTATTATCTTATGTTTTGTTTTAGTTGCTGAAGTCGTTTTAAATGTGCTATATACATAAACTTGAGTGTGAACAGAAAACTCCCTGTTTCCCTCGTGTGTTTTGTCACAAAACACAGAGTATTTCACTTTTGTAAAATGTTAAATGGTAAATAGTTTTTATACTGGGATTTTCCATGTTCAAGTCGATCGACTGGATGAACATTAGAGGCCCAGGTCAGACTGTAAGTGTGGGGCAGAAGAGGAGAGAGGAGGAGAGAGGAAGAGAGGAGGGGAGAGGAGGAGAGAGGAAGAGAGGAAGAGGGGAGGGGAGAGGAGGAGAGAGGAGGAGAAGAGGGAGAGGAGGAGAGAGGAAGAGAGGGGAGAAGGAGGAGAGAGGAGAGGAGAGGGGAGAAGAGGAGAGGAGAGAGGGGAGAAGAGAAGAGAGGAGGAGAGAGGAAGAGAGGGGAGAAGAGAGGGGAGGAGAGAAGAGGAGAGAGGAGAAGAGAGGAAGAGAGCGGAGGACAGAGGAGGAAAGAGGAGAAGAGAAGAGGAGAGAGGAAGAGAGGGGAGGAGAGTGGAGGAGAGGGGAAGAGTGAGGAGGAGAGAAGAGGAGAGAGGAAGAGAGAGAGGAGGAGGAGAGAGGAGGAGAGAGGAGGAGCGAGCAGTCCAAACTGTCCGGCATGAAAACAAACTAAACCTTGGTCTGAAAAAATCTCTTCAAATAATTAACCAGACGAACAGATGAACGTCACTGGACTGATATGACATCCTCTTCTTCCTCATACTCCTCTTCCTCCTCCTCCTCTTTCTCCTCTTCCTCCGGCTCCTCCTCCTCCGTGTAAACTCACCCCTCACCTCTTCCTCCTCCTCTTCCTCCTCCTGCTCCTCCTCCTCTGTGTGACCTCACTCCTCACCCCTCACCTCCTCCTCCTCCTGCTCCTCCTCCTGCTCCTCCTCCTGCTCCTCCTCCTCCTCTGTGTGACCCTGTGGTCTCTGGTCCCTGTCTGTCTGTGTCCAGCTGTTATCTGAGGTCAGACTCTCTGTAGCATAAACTCTGTCAGATTTTTGACTCGACGCCAGCGGAGCTCTTTAGCCGCTGGTTGTCGGCTCAGGTGTGCTAAGTGCTCCCTTTTTTGTTTGGCTCCCTTCATCTTCACCCTTACCCCCTACCGCTTTTTGAGTGTTCTCTTCACCTCCTTCTGTCCTTGTAACGTAACTCCAGCGCCGCCTGAATCAAAGCCGTCCATCTCGTCCCACTTTGAGCCGTCCCGTCCCTTTTGGCTCGCTTCCCCTTTGTTCCTCGATATCTATTGTTTACGCCGGCGCCGTTTGTTCCTCTCGCACATTACCGATTCCTTCATCGCTATATCCACTTTTCGTGCTCCTCCCACGCCTCCTCCAATCAGCTCCCACCATAATATTAAATGTCAGATAGAAGAATACGTCTCCCCTGGCTCATTGCTAACCCTCACTAAAGGCCTTTTCATTTTTCACTCTATTGTATTTATTCATGAGCGCTTCAGCCTCTTTTTCAGATTTTTGATTGAGCTTCCGAAGGTGTAAGAAGTACTCGAGTGAAACTAACCAAAAAAAGACTAAATACGGAATGAAATCTTTATTCGAGCAAAACAAAACTGCAGCTAAAACAAGAATTAATTTTATAACTTCTACCAAAACTGTATTTAAGTGATGCTTTAAGTCATGTTGCTGTTCCCTCCTCAGAAACAGACCTGGAGATGTGTTTTGTTTCATTCACACATGTTTGAGTAACACTTTAATATTAGTCTGTAACATCTCCAAAGTTCAGGAGGTGAGGGGAGGAGAGAGGAGGAGAGATGAGGAGAGAGGAAGAGAGGGGAGGAGTGAGGAGGAGAGGACGAGAGGAGGAGCAAGGAAGAGAGGAGGAGAGAAGAAGCAGTGAGCAGGAGAAAGGAAGAGAGGGGAGGAGAGAGAGAGAGGAGAGGAGAGAGATGAGGAGGAGAGGAGGGAAGAGGAGGAGAGGGGAGGATTGAGGGAGAGAGGAGGAGAGGGGAGGAAGGAACGAGACGAAGAAGAGAGGAGGAAAGAGGAGGAGAGAGGAAGAGAGGTGAGGAGAGAGGAGGAGAGAAAAGAGGCGAGAGGAGGAGGAAAGAGGAAGAGAAAGGAGGAGAGAAGAGGAGCATGGAAGAGACAGAAGGAGAGAAGAGGCGAGAGGAGGTGGGAGGAAGAGAGAGGAGGAGAGAGGAGGAGCGTGGAGGAGTGAGGAGGAGAGGACGAGAGGAGGAGCAAGGAAGAGAGGAGGAGAGAAGCAGTGAGCAGGAGAAAGGAAGAGAGGGGAGGAGAGAGATGGAGAGGAGAGATGAGGAGGAGAGGAGGGAAGAGGAGGAGAGGGGAGGATTGAGGGAGAGAGGAGGAGAGGGGAGGAAAGAGAAGAAGAGAGGAGGAAAGAGGAGGAGAGAGGAAGAGAGGTGAGGAGAGAGGAGGAGAAAAGAGGCGAGAGGAGGAAAGAGGAAGAGAAGGGAGGAGAGAAGAGGAGCATGGAAGAGACAGAAGGAGAGAAGAGGCGAGAGGAGGTGGGAGGAAGAGAGAGGAGGAGAGAGGAGAAAAAGGGAGGGAGAGAGGAGGAGCAAGGAGAGAGAGAGGAGAGAAGCAGTGAGCAGGAGAAAGGAAGAGAGGGGAGGAGAGAGATGGAGAGGAGAGATGAGGAGGAGAGGAGGGAAGAGGAGGAGAGGGGAGGATTGAGGAAGAGAGGAGGAAAGGAGGAGAGAGGAGGAGCAATAAATCAGTCCTACACATAAATATAAAAACATGCATTATTAGCAGTTGTAAAAACGAGCTCACACCTGCTCATTAGGGCGACATTCTGTTTAACTGTTTACATATGACTCATCTGACAGCTTCCTCGTCTTTGTCCTCAGACTGGCAGGTTGCCACGCTGGCCTTGTTGCTAGGGGGCGGGGCCTTGGTGCTGATGTCATTCCTGGTGGCCCTGGTGGCGGTGTGCATCGGGACGAGACGGCGCTTCTACGGCCCGGTTGCCTGTATGCTGTTTGCGGCAGGTCAGTGACAGCCCCTCCCCCTCTGACACACACACACACTCACACACGCACACACACACACACACACGCACAATGAGCCTTAATTAGTTCATTTACACAAGGTAAGCAGAAGGCAGTAGGGCAATCACATTTGAAACTCATATTAGCATTCAGATGATAATGCTTGCATACATATCCAGACCCGCACACGCTCAGGAATGTGAAATACTCTCTTTCGCTTCTCGTTTAGTTCAAATCCTATTTTTTGCCAGCGCAGCTCAGCAGGGTCAAAGCACCGAGTCACGGCAGCGCGTTTCATTTAAAATTGGAAAAACTCCCACATTTCCTCGTTTTTATTGCCAGGAATATTGCAGAAAAAAATTGTGTGGAGTTTAATTTGGTGAAACCTGCCGGGAGCTGGTGGAGTCGGTGGAAAGAGCTGTCTCGTCTTCATCCTGAGATTGGAAGAAGAGTCTCGACCGGTTCCCGTGGACTGAGTGAGTGTGACGTCACCCACAGCGTTCGGCTCCAGTCAAATGAATCTCAATCTCAGGTATAGCTGGGAATTTGGAGACGAATTTCATGTTTGGAATTCTAACCACGAGTATCATAGCAACCAAAGAGCCAATCAGGAGCGAGGCTGTTGAAGGTAACGCCCCCAAAAATGTTGCTAACGGTAGCGGGAGCGACCTTAGCCTCAGATAAGCCAAAGAAAATAGAAAAGGTTCACAAAGTACAGTGTTTTTTTATATTTGCCCAGTTTATCTTGATTTTTGAGAGTCTATTTCTAGTCTTTTGCTGTTTTTAAACATTGCGGGACAAATAAAATTTCTCTTATTTTAACCTTACACTTGTATGACATTGTTAAAGGTCCATATTACGTAATTTTCTGATGTTCTAATGTTGTTTCCTCATCACAAACAGACCTGGAGTTGTGTTTTGTTTCATTCACACATGTTTAACACACAAACCCTGCATCTTTAGGTCCATTTCTCAAACTGGAAACATTGTTCCACCTTGTGATGTCATCAAGTGATAATCCAGGAAGTGCATCACTGTGTTTTTAAACTCCACACACCTTCACTAGAATCATTTGGATCATTTCAGACCTAGAATTGACAATCTTTACTGAGCTAAAGGTAAAAAGGAGCTGTTAACATTAAAACTACCACTTCATGACATCACAAGGTGGAACAGAGCATTTTGAGCTTTGGAGATGTGGACAGACAATATGATAATAAAGTGTTACTCAAACATGTGTGAACGAAACAAAGCACAACTCTAGGTCTGTTTTTGAGGAGGCGACAGCATTAAAACATGACTTAAAGCTCGCAGGAGTCAACTTTGCGTAATTCAGGACTTTTAAACTTTTAATACCACAGACTCACATCTTTCTCTTAACTCCTCTATTCTCGTCAGATGCAGAGGACAAACCGGGAATAACATATGGGCACAGAGAGCGCTCGGAAAACAAAATAAGGGTCCAATATATTCAGCATTTTAGATCAGATTTCCATATTTTTTTTAGTCTTTCACTTCAAACATTTCCTCACACAAACCGCCTCTTAAAACGCTCATAACTCACATGTTTCACAGTGTCAAAACGCGACGCTCACATAATGAACCCTTCAAAAGATCCTTCAGATGCGATATTTCCTTTCAGAGCAAATATCAATTATTTATGAATGTATAAAGCAGGCAACAAAAAGCTTTAGAAAGAGCTGGAAGGGACTGGAACCTTTTAAGAGCAGGACGATTCACTGAACGATTCCTCACACACATCTGCAGGCCTAGTGTTAGTTTGTGGGTATTACGCATATTGTGTTATTCCCTCTATTCACTAAAGCGACCTGGCTTGTTTACGCTTGCCGCAAGACGAATTCTCTCTGAAGAAAGCCACGATTGATGTTTTGGTCTCTGTTCCTCTGCCATCGCTCCCCCTCTCCCTCTCGTTCTCCCTCCCTCTCTGGCGCTCTGCTGTTTTAAGCATCTATCTTTGTGCCCCCGTTCTTCCCTAGGGCTCTTCACCTCTATCCATCCCTCCATCGTAACATCAACTCATTCCCTTCTCCCTGGCCTCTTACACAAGCCCCACAAGCCCGCGATCGCTGCAGCCTCTCGCCTGGTCAACTTTGATGAATTTTGTTTTCCCAAAATGTGCAAAATGAAGTAAAGAGTTGTAAATGGCATAGGCCCCGGGCGCACGTCCCAGCCCCGGCCATGCTAATTTCTGTTGTTGTTTTCGTGCCATTTTTCATTGAGCTCACATCCTGGCGCTTCAAATAGTTTTAAAATGCGTGCAGTCGCTTTTGTAGAGTGTACAGATCATCTCTGTACCTGCTGCTGTCAGACTCGTCATTTTGGTCTTAAATGTTCGTATTAACCCTCTACATGATCCTGGGTTTTTTTTCAGTTATTTTGAGTTTTTCTTTTTTTGTGTGTGTTATTTTGAGTTTATTTATTCTTTTTTTTTTTCTTTTGTGTTTAATTTTTTGAGTTTTTCTTTTTTTTTTTTGTTATTTTGAGCAGTTTTTTTTTTTTTTTTGTTATTTTGTTTTTTTTTGTTTTTTTTTGTTTTTAGGTTTTAGGTTGGGAGTTTTTTTTTTTTTTTTTTTTTTTTTTTTTTTCTTAATTTTTGAGTTATTTTGAGCAGGTTGGTTTTTTTTTTTTAGGTATTTTGAGGTTTGTTTTTTTAGTTTATTTTCTTCTTTTTTTTGTTATTTTGAGTTTATTTTTATTGTTTTGTTTATTTTCTCTCTTTTTTTTTTATTATTTTGAGATTTTTTATTTTCTTTTCTTCATTTTGTTGAGTTATTTTGAGCTTTTAGTTTTTTTTAGTCTATTTTTTGTGTCCCCTCTCTCTGTAACCGCTGGTAATGTTGGTCTTAAATGTTTGCATTTGCATTAACCCTCTACATGATCCTGGTGTTTTTATTTCATTATTTTGTCTGTAAATCAAGATTTAAACATTAATAACAGACAAATCAGGCGCCTTCTTTCCCCGAAGTCGCTCTTGCTCGCGTTAGCAACGAGTTTGTCTTCGTGCTAAACCAGTGCTGTGGGCGGGAAGTGGTGTTACCTTCAGTAGCCTCTCTCCCGATTGGCTCTTTCGCTGCTATGATACCCGTGGCTGTATTTCCAAATATGAAACTCGTCTCTAGATGAGCCACTATAACTTCTAGCCTCAATGAGCTTCATTCGACTGGAGCCGAACGCTCTGGGTGACAGTCACTTCTTTATAAATTCTATGCTACAGATACAAGTTTTTAAAAGTAAAAGTCAAACATGGCTGGAGCTGTGTAGGAAAACAGCATAAAACCTCTGGAGCTGGAGCAGCGCTGGACAGCTATGCTACGTCATGGGCTCCTTTTAAATTGCTTATTGATTAGTGACTTTTGAAAGCTAAAACTCATCAGGTTTACTACTGCCTAAAGAAACAGCCGTGAATCCTGCAGCAGATGTAGCTAGTTAAAGTATTTAAGCAAGGCAAGTTTATCTGTATGGCACAACTGGTACAAAGTATTTCAAAGTGCTTTACAGAAGAAGAAAGACATTAAAATCACAATACAACAAGTCAAAACATAAATAATCATCGTAAAATGAACATTAAAAGAGAAGAGGCAGAATAAAACTCTTTGTCACATGCAGCTAAACAGAACCGAGCCTGGATTTAAACATTGTCAAAGTCGAGGCCTGTGTTACATCTTCAGGAAGAATGTTCCAGGTTTTAACTCAACAAAACTCAAACACTGATTCACCAGGTTTAGTCCCAGTTTAGTCCTGGTTTAGTCCTGGTTTAGTCCTCAGAGTGTGAGATGGTTCATGTGGCTCTAACATGTGGGAGATGTTCTTTGGTGCTGGCTCATGGAGAGACTTGTTCACACTGAGCTGCTTTAAAGTCTCTGAGCCACAGGAGCCAGAGACACTGGACACATGTGTGAAGTACTTCCTGGTTCTGGTCAGACCCGAGCAGCAGTGTTCTATCTGGATGTTCTGTTCTGTCTTAAGGCTCGTTTGGAGAGGCCAGTGAGCAGGACGTTACAGTATCTAACCTACTGGAAACAAATGCGGGATAAGTCTCTCCTAGTCTGGTTTTGACAGTAAAGTGTCGTAAAGCAGGGCGGGTTGGACCAAGATATTCAGGACTCGGGGGAAGTTTTAACAGTGTTTATTTACAATATGTGTCAATATCACAAATAAAGAAGGTAGATTCAGCGAGGAGCGTAATGCACGGCGGTGCGCTTGGGTCCGGAGCAGGGAACGGAGCGGCTGTGAAGCGGGAGCGGGAGTCCAGAGCTGGTTCAGGGAGCAGGAGGTGAACACAAAGGCACCAAGACAAACAGGCACATAGAGACACAACACGCAGACAAACAGTACGATCTGGCACACAGTGTAGAGTTCTGGCTCCTCTTCCTCCCCCAGGCTGGTGGCGTTGATTGCGCCAATGAGTCCCAGGTGCGCGTGGGAGGAGCCAGGAGCTCCGCCCAACTCCGGCTCAGGCAGGTGAGGGAGGGGAAGGAGCAAGACAGGAGCCAAAACAGGGAACAGGAATCCCATGGATCGTGACAGTAAACCTTTGATTTTTGCGATGTTTTTAGATGTTAAAAAGCTGCAGGTTATTGATTTGACGAGTCTGTTAAAGTTCACGTCTGAGTCCATTATTACCTCTGTATTTCCAGCCTGATTTGAGAGACTGGAGTCACTGCTGACACTTTCTCTTTCTTTTTTAAACGCTCTTGTCCGATCGTTTTGTATCACACCGTTTGCAGGTTTTGTTACAAAAGGCAAATTAACTTTAACAGGTTCATTTTAATTACTTGCTGTGATGATTTTCCTGTCCTGTTGTTATTACCTTGCGTTTTTGTGGTCACAAAATCATTTTGGTGTTTTTGATAGAACAAGTCCAATTTACAATACAATATTTTTCCCCTTTATAATCCATCCAAAAGAGAAAAAACACAAGCGAATATACAGAGTATCCATAAAGTCTCTTTACAATTTAAAACATTTATTACAAAGGCAGTTGCTCAGGTATATTCATCAGACTTGTTCTATTGTCCTCAGTGGTTTCCAAAGCTTTTATCTCATTTAATTCACCTCTATATGGGCTCCATTAGTGGCACGAAGCACATCGAGATGGGACTGGATTTCTTGCCGTGTTTCAGAGCCTCATCGATGGTTCAGTCACATCTGTATCTTTGGCAGTAATGTCTTGTGTCTTGATCGATAAACGATATCTTTAGCCTGTAGGGACCCTGAGCCTGTGTCGCATAGAGAGGAGACCGGGTCCAGTACCTTGTTCTGACGCGCTGCCGTTTGTTAGACGCAGACTGTTGAATAGTGGATTTTCAGGTGACACACACGGTAAAATCTTGGCCTACACAAAAATAGTATCGTAACAAGCAAAATGAAGCGGTCAACGAAAAATACAGCTACCCGGCGTCTCCCCTCTGCACTCCAAGACAACAGGAAACCCAGTACACGTCACCTTCGCCCACCTGAACCCCGCCCCTGACGCGTTACCATAGCGACCAAATCACGCATATGGCTCCTACAGAACCCACGATACACCTGTGCTTCTCTTGGATCAACAAGATGTGATTAAACAGTTTTGTTGACAGATTTTACAACTTTTTGTCCGGTTGACAGATTTACCTTTTAGCTTTGTACTCTGGATCAGACCTGGATGACTGAGGGATTACAAAGACGTCTTAAAAACCTTTATAACCACTGAGCACAACAGAACAAATCTAATTAATCTGTCTTATCAATCGCGTTTGTAATTACATTTTAAAATCGTAAAGAGACTTCATGGACACTCTGTATTATTTGAAGGATAATGCAAAAGCTTAATACAAAATCACCTCGAGATGCGTTTAAAAGGGCATCTGAGTGTTTCGTGTTTCAATTCGGCTTCATCTAAAGCTCTCACAGATCGTATCATTACAATATGAGACACTTGGACGTGACACAATGGGCCTGATTGGATCCTTCAGGTCTGGTTGATTGTAGAAGACAATCGAACACGAACTGATTAGAAGTAATTTTTTTTTCTTCTGTTTTCCCAGTCGTCCTTCAAGCCTGCAGCCTGGTCCTCTACCCCATCAAGTTCATCGAGAGCATCAACCTGAGGATCTACCACGAGTTCAACTGGGGCTACGGTTTGGCCTGGGGAGGGACCATCTTCTCTTTCGGAGGCGGGATCTTGTATTGTCTTAATCCCAAGAACTACGAGGATTACTACTAACTACGAACTAACTCTCCAAACCCAGCGTTGGTTAAACTGTTTTTGGCTTGACTTCTGTGGATTCTGGCTGGATTCAAGCTGCTGATAAATGTCTGTCCCTTGGGGGAGTAGCCGTCTGCTCTTCACACCTCTGCCTCAGAAACACAAGCACTGTGACTTGCACCTTCTGCTGTCCGCTCCGAATAAGAACCCAGATCTAAGCGTTCATTTTGGGGTTGGGTGCTGGTCGGGTGGGGCGGGTGATGGGTGCTTTTGGGTGTCATCTCCATAATCGCATGACACCCCCGACATCTGACTGCGTAGACTCACGGCAAACATCTCCATATATACACGAATCAAGAGACGATAGAAGCTACAGCGGTTCTTATTCTTAAGTCTCCTCGGAAGTGGAGTAAAGACACTGGCTCAATACTCCGCCATCGACCCACGCGGCGGTTACCCGGGTGACCAGCGGGGGGCACTCACGCGGCTGTCAACATTGATTAGCCGCGGTCGGAGGTGTGAGACTGGACTGAGCGCAGACGTCTCTAACGGAGCGCCAGGTTTTCGATTAGCGTCCAGGGAAGAGTTTTTCTAACCTAAAGTTTTCAAGCATTTCCAGCTCTCCAGGAAGACGACGTAGTTAAAAAAATAAAACAGCAAAGAAGAAATGTATCACTTGTTACACAGACGGAGAGCAGACTGATGCCTTGTCCACAAATGGAATCTCAAATTGATGTTTTTTTCCCCCAGTGTTTTGACTCTACCCAAGAATAGATTATTTTACGAGCCAAAACGCTTATTCGCCGTGAAACCTGGCAACCCAGACAAGTAAAAGCGATCTTTTTATACGACGGTGACACATCAGTTGGGTTTGTGCATGCTGGTGATGACTATTCAGTATTCCTCCACCAAAAATGTTCTAATCCCTGGGGACAACACACACACTCGGAAAAATTCTCCTTATTAGCATCAGATCTGCTTTTTTTTTTTTAATCCAAAGTAGCGCGCCTGCAAAAACAAAACCAGTAACTTCTTTTTCATACTCTAACCAACCCACGTATGCATTTCACAGCTTCTATGTTTGCATTTTCTCACTGATACCCGCGGCCGTCACTCCCGAAAGCGTTCACTTTTGCGAGTCTGGCGTCTATATTCCCGATGTGACATTTTGGAGTTGTGATCGGTGTGTTGTCTCCTCTTTTTATCAGCGCATATTCTCCGAGCAGCTGTCAAACAAGCATCACCAAAAATAGTCGTCTGCTTTGAATCCCTCGCCTCCACAAAACGAACCGAACAGCTGCCATTCACGCACAAACGCTTGATAGAAACTCATTTATTTTCAAACACGCCACATCTGCCGGAGATAAAAAACGTGTTGTTACGAATTCACTGTAAAATATAAAAGTAGTGCTATGATCGGGTGGATAGAAAGTGTAATCATTTCTTAAACCAGACCTGTTATGCAAAATGGACTTTTCAGAGCGTTTAACCATGTTCTAGTCGTTTCTTCTCATTTTGGAGGGATTCGTGCATGTTTGAGCGATCTCTAACCACGTATTTTCAAGACGCCATTTTGCAGATCAACCCGTTTTCACCTCCACTGTGACGTCTGCACTTCCTTCTCCAGTTTTATTTTCTTAATCGGTGATACTCGTAGGATTCGGCAGCGTCGCGTCGTCATTTTGATACAAATGTTAAAAAATCTGCTGCTCGCTAGTGTCATGTGCAGCTGTCCATAGGGGGCGCTGACAGCTCCACCTCGCTTTGTTGTGATGACGTTTACACCGATGTCAGCTCCTATTGACAGCTGATTTTTTTTCTTTTATTTAGTCATTTTAGATGAATACAGTGGTCCCTCGATTATCTCGCTCGTAACATTCTAAAAATAACCCACAATAGGCGAAATCCGCAAACTATCAGATTTATTTTTTACAATTATTCTATATGTTTCTTGTCTCTAAAACCCCTCACCACACACTTTATACACTTTTCTCACACAAGCATTAACATTTTCTCACATTTCTCTCTTGTTTAAACTCTCTCAAAGTTCAAACCTTCGTCGGTGCCTTTGTCGGTGCAGAACGTTTCATTGACATCGTGGGTTTTGTCGGGGAGAAAACTTGCAAACATACAGCACTTCAGAGTCACACTGCGATCCAACATTTATGTAAACTTGTCTGACACATTCTGTACTGTACAGGAGACACGGAGGAGACTGATGGACAATGGTCTACAGTCCCTCAGCCAATCAGGACGCAGAACACAATGGTCTACAGTCCCTCAGCCAATCAGGACGCAGAACACAATGGTCTACAGTCCCTCAGCCAATCAGGACGCAGAACACAATGGTCTACAGTCCCTCAGCCAATCAGGACGCAGAACACAATGCACGCTCATACACTGTAAAAAAGCATGCGAAATTGCACAAAAAAAATCTGTGAAACAGCGATGCCGCAAAAGTTGAACCACGATATAACGAGGGACCACTGTATCGTGATTTACAATGTACAAATCTTAACATAATGATCCCGAGTGTCGTAGTTTATGACAATAGAGACACACAAGCACAATGGGTCTTATTTAACAATGCATCTTTTCTTTCCAGCCGTTCCAGCCGTTCTCCGGTTGTAATATGGGTCAAGTGTGAGCGGTGTCCGTGTATTCCAGGTTTGGGGAATAGAAGCATTTACATACAATGGGGCCGACGTGTGAGAGGCCCCATGACACCAGTGTGCGAGGCCGGGCTTGTTGTTTCTGTGTGATCTGCTTTGTGAGGTTTTCGCCCCTAGATGCGTTCGTTCTGTGGTGGTACTAGAACAGCCTTAGGTGTTTCAAATGTAACAGAGATGGGCTGAAGTACAACAGAGGCCTCGGATTAGTGCCGTCGTCGTGTAGGGTCGAGGGACTGAACACGTGGATGTCCCCCATATGAACTCACTGTGGAGCAGGCTGAGGTGAGGAGGAGGTGACGGCCACATATAGATTAAATATATACAGGCGGACACTGGCCTATATAAAGTGCTACAGTAGCGTATACAGCCAGGGATACAGCAATTGGAGCTGCAAAAATTCAGCAAAGATGTCTATTTTTAATATTCTTGACAAGGGATGCACTTCCTAGTATCATATATCGGCGCCGATATTTAACATTTTGGTGGATCAGATATCGGTTCCAAAACATCGGTTCAGTCAATATCCCAAATTTTGTCTAACAGGTATCCACACGTCAAACTTCAAGTGCTGTGTGATGTCACGTAGTACTGAAATTGCAGTGGCCACTAGAGGGAGCACACACTGAGTATTAGACAAAGCAAATTGACATAGTTTGTACTAATATCTCCCCAAAAGAGTTGTAACTGTAGACAATTTAGACAGTTTAGCAGGAAAAACAGTTGATTTTGTATTTATTTAGTTTCACTTTATGTAAAGTGGCCACTAGAGGGAGCACAAACTCAGTTTTTGACAAGGCAAATTGACCTAGTTTGAGCTACAATGTCCAAAAAAGAGTTTGGCTCAAAAACGTTGGATATTATTAAACTTGTATTTTCATAAAGCTGTTCAGTAGTGACTTTAAATGATAAATAACAGTTACATAAATTATATCGGTATCGGTTGATCTCGAGAAACAACTTAAAGCTAAAGTTTCGACATCAGTATGGGAAAAAGTTGGATCGGTGCATCCTTAGTCTTGATCCTAAATGTTCTGGAGAAAGTCAGAATATTTCACCAAATCCAAATATTAAAGTGGGACTAAACTCCGCCCACAACCACTTTACAAATGTAGCTGCTAAACGAGGAAGTACGTGGATGAGAAAAGAAATGAGTGACGGGGGAAAAGGGGCGGGGTCTGGAGGTGTAAGGAATAGCATGATTGGTCTAACACGTATCCACACTTCAGAATCCTCCTCTGCGGCAGTCCTGTGTGATGTCACGTAGTACTTGAAATTAAAGAGGCCACTAGAGGGAGCACACACTCAGTTTAAGATGAAGCAAAATGACCTAGTTTGTACTAACATTTCCCCAAAAGACTTGTAACTGTAGACAATTTAGGCCATGGGTGCCCGCATCTTGAAACATATTCGAAGCGGAGCGCCACAAAACATTTTAACACCTTTTAATAAAGCTTGGAACGTTAGTTTTAGGTCTGATTCACAACGAAATTTGATATTTTTGAAGGTATATTGGTGGAAATACTTAAACTACTGAAAAAACGTCTGTATGATCAATTGGGCCAGTTCAGCAGACGGCCAATAAAAATGGTCTGAGGGCCGCATTTGGCCCCAGGACCGTAGTTTGGACACTCCTGATTTAGGTAGTAGTAGGAAAAACAGTTGATTTTATGTTTCGTTTCACTTTATGTATAAGAAATAACATAGAAACATAGGAAGTAGTCGCAATTTTCTATATCACAGTACGCAAATGTGTTTTTCTTGTGCTGTAGACACTGTGTTCAAATGTATTTTAGATTTGCTTCTCATTTGCATCTCAGTTAATATGAAAAATAAACGTGGATTGGACAGCGTCTGGCATCCTGCAGTTAACCTTTAAACCGCTCTGAGCCGGCCCAGTCCCATGGTCCAGTTTCCATCCACTATTTTTACCCAAGACGCTTTTGTGCCTATTTTTATTCAGACAAGCATGATCCCCTCAGTATGAAACATTCATTCTTTTCGAAGTGCTCCAGTCTTTGCACTTACCGTCTGCTACAGCACTTTTATCTTCATTTACCTTCCAGACACATAAGCCCGGTCTCACATCCAACACATCATGGCCTTTTTCCAAACGTTAAACAGCTCAAATTAAACATGACGCTTGAGCATTTTTCCCACACGCAGCCGTTAGCGCACAGATGTTGTTAGCGTTCTTATTCGCGAGCTAAAATCAATGTCGTGTCATTTGTAATTATAGAGCTGCTCCTCCGAGTGACAACGCAAAGACGGCAACGGCGTGGAGTGACGTGTTAAAGCGGGACCCCGTCGCCGTGTCTTCTGATCCGCTCTAATGTCGTTTCATCGTCACAAACAGACCTGGCGTCGTGCTTCGTTTCATTGTAACATGTTTAACACACAAAAAAACCCTACATCTTTAGGCTGAGTTCTTCTCTCAAACTGAAAACACTCTGTTCCACCTCGTGATGTCATCATGTGGCGATACAGGAAGTGCTCCGCCGTGTTTTTTAACTCCACACACCTTCATTTCTAGAATCACTTGGATCATTTCAGCCCTGGAACTCCTAATCCTGACTGAACTAAAGGTAAAAAGTAGCTGTTAACGTTAAAACTACCACTTCATGACATCACAAGGTGGAACAGAGCGTCTCCAGGTCTGTTTTTGTGGAGGTAACAAAATTATAACAAGTTCTAAACCTCAGAAGAGTCCATTTTGAGTAATTTAGCACATTTAAAGTTATGATTTATGGAGGTTTTCTGGTTGAGGATCCACTGAAATGTTCCACAGTATGGCATTCAACTTGTAACTCACAAACGCACATATTTATCCTATTTTGTAAAAAGTGATCAACAGAATGACGTCATGAGGTCACTTATCTTGACTGAACAAAAGGTAAAAGGAGCTGTTAACTTGAAAACTACCACTTGATGACATCACAAGGTGGAACAGAGCGTTTTCAGTTTGAGAGAAGAGTCTAAATATGCAGGTTTTTTGTGGCATGAATGAAACAAAACACAACTCCGGGTCCATTTGTGACGAGGAAACATGAGAACAGATCAGTGTGATACGTGCCCTTTAATACTCACCTCTCAGTATTTCAGCCCATTTCTGATTTCTAGGCTTTTCTTTGGTTCCGTAGCAGCTTGAAAACAGAGTGAAAATCGCGTTTTTCTGACGAGGAAACAGCGTCCAGGAGGTGGTGTAGTGGGCACAGCTGCATGTGTGTCCGCGGCATGTTCTAGATGCCTTTGTAGAGCTGTGATCATGATGTGTCTCTTTGTACGTGGCCACATTAAAAACACTTACGACACAGAACTCGTCCACGTCACTTCATTCTGGAACATTCTGACGCCAAGGGAGCGTCATCCAAGTGCAAATCTGAGAGGAGACGTAGAAAAAAACTGTGGAAGAAGTATTCTGTTTTGTTACTTAAGTAAAAGTACAGATACCAGAGTAAAAAATACTCAAGTAAAAGTGATGGTGGAACAATATGTGTTTAAAAATGTACTTAAAGAGTGAAAAGTAAAAGTATTTCACTAGTAGAAGAGTCACAGGTGGAAGAAGTACTCCATTTTGTTACTTAAGTAAAAGTACAGATACTGGATGAAAAAAAAAAATAAAAACACTCAAGTTAAAGTACCACATGGAAAAGTACCTGTTTAAAACTATGCTTTAAGAGTAAAAAGTAAAAGTATTTTGCAGATATTTTGAGTCTTATGAAGCTTCAAATGTGGTGATTTTGATGAAAATTTGTGCAGATTTTTGCTGAATGTTTTTCATATTTTTGTTTTGCTCAAATTATTCTGTTCAAATAAACCCTCGGCCTTTTCAGCACGTCTCAAACTATAACGAAAAATACTTCTACTTTTCAGTCCTGTTCAAAAATGTCGTAGACTAAAAGTACAGATACCTGCTCTCTGTCAAATGTAACTGTAAAAAGTACTTTTACTTCGCTCTGTTCCACCTCTTAAGTATCCAGGTCTGGTGCCGTTAAAGGGGTTTCCTCATTATAATCGCAGCTTTTCAGATGTTAATGCTGCAGTATTATGTCAAACTCAAGGTTGAATCGATTCATTCAGAAACTGCAACTGGAACGAAGCCTCCACCTGCGATACAAACGAGGCTCTGAACGCCGCTAATCCACGTTCAGCTCTAGGTAAGCGACTTCTCCCCACGAACCTGAGCACGATCTGCAGAGTGGTTCAGCGTCGACTCATTTCTCGACTTGAATAATCCTAAAATGAATCGGCTACGGCGCTTTTGTACTTAAAAAGCTGAAGTATTTATCGCTTATGGAGTAGAATTTAAAGGAGAAACGGAGCTAGATGAGATTAAGAGTCACGATGTCACATGACCAGGTAAAGTGTCATAAACGTCATAGAACCAAGGTTACAACATGGACCTTTCACTGTGTTTTTGTCTTTTTTAATAGAAAAAAAATGAAGTTAAATCTGTCAACTACGACGTCTTCACTCCTGCAACTTTTAGTCCAGTTGACGGATTTAACTTTGGATTTTTCTATGGCTCACGCTCACGACTGAGGATTACACTGATTTTTTTTTTTTATTTTTATGTTTTCATGCTGTTATCAGACGTCGGACAGACGAGGAGGTAAAACAGGGGAGTCAAACGCAAATCTCACAGTGGGACAAAAGTAAAAACTAAGACAAATTCACGGGTCAAACTCAATATTTATTTAAAAAATCGACTGTAACTGATGTGTGATGTTTCACCTTTTCATATAGAAACAAACTTTAGTTAAATCTGAAATAAAAGACAATTAATTTCTTATTTAAATAGATAAATAATAAATTATGTCTCTGTCTGTAGCAGGTGGCTAGTGGCATGTTTGCTAATGAGCGCTAACAGAAAAGGAGGGGCGCTGGCTAGCTTCGACTGCAGCAAACTAGCAAAGCATTCTGGGATTAGTAGTATTAGTGGTGCCAGCTTTAATGCGCATTTGACATGATCACACGGGCCAAATATAATTACACAGCGGGCCAGATTTTGCCCCTGGGCCTCAGTTTGACATATGTGAGGTAAAGGGACTTGTTTAACTAAGGCCCAGTGCAGGGAGGGGCCCCTCACTAAGTCTTTAATAAGCATTTTTCATAAGACAATATGTAGAGCGGGGCCCCTAAGATGATTTTTACCTTGGCCCCGGAATTTAGAGCTACACCCCTGGCTGTTGTACAAATACTTATGTAGATTTGTAAGTGTAGAGAAATGAAAATGCAAAAACAGCTGTAGCCAAATGGAGAAACACAAATGGCCACATCATCACAACTGATTCTTTGTGGAACTGTTCAGCTCAGGTTTGCGTAACGGGCTTTTCCTCATTAAAAACTAAGAAGTGTTTGTATCTTTTGGCACTTTGGGGCTTGTTTACTCTCCGGCCTCCTCTTAACACTCCTCCTGCCAATTAGGAGCAGTTCCGCCAATTACAGCCCTGCCCTCTCCTCACTGAAGACTGAACACGCAGCCTCCATAAACGTGGCTCGGTTTGGCGCTGGTGTTTCTCCTGACGCAGAGTAAACGGCTCTGACAGCGACAATCAGCGCGTCTCCAGTGATCCAGACTCTGATGGCACCGGCTTCACTGCGGGAAACGTCAAGTCGATTCATCAGATTATGTAAGAAGCGCAGAGTGTCTCTCCAAAGACCGTGCGTAAAAGTCTGCGTCTCTGGATTTGGAGATGTTTCCATGCGCCAAATGACCCCACGGATCTGCCCAAAGCGCCTCGTTCATCCGGCTCCTGTTTCACTCTGGGAAAGTGCGCACGCAGCACAAGGGCCAAATATTAAAATGGTGCCAAAAAAAGTGCATCTAAACGCCTGGAACGCGCCGCATCTGAGCCGCGCCGGGGGCCCCGCTTCATCCCACAAAAACACCACAAAAACACCACAAAAACACCACAAAAACACCACAAAAACACCACAAAAACACGGGTCTCTCGCGCTGTTTAGTTGTTTAAAATCAGCCACAGACTCGTTGTTTACGCAGCTTTGTGAAATCTGCAGAAAACACCTGGAAAAAATCCCTCTCCGGGTTTGTGCTCGTGAGTGTTTTATGAATGGAGGCACACTGCCCCCGTGCGGCGGTGTGAGGCATGAGCCTGGTTTGTGTCTGAGGGAAAATCATGATTTAGTCTAAAGTTTATGTTTTTATTTAAATGTTTTCAGCTCATTTATCAGCCCGTGGCCCGTTTTACAAAAAAAAAAAAAAAAAAAAAAAGAAATAAAACAATAAAACAACACGACCCAGTTACATTTATGCACCAAGAGAAATGAAGATTTACATTTAGAAAATGATTTAAACAGTGAAGTGTGTGCGTGTGTGTGTGTGTGTGTGTGTGTGTGTGTTTGTGTGTGTGTGTCCGTGTATGTGTGTATGTGTGTGTGTGTGTGTGTGTGTATATGTGTGTGTGTCTGTGTATGTGTGTGTGTGTGTGTGTGTGTCTGTGTCTGTGTGTGTGTGTGTGTGTGTGTGTGTGTATATGTGTGTGTGTGTGTGTGTGTGTGTGTGTGTGTGTGTGTCTGTGTGTGTATGTGTGTGTGTGTGTGTGTATGTGTGTGTGTGTGTGTGTGTGTATGTGTGTGTATGTGTGTGTATGTATGTGTGTGTGTGTGTGTGTGTGTCTGTGTATGTGTGTGTGTGTGTGTGTGTGTGTGTGTATGTGTGTGTGTGTGTGTGTGTGTATGTGTGTATATGTGTGTGTGTCTGTGTATGTGTGTGTGTGTGTAGATAGTATGTATGTATGTGTATATATGTATGTATGTGTGTGTGTGTGTGTGTGTGTGTGTGTGTGTGTGTGTGTGTGTGTGTGTGTGTGTGTGTGTTTTAGTGTGTGTGTGTATGTGTCTCTGTATCTGTCTTCATTCATTTTTCTGTGAGTTAAAATTCAACAATAAAACGAAGTGTATAAAACAATAAACGTGTTTGTTTCTTCTTTTCCTTCAGTCTCTCTCACATCCCTCTTTCTCCTGTGGATCGGGGCTCGTGTCCTTGTCCCCGGAGCCGTGTCCTTGTCCTTGTCCTTGTCCTTGTCCAGACACCCCTGAGCTCCTGGATGATGCGCGTGGATCACATTCTGTTTGATGGAACCTGAATCCTTCCCATCACCACTTTCTATTTATATCACTCTCACTTGTGTCACTTCCATTCACAATTTACCCTCCACAAACTCAACTTTTAACCTGCACCAACTTAACAACCACTTTCACTCAAACTTCACTTCACTTCCTGTTTACACGATGCCTTGTCACGTGACCCTGACCCACCTGAGCTCTATTATAATCATCTTCCCACTTCTGCTTCATCCAAACTGCTCCATCAGGTTCAGGAAATAAACTCTGGCGCGCGCGGGTGTCGGGTTTTACGCACGGCGTCCTCAGCGCGCCGCCGGGGCCCTGCGCCTCCTCTTTGACTATTTCGAGGTGGGAATGCTCCGAGGGCGACACCCAGCCCCCCTCCGCGCGCACACCTGCTCCTCTCCGTCCGACCTCAGCCCGTGACAGCCGCTCCCCGCGCGCATTCAGCCCAGTGCCACTCCGCAGCAGCAGCGCGTCCTCGGGTCTTGGATTTGTCCCTCTATCCCCCGGTGGATCTATTCAAACGTGTTTTTTAAAGTTCATTTTGATTGAGTTTGTTTTCCTGCGGGGCTCGTGTCATGGCGGAGGGTGTGCGCCCTGAGGACTACTGCGACGAGCCCGTGGAGGACGAGTTTGGAGAAATCATCAAGTGTCGCTCGGGTAGGAACAACATCAGCGCGTAATGTGTGTTTGTGCGTAAAAGTGAACTGCGCATGTGTGAACTCTGCAGAAGCGACCCCAAACTTCTCCAGAGTTGAGTTTAGTGGAACCTACATCCTCAGAATGTTCCTCCACGGGCTGTTACGCGCTGTGTATGTGACTATAGCTGCTCTGGAGACGCGTTGGCACGTCTCTTGTCTGGTATGGGACGCGTCATGGCGCAGTGTCAGGTTATATTGGCTCTGCTTTCACACGCAGATGATGTTTGAGATAAGTTCAGAGCTGTTTATATTGGAATAACAGTGTCACTCACATGCTATAGAGATGGAATATTGTTTGCTGCAGCTTTATTAGCATTTTATCTATTTCCAACTCAGAATTTGTGGTATTTAGTGGTTGCCATGGCATCTTTTGGAGTTAAGTCCACTACAGTATCAGATTGGGACGCTCACACTCAGGCCTGGACTTGTGCTGTACTTCTGTGTTGTTAGCTGGACATATAGAGGTGAAAATGAGTTTTGGAGTCTTTCAAATGTATAATCATAACTATTTATCCCAGATGTGAGCGTGGTGATAATGAGCAGGTCTGTGGGGAACACTGAGGCATGAAGAGACGGGCCTAATGATTTAACTGAGTCTACTCCAGTCCAACACTCATTAAACTCATTAAATAAAGATATATTAAACCTGCGTCCTAATCCAGACTTTCTACTGGCTGGATTGTGTTCTAAAATGTGATTGGCCAGAAACGACATCATCAGAATGTGATTTCAGTAAATATAAAACATTTTAGACTAAAACATATAATTCACATTTGTCAAACTGGCTCGGGGGCCAAATCAGGCCCGTGGTGTGATTATCTGTGGCCCGTGAGATCATATCAGATGTGCATTAGAGCTGGCCCGCCGGTATACAGTATAGCGCATTCACTACTAATACTACAAATCCCAGAATGCTTTGCTAGTACACCGATACGCAGTCGAGACCAGGAAGTGCCCCTCCTTTTCTGTTGACACTCATTAGCGACTAAGCTACAAAGCATTGAACGAAATAAAAAAAAAGCACGGAAGCTACTAGTCGCCTCTAATCTTGAGTTTGTCCCGTGAATTTGTCTCAGTTTTTAATTTTAGCCCAGTGTGAATTTGAGTTTGACGCCCTGATGTAACTGATTTCTGAATTAAGCAATTGTCACCCACACCAGGAATGAACCGATCCAGCTTTTTCAGCTTCAATACTGATATCGATATTGATACTTTGACTTTAGTTAACTGGCGATATTAACCAAGACCAGTGTAGAGACCACAGACTGTAAAGAAGTGGACACGGCGTTCAGCTCTGGTCAAATGAAGCTCTGACCACGAGTATCATAGCAACCAAAGAGCCAATCCAGAGCGAGGCTGTTAAAGGTAACGCTTCTTCCTTAGCAACACTGTCAATCAAACCAGTTGCTAACGCTAGCGGGAAGGTGCCTGATTTGTCTGTTTTTAATGTTCATATCTTGATTTACAGACAAAATAGCGAAAACCCCAGGATCATGTAGAGGGTTAATACGAACATTTAAGACCAAAATGAGTCTGACAGCAGCAGGTACAGAGAGAGGGGCCACAGTTTTTCAATAGAAAGTGAACCGGAGCCAGAGTCGATGGAGCTGGAAGCGCATCTTCCTGTTTGGAATGCGGTGGCTAGAAAGTTAGCTACATCCATTTACATAAACAGTCCAAAAAACAGGCTGTAAATCGTCTTTTTACGTCTAATTAAAGCCCAAACTGGATATCGACTTAACCGATACCTGATCTGGCTCATTTGTTAGTCGTCTGTACACACAATGTTCAATACCAGTGTCCATAATCCACACTGTTTATTAACCGGCGCTACGATGTCACACTTATTTTGCACTGCTGCTCTAATTAGCCTAGCATCACGTTCCCATTCACTCTAAAGCAGCACGTTAGCTTAAGTTAGCCTCCAGCGCTCATTTGTAGTCCACGTTTGCTCCCACAGCCCAAACAAACATCTCCACTTTGACGTGTGGTTTCTTTTCCCCTCAGACTTGCACAGATGAGTTTTGGGGGGCAGTTTGGTTTTAAAGTGTTGTTTTCTGGGACTTTGAGTTGTTTGGTTTCGTTTTGAGTGTCAGCTGGAGTCGGGGTAAGTGCTCGATCTCGACTCTCGCCTCGTCTCTCGTGTGGAGCTGGTCACACTCCACAAATAGCCTTCAGCTGTGGTTTCAGATCGCTCCAGCGTCCCACCTCCCACTCGCTCTTTTACATTGTTATGATGTAATTACAATGATTTAATATTTAGCTTTTATGTTCAAACCATGTGACCAGTTAGTTTACATTTAAAAGTACATATATATGAGTTATATCTTTGTACTTCGCTGTAAAATGACAGTATTTCTAATGGGACGTATGGGACATGGCTGGACTTGACCACCCAAGAAGTTCCTGTCTGCCCCCTGTCCCGTGTCTAAATGCGGACGCTGTGGTCATGTTGGGCGGCATCCCACAGACACCGGTGTGGTCCAGGACGACTCGCCACATATTTCACTTTTTCCCTGTAGTACTGGACCAGCAGCGCTCATCAACATGTGTAACGTGAAACTACAGGGCGGCCCAAAAGTCACTGACACTTTTAAATCTTCAGTAGCTCCTGTAATTCTTAAGTTATACTCACCAAACTTTAGTAGTAGATAAACTGAACGTTCCGAGATTTTTTGCGATACAAACTGTTATAATTGTTCACTTGCAATTGAACTTATCACGACTTAAACTAGAGGAAGTAAAAATGGCTTATGGCTCTTATTTGATCCTCGATATTACGTTTGAAGTGGTTTATTGTCTGAGGTTTATTCACAAACACCTTTTCTTTAAGATAGAACCACAGGAAGAAATCAGGACGAGTCAGGTCTGTGGAGATCACATACTGCCCCCTGTCTTTGAAAAACACGTATTATTCCTTTAATGGCATTTAAACTTGGGGCATCTCTGGTATTAAAATGTCGACGGTAACACCACGGGGTTTGTGAATTTGACCCATGTGACTCAAAGTACCACTGAACAATGAGGGTTCGTTGCTCGGTGCTGTATTTGCTCAGATTAATGTGGGAAGAGTCGTTCTAAATGCTCTGAAAAAATAAAATAAAAATATTTAGAAACAAAAGAGTTATGAGTTTTTTTCAACTGTCAGTGACTTTTGGGCCATGCTGTATTATGTTCTGAACCGGGGTGATTGAAGTACTCAAGGTTTTGTTACTCAAGTAAAAGTACAGATACAGAGGTAGAGATTTACTCGAGTAAAAGTTAAGTATCACATGAAAAAATACATTTAAGTGATACTTTTACTGAACTATTTTTTGCTCAACCATCTGTAACAAAATGCAGTACTTCTTCCACGACTGTATCTGTTGTTAAAAGTCCCTGGTTGTCATGGAAACCTTTAACATCAGATTAAAATACTCATTTAAAAACGCACTTTAAGAGTAAAAAGTAAAAGTATTTCCCACCAGTGATGTTCATTTCAAGTGTAAATGTGATGATATTGATTCAAAATGAGACATATTTTGTTCAACAGTAACAATATGAATCAATTTCTCAACTTTTCTTCTGAATTTTCATGTATTTATTTTAGTTTTGCTCAAAGCCGAAGCTTGAACTCGAAAAACTTTAGTCAAGATATTTCCACGAACATGGTAAAAGTAACTCCTCAAATCAGATGAAAAGTACTTTTACTTGTTAGTCTAGTTCAAAAGTGATACACGTTCCAAAACACAGCGGAGCACTTCCTGTATTACCACTTGATGACATCACAAGGTGGAACAGAGTGTTTTCAGTTTGAGATCAGAGAGTAGAGTCATACGGGGCCTTTAAAGACTCTTCTTAAAGGAGGAGCTGAGGTGAAATCTCTCAGAACTTGTGAAGCTCTGTCTGTCCGTCCGTCACCGCTTCCAGCCTAAATATTACCCAGCATGCCTTTGGGGCGAGCATCAAAGTCCTGAGCTAATCCACGGTGTAAGAAGCAGGATGTGGACGGAGGCACGGAAGAGGAAACTGGCCAAGTACTGCAGTATTGTGGATCGCTGATACACAAAAACAAATATTAGATCTGCAGCGGTGGAAGAAGTACAGATACAGCAGTGAAAAGTACTCAAAAGTAAAAGTATCACATGAAAAATCTACTGAAGTAAAAGTACTAAAGTGCCTGTTTAAACATGTACTTAAAGAGTAAAAAGTAAAAGTGTTTCGTGCAGATTTTGAGTCTTAAAAAGCTTCAAATGTGGTGATTTTGACACAGATTTGAGCAATTAAATCTAAGTCGTCTCCATGGAGATAGGGATGTTGGACCATGTGGAACTTTATCTACAAATTAATGACATGTTCAAAGAGACAAGCACGAGGCTGCACCGCCGCCAGGAAAGTCCCATAGTGCAGCTTTAAATACAGAACATACCCTGTCCCTGGTCAGTACAATGGCCTCACGGATCATCTCTTGTAGTTAAATATCGATGTGCATTTGGATTCTGTGATAAGTTATTCAAATACTTTTAATACTTTGTTAGTTTAAAATGTATAATTAATTAATAAGCCTATTTTAACAACAGTTTCACACCAACCCCTCTGTTTAGTTTGATTCACATTTGGGGATAAATACATGACAGTATTGTGGATTTTGTGAGGAGTAATGACTCCCACAGCCACCAGATGGCGCCAGAGTCAGCACTTCACCTGTGAGGAGCCAGTAACACAAGAAAAGTAAAGATACAGGATGTTTGTGCACTACTTATGAGACTTATGAGACTTTTTAAGGGATCTGAATATTTTGGATCAAAAGAGACGTTCAAAAGACTGGCTCTTTTTATATTTATAAGAAATAAGCCTCATAAGACTCATTTAACAAGAAACTAATCACACAACAAGGCTGAGATCTGTTTAAAATGGTTCAAACTGAGAGAGGGAGTGTCTAAATAAAATGTTGCACTACAATAAAAAAAAAAAAAAAAATACAAATAAATAAATAAATAAATAAAAATAATAATAATATTAATAATAAATAAACCAAACAAAATAAACAAACAACAAATATCTTTTAAAAAATCTTATCTATATTTAAAAAAGTAAAAACTGTTATGATGCCAAATGTGCCGCTGTGATTCTTGAGGTCCTTCAGTGTTAAAGTGTAAAAATGTAAAATAACAAGTAAGAAAAAGATTCAACTCTTTTCAAAAATGAGATCCGGTTCCTCCATTTCACACGTCCAATAACTAGTGGCACAGATCAGACAGGGATCCGGCTCCTCTGTGGAACGATTCACTCAAACACGAGGCAGCTGTTTGCAAACCCCACTACGAGATCTGTAACCGACTTCAAACTCGCCAACTCATGGATTCTGATGGTTCTGACCCGGATCCTTTTTTAGGCCAGTTTATTCCAGGCCTCCCCCGCCCCCTGATCGTACTTTCACCCACATTCTGTCGCTGTTTCTGGGTTAGCGGGATGTGAAATCACTGTGGTGCCGTTCAAATGGGCCAAGTCGCCTCAGGTCACTTCAGGAGCGTGTGGGGGTGTGGGAAATCTCGATACTGGCCGATTGCAAACATTGGCGGTGGATTAGGACGGCTTTTCAACTCAACAGTGCGGGGATCAATAGGTTTAGTTGACTTTGAAAATGTGCAAAAGCAACATGGTGCAGTCAGATAAAAAGTTTAGAGAAGTTGCGTTTTAAGTCGCTTTGGTTTCGTTTTTTTCAAAGAGAATTTAAGAGTGTTTTAGTTTTCAGTTTTCAATTATTCCAGGAGTAATAAAAAAGCAGAGCCTGTTAGAAAAATATGTTTAGTTTGGCTAGTTAGCATGTTATTAGCTAAAATTGAGCTTTTCAGTTCAGTTCTTAAAGGTTACGTTATGATTTAACTGTTAATAAATGCTTGAATAGACCAAAATTAACCAAAAAAATGGAAAACAAAAAACAAAAAACATAGCCTGTTAGAAAAATGTGTTTTCATTTGGCTAGTTTGCATGTTATTAGCTAAAATAAATAATTAAATAAATGCTTGAATGGCCCAAAATTAATGGAAAAATTGGAAAAGTTGCGTTTTAAGTAGCTTTGATTATGTTTTTTCAGAGAGAATTTAAGCTAACAGTGTTTTTGTCGTCAATTTTCAATAATACAAAGACTAAAAAACGTAACCTGTTAGAAAAATGTGTTTACGTTTGGCTAGTTAGCATGTTATTAGCTAAAATTGGGCTTTACAGTTCAGTTCTTAAAGGTGACACCATGATTTAGCCGACAATAAATGCTTGAATGGCCCAAAATTAACGGAAAAATTTTGGAAAAGTTGCGTTTTTTAGCTTTGATTACATTTTTTTCAGAGAGAATTTAAGCTAACAGTGTGTTTGTCATCAGGTTTCAGCTATACTAGGACTGAAAAACATAACCTGTAAGAAAAATGTGTTTATGTTTGGCTAGGTAGCATGTTATTAGCTAAAATTGCGCTTTTCAGTTAAGGTCTTAAAGGTTACGCCATGATTTAACCGACAATAAACGCTTGAATGGCCCAAAGTGAATGGAACAATTAGCGACAATTACGTGCTCAGTTTGTCCTTCTGATACGACTCTTGGCTCTTTTATCTTTTGGATCTGTTCGTTTAAAGAGCCGCTCTAAAGACATGGCTCTTTTACTGTTTATTTCTGACAGAAGCCAGTGTGAGAACTCGTTTAATCTCCAAACTAATCACAGACAGAGATGACTGAGGCTCAGATGTGTTTAAAATGGCTCAGACTGAGAGTGGGGCTGTGTGCAGCGTTTTAGTTAGATTATGTATAATTGCAAAGGGTAAACACACTCCCACTCTCAGTTTGAGTCATTTTAAAGTGGTTCAAACTGTTATTATGATCCCAGATATGTTTTTCTGGGTAAAAAGCTGTCACTGGCGTCGCTTGCTCAGCTTCTGGGCTGATTCTTGTGTTGGTTCAGCTTTAATCTGTGTAAAAATTGATATAAAATTGAAAAGATTCCCAACATCCCATCAGTAATTTGTCCTATTTGGGCACCCATAGACCATTTTTCTCAGCACATATGTTTTGCAGGCATGTGCTAACAACCCTGATATAACCTATTTGTTGATTTAAATTGCTTTTAACTAATTTTTATTAAACATTTCTGGCCAATTACTTTTTGTCTTCCCTTTGTTTTCCTGGACTACTCCTTTTACTCAATACATAACTTTAAAGCTTCTAAATTACACAAAATGAACTCTTGTGGGCTCTTGTGTGACCTTTTATTTAAATAATGTTAGAATAATATGTTTACCAGTATTTTTGTGCTTTTATTTTGGTCGTCAGGTGGGAACTGTTGTTGTTTAGTTTGTTTCTGCCCGGACACTTGATAGAGACGCACGCCCAGTCCATAAACAGGAGTGTGGCGTGTCGCCATCCAAGGTTAAAGGTTACGCCATGATTTAACCAGCAATAAATGCTTGAATGGCCCAAAATTTACAGGAATAATTGAAAAGTTGCATTTTAAGTAGCTTTGGTTAAGTTTTTTTCAGAGAAAATTTGGGTTAAGAATGTTTTTTTGTTCCATATAATACCAGGACCTGTTAGAAAGTGTGTTTTCGTTTAGCTAGTTAGCATGTTCTGAATCGAAATTGCGTTTTACAGTTTTTAAAGGTTATATTTCACATATAAATCGCATCTGAGTATAAGTCGCCCCGGCCAAACTATGAAAAAAGTGCGACTTATAGTCCAGAAAATACAGTATATTAAAGTTAAAATGCAGTTATTCAAAGTGTATTTAAAGGTCATTCTACCTCCTAAGTTTGGATCAGCCAGCGAGGTATGTGTTAGTAATTTTCATGTTTTATTTTATGTCTTTTATTATATTTTTCTAATTGTAATGTAAATTATTTTAGTTTCGACGGTGTTGGTGGCGACTAAGTTTGCACATTCAAACTAAAAGAGTAATCAAGTCATGAGTAAAAGAACTTTACGTCTTTACTGATGCAGAGGAGGTAGCGTGTCTGCATCTCCAAACCTCAGAATAGTCCGTTCCACCTTATGATGTCATGAAGTTTACCTTTACCAGAGCTCAATCCAAATAGTTCTAGAAATGAAGGTGTGTGGAGTTTAAAAACAAAGCGGGGCACTTCCTGTATTACCACACGATGACATCACAAGGTGGAACAGAGGCATTTTCAGTTTGAGAGAAAAACTCAGCCTAAATATGCTGTTGTTTTTTTTTGTGTGTGTTTAAACATGTGTGAATGAAACAAAAAAACACAACTCCAGGTCTGTTTGTGACGAGGAAACAACATTAGAACATAGAAACCAGCGTGACCTTTGACCTTTGACCTTGGGCACATCGTACACAGGGTTAAACTGTTTTTATTAGCGAAAACCCGGCGCCGGCTCTGTCTGTGTACCTGTGTTTGTGTGTAATAGCCCCGTGATACGATGCACATTGTGATGGAGGGACTTTCATTTCAGACACTGATATCAGCTCCACCTGCTCCCAGAATGCATTTCCTCTTACCCACAATCCCTCAGCATCTGACTGCAAACTCCGCGTGTATCGCCCGTGGAATTCTAAACAACATCTGCGCTCTGTTTGGGAGGAAAATAGGCAGAAATGTGCTGAGGTAAGGATACACATGATTTCAAGTGTCAAAGCCAATCAGATTCAATATTGCGGTTGTGTTTTCTTCTGTTTCTCTTTTCAACATCACAATTCTTAAGCTGAAGTTCAGAATGACAAACAGGAACAAAACACCGACGTTTCCTAATACTAAAAAAGTACAAACCCCCTTTCCAGAGGCATTATTACATTTGTAGATATCGTTGGGGAAGACTAGAGATGCACCGATCCGATATTATTACACCAATATCTCGGGGTTACGTTCAAAAAATAACCCGCAATAGGCAAAATCGGCGAAGTATCAGCTTTATTTTTAATTATTCTATATGTTTTATTTTTAGAGCGTAACCCCAATTAAAGACATAACCAGGACATCAGCTTAACCGATACTAAGGAACCGATACCCGATCCAGCTAACTGACCAGTATCGGTATCGGCGCATCCTTTGGCAAGACATTTAATCCCTTTTACTTCTCTAAGTTAGTGAGGTGGATGTTGAAGTTGGTTGGCGCAGATTAGCAGGAAAGTTAAGTCATCCTGTTGGTGGTAATGATGCTGTGTTACCAGATGAGGGCGCAAGAGCCAGATTTTACCATCGATTACACTGTGCTTTGCCATGAAATATCCAAACCTGATCATTTTTTTGATGACTACAGCCGAGAAGCGTGCATCCGAGCAGACTTCGCTCACTTCTGTATCCCATCATGCACCGGGCGTGACTTCTTCTACTAGAAAAAAGAGGCATATTTTCGTAAAGTTATGTAAAACTAGCTACAGTTGGGAAGAAATCACCCATAACGTTAGATTATAAAACGCTTCATTCAATCTAAACAGAAATAAACGGCTGCAATGACACCACTTTGACTCGTCTTCTATTAAATAATAAATAATTAAAAGTAAAACTAATTATTTTAAACGTTTAGCTCATGAGTTAGCAGCTCGTTTGCTAGGCGACGGGTCCTTCGAACGGTACTGCAACTGTCGAATTGAGACACGGCAATAGACTGTGTAGCGTTTAGCTCCAGTCAAATGAAGCTAATCGATGCTAGCAGTTATAGCGGCTAATTTGGAGCAGTTTCATATTAGGAATTCTGACTGCGAGTATCGTAGTTGGCGGGAGTGAGGTGGTTGAAGGTAACGGCGACAGGTTTGACGCAACAGGTTTAATTGACAGTGTTGCTAACGTTAGCGGGAGCAACCTCGGGGAAAGAAGGCATCTGTTTTGTCTGTTATTAATGTTCATATCTTCATTTACAGATACAATAGTGAAATAAAAACCCCGGGATCATGTAGAGCGGGTTAATAGAAGACGGTTTTCCCAATGTAAAGTCAATTGGAGCCAGAAGCGCGCCCATGATCACTTCCTGTCTGGAATGTAGCGGCTAGCAGGTTAGCTACATCCATTTATATGCACAGTCTAAAGTCGTGATGGTAATTTGTTGGAACATGATTCTACAGATGCTCAGAGTGGACAGATTTAACATTATTTATACACTGACCTCGACGAGATGTTCAAAAGTGTTGCCTAGAAACCGTTTAATAATAGTTGAGTAGTTTTCAAAGCGCTACAAGTCGACCGTGACTCGCACAAAACAGTTTTCAGTTTTCAACATCATTTTTTTGGCTGTTCGCTGTCTCGTCTATCGCGTCTATTATGTTATGTTCCCACGATCACCACGGCAACTACTTTCTATTATACTGTGTTTTTTCATCGCGTGCTTTTTCGACAAACACGCCCTGAAAATCTAAGTCGTAATAAAGAACTAGCGAGAGAGAAAAAGAGGGAAATCATAAAACCGCGGCGATGTCCGGGGGGCAGATGGAGCCCGGTCGGGAGGTTGAATAGATCAAAGATGGCGGAATATGAAGGAGAGTTAAAGGAAAAACTAAAAAAATGCAGTCGGTCGCGGGGTCAGGGGTCGTAGGTTGGCGTCCGCGGGTGATTGGACGAAGGCGAGGGTGGGTACAGAGACGGGGGTCCGGGGTACGTCCTCGGGGACGGCAGGAGCAGATGGAGCGGTTCTGAAATGGAAATCCAGCTCGTGTGAAGGTCAGTGGGTAAGATGGGAGCTGTAAGCGCGGTAGGGCCAATTTCTGGGGTCAATGACGGTTATAATTAACACAGAATACAGAATTGAGGGCTAATTTGAATTTAATACAAGCTAGTGGCACAGGAAGTTAAGCGTTTACCCACTAACGGCAGGGTTGACGGTTCAAATCTCACCCGGAGTACAGTTTTTGTTTTGTTGTTTTTGGGCAAGACACTTAAGTAGCAGCTTTAATTGTTTCAGAAATGTTTGGTGTAGAAATCAGCTTCATAAACTTTACAGTGGCACAGCCGGCTAAGCGTTTACCCACTAACGGCAGAGTTGATAGTTCAAACCTCACTGGAGTGTATTTTGTCGTTGTGATTTTGGGATATTTTGGATGTTTCTATTTCTGAAACAATGATTATTACAATTTAATACATGCTACAGTGGCACAGAGAGCTAGGCATTTGCCCACTAACGGCAGAGTTGACAGTTCAAATCTCACTCGGAGTGCAGTTTTGTTTTGTTGTTGTTTTTGGGCAGTTTTAATTGTTTCAGAAATGTTTGATATCGAAATCAGCTAAATAAATGCTACAATGGCACAGATGGCTAGGTGTTTACCCACTAATGGCAGGGTAGACAGTTCAAACCTTGCTGTCGTGAAGTTTTGTTGTTGCATTATTGGACAAAATTGGTGCAATAAGACGATTTAAGGGCCCAAATGTCTCCTAATATTACACATTTATTAGTACAAAGCTGTTCTGCAGTTACTGTGTCGTGCGTCCCTGGTTTATTTTAGATTTTGAGAAAGCATTTTGTGTTTTTACCATGTATTTTTCTGCCTTTTAACTCTCCTGTAGCCATTACTGTCCTCAGCTGGAGTTCAGTGTGAATTCCCCTGGTGTGGTCTCCCCGTCTGGTTACTCACAGTTAAGGCTTTTAGCTGACAGTGCTATCGACTGAATTTGAGACCTCTCTCTTCTTATCTCCATTACAATATCCAGTGTACAAGCTCGCTCCTGCTGTTCCACCATAAAACCCAACAAAATGGAGTTTCGACAAAGAGAGATATGTGTCCGACAATACTTTTAAAATGATTTCACTGTTGGATGTTGGATTGGCAAATAATTTAGGAATTGGAGTCATTTTGAAGAGTTTGTGGTTATTGAAAACACATTTTAAAACATAATTAACCTTTGTGAGTTTTAGTGATTTGTAAAAAATAACTACTACTACCTGTACTAACAACTACTAGAAGTACTTAGTAGTAGGAGGTAGTAGTAGCAGAAGGAACTAATTTATACTCAACCCATGTTTAGTAATAGTCTGATTTGTGTACTTGCTTTTACTTGAGCTAAATATATCTATGTGTATATTTTCTATTTTATCATACTGCACTAATACTACTACTTCTTCCTGTAACAACTACTACACGTACATAGCAGTAGCTCAACACTGTACCGACTCTATGAAGCTGAATTTTTGCCAAGCTTTGTTTCGATTCGCGCTTCATCACGCCAAAAATCACGTGACCAGTCAAACCGAGGCCTCATTACGTCAGAAGTGTCAGATACGAGTCGAACTGCGGTTTCAAGCTGCTTCACGGGAATTTGGATGGAGGTGGTCATAGTTTTAAAAGAGTCTGAATCCCCCAAGAAGTGTGGGTTTTGAGAGGAGGAGATTTTGTTGACGGCTTTTCTAACACTATTCTAGTTATTCAATAAGGGAAAGTTTATATTAAAGCAGGTAAGATACAACAGGTAAGAACAGATCACATCTAGTACAGATACATTTATATACACTTGGTGACATAACACTTACAAGATACACTCCAGCACACACAGAGTCACATCAACACACACCTCGGCCTATAATACACACGGTCATAGGTTTAGGTAAGTGGTAATAGGTAAGTCTTGAGAGTGAGTTTGAGTGGTTGAAAGAAAGAGTGAGTGAGAAAGTAAGAAGAGATATGGATATTGCCACCAAAAAGAGCTCGGTCATAAACATTGGACTTTGACTTCATAAGCCCGAATAAAGTGTTTGATTTGTGCTCAAGAGCTGACATACAGCAGCAACACAACTAATACGTACATATAAGTATAGGACACAAAGACACCAGTTTGGAAAGTAAATATTTTATTTTATTTCATTTTTTTATTAGAAAGTAGCCATCTTATTGGTATAGCACATTTAAAAACGTGAGTTGCGCCAAAGTGGGAAAAGTAACTTAATTTAAACACAAGTTAACACAAAATAATGTAAAACTATTTCACAATAAACAGAAGAATAAGTTATAAGAGAATAAAAATAAAATGGAAGTGATAAAATTCATCCAGATAAAAGTCACAGAAAAGGGGAGTGGGGGTTAGAGGCACACCGATGCAGTACACACACAAATCCAGCAGATGTCGCTCTTCTGACTGTCAAATGAGCCGAAGCAGTGAGTCATTTTCAGTGCAGTTGTGTCTCAAAGTGGTTCAGAGTTTCATGAGGTTTCGGTTTCACCATCACTACATAGCAGTAGTAGTAGTAGTAGTAGTAGTAGTAGGGAGTAATTTATCCTCAACACATGTTTAGTAAAAGTTTGATTTATGTACTTGCTTTTTCTGGAGCTAAAATATCTATGTGCATATTTTTATGTTGTCATAATGTACTAATACTACTAGTTCTACCTGGAACAACTACTACAAGTACACAGTGGTAGTATGTAGTAGTGGCAACAGAAAGTAATTTATACTCAACCCATTATTAGGAATAGTCCAATTTGTGTACTTGCTTTTACTTGAGCTAAAATATATATATATGTATCTTTTCTTTTTTTAATCACAAATACTACTAGTTCTACCTGCTGTAGGGAAGTTGGTCAATGTAGTCAAGACTCCCAGTTAAATCCCCAGTTAACTAAACATATTGCCATTCACCGTGGTAAGCTGTGGAAAAATAATAGATATTTACAAAAATTGACTGTGCTCAACTGAAGCAAAAGTAACAGAAATGAACAAAACTGAAGGAAAAACCCACATGTACCAGACTCCATTGATGTTCTCCCCTAAAGACTGACTTGTCCTGTTTAAATCCCCTCTGAAACACAAGCCCCTCCCCCAAGTAAACACCATTTATTTCACAGGTGCTGCAGGTTTAACTTTCGCAGTATCTCACTATCCACAGCGGACTTTTGAGCGGCCTAAGTCCATTTAACCCAAAAATGTGTGAAAATAAAACTATAAACACTTAAACATCAAATCAAAAAGACAGAAACAAAAAAGGAACTTAACTCAGGTCTCCCCTTCACATGGTACAGCCCACGACCACACCCAAGGCTTTAAAAATGGCCGACATAGGCCACGCCCCCTCTTTGTCTGGACCATGTGGAGAGTCGGGTAAGAATAAATTTAACCAAATACAATCTCTTTAAAGTAACAGGTGTAAGGCTGATGTTTAAATGAAAGATAGTGCTGGGCAAATGAGGCGGAGTCCGGAGCACGTCTCGTTCTTTCTGCCTCGGAGCTTGTTTCGCAGCAGCCGCTAACGTGACCAAAGTGTCGGTCCCTCCCCCTCCTGCTTCGCTCTGCGTGTCAGTCGTGTCAGTGAATCGAGGCGTTTCATTGGTTCAGTGAATGTTCTGCTCTGCGATTGGTTGAGAGTCCAGCGCACTTCTGTGGTTTGACAAGAGCTAAACTGCTACAGTATAAAAGATGCACCAATATTTCTGAAAAGTTGGGTAGTGAGGAGTGTTGTATGACGTTAGTGGTGATTTTGGTGACTTAGTGGTGATTTTGGTGACTCTTGGCGACTTTTGGTGATTCTTGGCATTGGCGACTCTTGGCGACTTTGGCATTTCGATTTCATCTTCGACAAAATGGAAAAAAAAAAAAGCGATCCATGGTTTGGGATCACGCAAAACTTCTATTTCTTAATAAAAACATGTGATATATAAATTGTTGTATTTTTTTATGTTCAAAATAGAATATATACTATTTATGACTTCTAATAAAATAGAAAATAGAGTTGTTGTTCCCAAAATCATGGGTTGTGTGCTGGTTTGCAATAGTTACATTTGTCCACTAGAGGTCAGTGTTTCTCCGAGGCCTCAGACACGTCGAACCATTTGAGACGATATTGAGACTGAGGCGTCAATGCTTCACGAGGCTCCATTCACCCATCACTAAATAAAGGTTGATCATAACTAAAATACTAAACAAAACAAACGTAGGATATTTATGTCTAGTTGTTTATTTGAATATTGAAAAATTATAGGAAACTGTGTGAATATAAACAAAATTAAGGTGAGATTAACGGGACTTACAACTACTACAAGTGCATAGTAGTAGTAGCAGCAGGAAGTAATTTATCCTCAACCCATGTTTAGTAATAGTTCAATTTGTGTACTTGCTTTTACTTGAGCTAAAATTTCGATGTGCGTCTCTTCTGTTTTGTCATACCCAATCACTAGAATCCTTTAGACTGTGAACCCGGCGTATGGGGAGGCCGTGGGTGGAGCAGGGAGCAGCGGGGACAAGCCTCTTGATTGCACTTAATAGCAGTTTACATGCAGCAAGATATAGACTGTAATTCTACCTCCGGCCTCATGGGGGCGTCCCGGGGCCCGGCGCTGCAGTCTGCCGTTTATTATTAGTAAATAGATAATGTTCCGCTGGAGCATGATCCACGCCTCCAAATCAGACAGGGAGCAATTGAGAAGTTACATAACCCAGAGATAAGGGAATATAAATAGCACATTGGGCTGTGTTAATGTTATGTGATGTTTAAGCATACGTGACACTGCTTCAGATACCGGAGTTTAGGAAAGAAAGCTCTGATAAACCAAGAAAATGTAATCGTAATAAGACAAACAAAAACGCACAGAGCACATACTTGCACAGGTCCATTTAAAACAGTAAAAACAGGAGCAGGTGTGATTATAAATGTTTATCTCCACATTGTTAAAGTGGATTTGTGGTACCATTTCAGTTCTAGTGCAGACATTTTTTGAGATGCACACAATCAACAGATCTTGTATTAAAAGTTACCGAGATATTCATGCAGTCTGTCAATGATAAATACATATTATACAGTGTTATTCCTCTGACAGATGCGATGGCCAGTCTATTTTTCCGTAGAGTGAACAGTGATGGGTTTAAATTCATCACCTGTGAAAGAGTGAAGCTAAAGATTTAAAGTAGAGGCTGAAGTGTGCGTCATCTGCATTTAAATGTATGAGTTTTTCTCTTAAATTGCAACCAATGGAATGAATAAATATAGTAAAAAGTAGTGGGCCCAAAGTTGAGCCTTGGGGTACTCCTTGGCTGAAGGTTTAAAAATTAGATTTAAACCCACTGGCTACTACTTTCTGTGTTCTGTTTGAAAGATAATTTTGGAACCAGTTACATATATCATTTTCAAAGCCTGAAGTAGCTGACATATGCTTGAAATTGTCTAAAATGAGCAAAAACAAAACTGAAATCTACCTCCCGCGCCGTGGCTAATTGCATATAACGTACAATCGATTATCCTTACTACTTCACACGCTCATTTACCATAGGAAGTGACTATAACATAAAAATATGGATGTTGTAGACTTGTTATTCCCACTCGCAGCCGTGTAAAACCTCGGAGCGCGATCATCCACGGTGAAGCGTTCCTAAAAATACGAGTTGTTCTAATGAGCCCTCAGGTTGTAACTCCATTATGTTTGTGTGGATAATTTAGCAGCACTTTAGCGTCGCTGTCTTTGATCAAAATGAACAGAGATGGGATTTGTCTCAGGTTTAAATGCTCTAAACAGCCATCCTATAAAAGAAACACACAAGAAAATACCGAGAAGGATTTGAGCACAGCACTAGACGAGCTCTGACAACGCCTCGAGTAAAAGTATACAGGTTTTTTCATTAAAGGGCCCGTATTACGCCGTTTTCCGATGTGTTATAATGTTTCCTCGTCACAAACAGACCTGGAGTTGTGTTTTTGTGTTTCATTCACACATGTTTAACACACAAACCTGCATATTTTAGGCTGAGTTCTTCTCTCAAACTGAAAACACACTGTTCCGCCTTGTGATGTCATCATGTGGTGATACAGGAAGTGCTCCACTGTATTTTTAAACTCCCTACACCTTCACTAGAATCATTTGGATGATTTCAACCCTGGAATTGCCCATCTCTACTGAACTAAAGGCAAAAGGAGCTGTTAACTTGAAAACTACCACTTCATGACATCACAAGGTGGAACAGAGTGTTTTTGAGCAGAAGGGATTACTCAAACAGCTCAACTGACTTATTTTATACACTTATTCTCTCTGTTTCTTGTCTGTAAAACTCCCTCACCACACACATTATACTGTGGTCCCTGGTTTCTCACACAAAAATAACCCATTAACATTTTCTCACATTTTATACTCTCTTGTTTAAAACTCTCTCACACACTTTAAACACTTTGTCGGCATTAACATTTTCCTTTGTCGGTGCAGAAAACGTTTCATCGACATTTGTGGTTTTGTCATCGGGGGTTTTGTCGGGGAAAAAAACTTGCAAAAATACAGCACTTCACACACTGCGATCCAACATTTATGTAAATTGTCTGACACATTCTGTACTGTACAGGAGACACGGAGGAGATGGACAATGGACAACAGTCCCTCAGCCAGGGGACGGATAAATGTTTAATGCCATATGGTGGACATTTTCTTCAGGCATAACACAATGACACAGTCGGTAGTGGACCATCCTCTTGAAAAGTTAATAGGTAGTGCAGTTCTTTTAATAGTGCAACGCACAGAAATACTCCCAACACAAAACATATTGATAAGAAAGTTTGTGTTATTCAGTTCGTTTTCCGAGCTCCAAGTGCAAACGAATAGAACTGAAAACATAATGAAAGTCTAAACTGTTTTCTGACATCTTGATAATGCTAATAATAATATAATAAACACCATTACACTTTTATCAGGGAGACTAAAACCATTTAAACAGCACAGTTCTGTCTCTGGAGCATGCTCAGTCTGTTTCCTGCTGTTTACAGATCGTTTTACACCCTCGAGTCTCATTTTAAAGACTCCAGCGAAACTAATTATATTTAATAAATAGTTGTTTTAATGAAATTAGCGATCGCCCATTAGCTTAAACACTAAAGCAACAACTTGAGTCCAATTTGGTTAGCCGCCAACACTTTAAACAGCCTGATGAGATTAGTTCATTTCTATTACTGCCATTTTACTTCCTATAGGAAACATACAAAAACACATTAACATGCAAACCAAATGAGATCACCGGAGCAATTGATTAGGCCAGTATCTGCACAGGGATATAGAAATTAAATCCACTTGTGAAATGATTAAAGAGGCTGCTCCGAGTGTAATATTATGCCTACTTATTGCTCTGATAAATACAGAGTTTTCCAAATGATCACAGAGACACTGAACGCACCACGGCACGTTCGCTGACTCCAGGCTGTCACAGGTTAATTGTGTTTGTGTTTGAGAAAGTCTACGCCGCGTTTTTGGGACGGAATGTGTAGCTAATAAATGAACAAAACTATTATTTATGTTAGCCAAAGGGCGCATTGACTCGGAGTGGGGTTTTCAAAGTACTTATTAAGTAAACAGTACAAATGACGGGATTCTGGTGCACGAGTTGTGGGGCTGGAGGCTGTTGTTCAAATAGGATTCAATGGGAGCTAAAGTGGGAATTGCTTCTAACATTCGGCGAACGATTCACGCTGTTGTTGTGTCCTGAGGCAAGACACTTCATCCATTTCACCTGTATGAATGTGTAATAAGTGTGGGACTGTGATATTGGATGTAATCTACCAAGCTTGTGTTAATATTTCAAACTCTATTTCGATATATTGATAGACTTGATGCTCGATACTGATTCTGCTGGTAATAATGAACCTTTATTTAACCAGAAAAGTCAAGAAGTACTTTGTTTTCTAGTCCCACGTGGCCTTATTTCTGTGTAATCCCTCATTGTCCAGTAGGCTCGTAGTGGTCCATGGTGTATACTCGTCTATGTGTCTTATACTTGTGACAGATACAGCACAAGATCAGTCTAAAGCTTCATGAAAGGCTCATTTCTGTCCTGTGAATGGAACTTTTTTAATATCGATACCTGCTAAAATGAGTGTCTAGTTTCGATTCTATTGTAAAAATCATTCACAACTGAAGACGCGACTTGGATTAGCAGCGAAATATCTTCACTCCTCGGATGTTTTGTCCAGTTGACAGGTCTTATTTTTCTTTTTTGCGACGGATCAGACCTGGACGACTGAGGGATTACACAGATAGTTTCAATTCTTGTTTTAGTTTCTGCTTTTTGATACGTTTTTGACAACCCTGTATGAATCCCATGGCGGAGAATGGCAGTCATGTTCTGTTAGTCTGCCCCAGGTCAGCCGCGGTTGTCGCAGTCGATGCCCGCTGAGATCTGCCAATATTTTTGGGCTAATTAGTAGGATCGATTTTGATCATTTCCCCAAAATATTTCATTTAAATTCATTACAAACTCATCCACAAGTGTCTTTTATTACAAACTGGAGCTGTACAGCCACATTTGTGTCGTTCTTGGACATTTTAAATATAATCCCCATTATATCACCTGAATGTGCAGAAAAAAACGACTTACCCACAGGGGAGTCGACAGGGGTGGACAAAGGGGTCTGTTGTCCAGGGCCCCAGGGTCTTGGGGGGCCCCAGAATTGGACCCTCTTCCAATTAATTAATATTATGGGGGAAGGGGGGGGGCATGTGAGGCTTCTTGCCCTCCAAATTTCAGTTGACGGCCCTGCTCATTCATAATATTCTCTGTTAAAGTTATAATTATTCATTATCCAGAGCAGTGGAGGTAAAAACAGAGTGTTCATATAAGGCTTCATGTGTAACTTCTGATTGGCCCAAACTAGATCTCTGCCTATGCTGGAGTTTAAAGTCTGACAGGCGATGCGATAAAAAGTGCGAATATCCTGATACCCGATATATCGATCTGTCGCTAGTGTTTCCGTAGATATGTAAGCTACAATTGCAAGTGGATCTATGATATGGAAAAAAACTGTATATTGTGCTTTTGAAGAGCCTTGCCAAAGACATTGATCGTGTTGAAAAAGACAGATTACCATATTTTTTTAAAAGTTCAGAGTTCAGCGTGTCTGTAAAAATCATTTCTAAACATAGCTGGTAATTTGTTTTTCATTAGCGCCTCGTGCGTGCTCCCTGGATTCACACATGGATTACCATATGCAAAGTCATTCAGCAGCTCCTCTCCTGGCAGCCCGACACACAGTTACTCAGCTGGAACATCTCCTCTTTAAATGCCCCATTAATAATCTCGCACTTGGCATGTGGTCATATGAGAGCTATATTTACACGGACAGGCCAACGTGAGATAAGCAAAACGCTCTGCTGGGGAAGTTTTTTTTCTCTCCCTTCAACTTGCTGGACAACATAACGCCGCGGGCTAACATTCAACCGGAATTTCAGTCACTTCCGATCCTCAAATGTGTCATCCCCAGCTGGATGCTCACACGCTGGGACCTTTTCGGGGGAGAGCGCCCAGGTTGCCAAGTCCCTCCCGAGGGTTTTGTGCACAAGCTACAGTTGCTATGGCGCCGCTATTGTTGCAGGAAATAAATATATGCATGCCCCCCGCAGAGACGGGTCCCGTAGATGGCGCCAGCGATGACACACATGAATATGCATCGGGACTGGCACGCTGTAATTAAAAGCTCTTTATGGTTGGCACAGAGGTAAACGGGCAGAGATCATGATATAGGGCCTATGTTTGTTTTCAATGGGGAGTTGCTATTTATTGCACAACGAATGCTGCAAAACATTGTTAAAGGTGCACTACGGAACTTTTCTGATAGTGGATCTGCTGCCAGTTTGTCTCCACGGCGATGTTATTGCCATGTTATTCAGTATAGCATTAAACCTGGCTATTTCTATGAAGTAAAGTGGGTAGCTAAACCTGATTGTGTTAAAGCTGGACTAGGGAACTTATGGTGGATTGTCTGTCTCCATGGTGATGTTGTTGATTTGCCTTTGATGTTATTCAGTATGGCGTTAAACCAAGCTTTTTCTATGAAAGAAAAGAAGAAAAACAATGTTAAATTTGCACTAGGGAACTTTTCTGGAGATGTCATTGCTTTACTTTTCTTGTTTCTCATTAAACATAGCTATAGACCAAGTTACAGGTCAGATCTGTGGAGAGGCAAGCCCACTCACAGATTAATTGCAGTCTTTGAAAACACCTGCAACTGAATAAATGCAAGATGGAGAGATTTAATGCCATAACGTGGAGTAGGGATGGGACAATGAACAATAATATTGCTTATCGTGATAAAAAGTGTCGAAAATAATCGTTCTTGGGACATTTTATATAATTGTGTTAAAAGATAATTGCCCTTCTATCACCAGAATGAGCAGGAAAAAATGACTTATCCACAGGGGAATCAACAGGGGGGATAAAGGGGTTTGTTGTCCGGGGCCCCAGGGTCTTACGGGGCCCGGAATTGGACCCTCATCCCATTAATTTGTATTACAGGGGGCCCATGTGAGGCTTATTGCCCCGGGCCTCCAAATTTCTGTTGACGGCCCTGCTCATCCATAATATTGTCTGTTAAAGTTATAATTATTCATATCGATAACAACTTTAATCATAATTGTGATATAAAATCATTAATTGCAGTTATTTTGGCCATGAAAATCGTCACACAAAGTTTCAATATCATCCCATGTCATACTGGGGAACAAAATAAAAATGGAGAACGAAGTAAATCCAGAGCAGTGGAGGTGAAAACGGGGACTGATCGACAAAATGGCGTCTTCAAAATATGCGACTAAAGGTTAGTCAAACAAATACAACTTCAGGTGAGTGAATGTTGAAGAGAAACAACTAAAACATTGTTAAAACCCCTGAAAAGTCAATTTTGCCGAACACACTACTACTCTAATCCATAACAGAACAAGACCAAAACTTCAAAACCATTATGTCTAGTATTGAACACAGTTAGCTATAGCCTCCACAAGTGCACATAGTTACACAGGTGATGTAATCGATCACTGTGATGAGGCCAGTCCCAGCGGGTGAACGGTGCAGCGCTGATTACATTAATATTTCCAGTTTGAATTGCCTGCCATTACCACTTAATCACCAAACGCCTGTGATTAAAGTATCTACCTCGGGCACTTCAGGTACTGCACTTCCCTATACATCTAATTCTCCCGGGAGCCGTTCTACCTAATGGCTTCGCTCTCAAGTCCCCAGCCGCGATAAGTGGATTTTAATTAAGACAATATTGAAAATAGCAATAAATAATTTTAATATTCTGCGAAATGGAGGTGCTTCTCAGGGAAGAGTGGAGCAGTGAAAGTTTGAAAGGACCAACTTAGTCCAGACTTGTGTTAATACTTAGACATGACCACTTCAAAAACAAGAGTAAACTAAAACAAGACCAAGGACGAGAGCAGGAGAGGAGACCGCGGGCGAGACCAGAGAGGAGACCAGGGAGGAGACCAGGGAGGAGACCAGGGAGGAGACCGGGGAGGAGACCGGGGAGGAGACCGGGGAGGAGACCGGGGAGGAGACCAGGGAGGAGACCGGGGAGGAGACCGGGGGAGACCGGGGAGGAGACCAGGGAGGAGACCATGGAGGAGACCGGGGAGGAGACCGGGGAGGAGACCAGGGAGGAGACCAGGGAGGAGACCAGGGAGAGACCATGGAGGAGACCATGGAGGAGACCAGGGAGGAGACCGGGGAGAGACCAGGACAGGACCGGGGAGGAGACCGGGGGGGCCACCGGGAGGAGACCAGGGAGGAGACCAGGAGGAGACTACATCAGAGACCAATGAGGAGACCACAAGACAAGGGAGGAGACACGGGAGGAGACCTGTTGCCTACATTCTATTTGAGACCAGCTATTGCCAATGGGAGGAGACCAATGGAGATCCACTCACATTACAAAGAAACTATCTCTCCTCTTATATTTTTCAGATGCCTTTCCCACCACAACCATAACCCATAGTATCTGCTGACTTAAACGGGGGTTGCTCTAGAGACTGTCCGGAATGGCTGAGTATGACCAGGGGAGGAGACCATCCATGACCCAGTTACAAGGCCTCCCTGCCTCGATTGTGTCACCTGGAACGGCTTGCTCTATTCCGCAGTATGACCTGCAGTTCCGCACTCCTCATTAAACCCTCTCCTCTCTCCATGACCACAAGTTACAGGTCTGATCTGGAGATAGACCCATATATGTTTGCTCAGGCAATGCATGTTTTCTATACATTTTTTCAATACAAAAACTCTGGTCTATTTCAAACGTTCAAAAATACAAATGTTGAGTTTGTTAAGACAGAAACTGGTCCACCCAAAGGACAAAACTCCGAGGTATATAAACAAAGTAATGTGGTCCAACTCCATTCAGTGTAGTGAAGAGTGCAGAAACAAACAGCTACTCCTTAAGACAAGACAAGTTGTCAACACGGTCGAGAGATCTGTTGCAGTACCATTCTATTTGCTAATGCTATTGCTAATGCTATTGCTAATGCTATCCACTCACATTACAAAGAAACTATTTGAGAGGGGAGTATATTTTTCAGACGCCTTTTGTTACCACAACCATAACCCCAGTATCTGCTGACTTAACGTCTTGCTCTATAACTGTTCTGGTGGTCTGACGTGATTGTGTCACCTGGAATGTTCCGCAGTATGACTCATTAAACTCCTCAAGAGGTCTCTCCATGACCAAGTTACAGGTCTGATCTGGAGATAAACCCATATATGTTTGATCAGTGGACAGGATAGCATGTTCCCATACAATTTTTCAAGACAAAACTCACTGGACGAGCAGCGAAACGTCTTCACTCCAACTTTTTGTCCAGTTGACAGATTTAGCTTTTAGTCTGGATCAAACCTGAGGGATTACACAGACGTCATTCCAGCTAAAGTAATAACATCTCCATGGATAGTCAGGTGGTGGACCCTCTACTAGAAAAGTTCCACGGTGCAGCATTAAACAGTCAACATGCATTTCAAACCAACTAGACTCCGCTTAACCATTGTCCTCTCGTTCCATTTAACAGCACATTCATTTGGCTAACTTCTCACTCAGCTTATGCTCCCAACACTAAAGGCTTTCTAACGAGTCCGTATAAACTAAAGTATTTCACTGTTGTTTGTGTGTTCCAAACCAGGGCACAGATTGTGGTGATTTCCAGCCAGCTGCTCGGGCTCTGTCTCCATCCGTCACCGCACAAGAGGTCATCACTGAACCAATCAAATCGCTCTAATAAGGTCCCTCCACCAATCAGCTGGCGGGACCCCTGCCATTTCCTGCTTTGGCCCGCTAATGATGGCTGTTAATGAGGCTTATGATGGCTGTAAATAAAGGCATATGTTCGGGAGCCAGCGGGAGAGTTGCGGTCCGTGTAGGCAGGTCTGGATTTGGCGAACACAAACGCTGGCAAAGACGGACAACCAAAACACATTCACGATTCCAAAGAGAGATATGCAGACGAGAGCCAGAAGACGACACATAGTCCACTGAGATCCATGTTATAATTACACATGAAATTTGAATATGAGATGAGCCAAATGTTGGTTTAAACAATGGCTTATTTTATAGAGTAAGTTATTTAAAGGTCTTATATTACACAAAATGGATACTTACGAGCTTAAAGTCATGTTCTAATGCTGTTATCGCCTCAAAAATAGACTTGGAGTTGTGTTTTGTTTCATTCACACATGTTTGAGTAACACTTTATTATTAGTCTCCAAAGCTCAAAACGCTCTGCTCCACCTTGTGATGTCATGAAGTGGTACTTTTCAAGTTGACATCTACCTTTTTACCTTTAGTTTCCTAGAGATTGGCAATTCCAGGGCTGAAATGATCCAAATGATTTTAGTGAAGGTGTGTGGAGTTTGAAAACACAGTACCTGTATCGCCACATGATGACATCACAAGGTGGAACACAGCGTTTTCAGATTGAGACAAGAACTCAGCCTAAATATGTAGAGTTTGTGTGTTAAACAAGTGTGAATGAAACAAAAAAAAAAACACAACTGCAGGTGTGTTTGTGATGAGAGAACGTTATAACAGATCAGAAAACAGCAAAATATGAGCCATTTAAAGGTGTAATATGTAACATTTTTAGCTGAGGGTCCAAGAACATCTCCATGGAAACTCAACATCGACCATAGCAATGGAATATGTTGTTCTGCCTGGAATATCCTACGCTTTAAACCTGTCTATCTCCATGGAGACGAGCAGGTGGCCTTATCAGCAGGTGGACGGGGGGGGACAGTGGCTCAGTTGGTTGTGGAGCGTTTGTCCACTGATCTGAAGGTTGCCGGTTCGAATCCCACTCTTGACATAACCATCATTGGTAGAGCGGTCAGATCCACTGTCCCAGAGGTTGGTAGATGTATGCAGTTGTTGTGTCCTTGGGCAAGACACTTAAACCACACTTAAACCTTGATCTGCTATATAAAAAATGTGACCATCTAAAGTTACAGGTCAGATCTGTGAAGAGGCGACCACACTTACAGTAAGAATTTGTGTTTTCAAGATATTTTTAAGCAATGAAAACACTTGTAAATTAATAAATGCAGGTTTAATGCCAAGAATATTCCAGGAAAAGCAATAAGTCGTGGTGAAGTAAAGTCATTTTCCCATTTGGAATCCAGCCCCAAGTGGCCATCTGTGGTATTACACCCTAACTAGCTTTGGATGTCTCAGGATTGTTCTCAGAAGCCGTTGGATTTGCAGAGTCCATGGGGCGACGTTACACCCATGTCTTCGCCTCAGGGCTGGCCAAAGGTGAACTTCCTCCAGGTTTCATACGAGTACAAGGCGCTGTAGGCAACAAAATACACAAGACTCCACTTCAACAGCGGCTCAAATTTGGCAGAATACTTGTACTTTTAGACATTTCTCACGTCTTTTCCCCTCTATACCGTCTCCTTCGCTGACGGCTTTAGTCCCGTAGTTCATTAGCACAATCTCCAGGCTTCCTCGCTGTCATTGCCTCCTCGTTTGTTAAGCTCAAATTCACTAATTTCACTGTTTCTAAAGTCGGCTTCTCTTTTGGGGGTTTATTAAACTACTTTTTCTGTCTTCTTACTTCTTTATTAAGACCAGGTTTGAAGGCCAAGATTCAAAATGATCTTCGAAAAAGCTCAGATTGTGCCATAAATCACTTCAGTGGCCCGTGGAGGAGAGAGGAATTGTTCTTAGTTTCAAATGAAGGGTTTAAAGTCCTTCTCCAAGCACGGTTAATATGCATGTGAGTCTAGGGCTAAAACGTGAAGCCACACACATGCTAATGAACTCTGAGCGGACGCACATGGACAGCTTTCCATCGGGGGGGTTTCTGTATTCTGTTCTATGCCTGGAATGTTCCACAGTATCATGACATTTAACTGGTCCCCACGGAAACAAGCGTGCGACGCAACTAGGCTACTTACAGGTCGGATCTGTGGAGAAGCGAGCATGCTAACAGTAAGAATGATTGTTATTTTTTGAGCAATAGAAACTTTGCTTAATTGTATGTTATATATATATAATTAATGCTATACTGCGGAACATTGTAAAGCAGATGGCGGGCCTCTATCAGTGCGACGCCACGAGGCTAATTACAGGTCGGATCTGTGGGGAAGCGAGCATGCTAACAGTAAGAATGATAGTAGAAATTTTTGAGCAATAAAAATGTTACTTAATTGTATGTTATATATGTTTAATGCCATACGGTGGAACATTTTAAAGCAGATGGCATGCCTCTACCAGAAAAGTTCCACAGTGTAGCTTTAAAAGTTCCATAGTACAGCTTTAAACAGCTAGTGTTTTTTGTCTTATTGCGGTTCCTAGGTTGGTGCCCATTTGGGAGTGATGCTGTCTTGTATTTAACGCCATACGGTGGAACATTCTAAAGCAGATGGTGTGCCTCTACCTGAAAAGTTCCACAGTGCAGCTTTAGATTATGTTTGTGTCTTATTGTGGTTTGTATACCGTGCTCTTCTGGGAGTGGTGCCGTCTTGGAAGTTTCCATACACTCGCCCTGTCCCAGAGCGAATTGTCGTCTATTGTTGTCACCAAAGGCTTAATCTCGGTGGATTTGAGGCGAAGATAAAAGCTGGCACTGAACATGGCAACGCGGAGCTGTGATCTGATCCACGTGGGATTGGTGGACTTCACTGCCTGCAGCGCCACAGTCTGTCAGCGATATGAAAATATGAAAACTATAAGATCAGCGCAAGAGAATCGTCTTTACACGTGCAGCAATGACATTTATGCTCCGTATTCAGCTTTATAAAAACAATCAAACTCGGATTTTAGAACTAGGGTAACAGGCAGCACGCTAGCTAGCTCACGGTGTCTCAAAGCGAACAGTCACTTTGATTAAAACCTGTCAAATTGAGTAAAACAAAGACTACTTTATTGTTTTTAAATGTAGAATACTTTTAATAATAGTTCTGGTGCTCTTTTAATATTAGCATTAGCATTAGCATTAGCATTGAGACACAAACATCTTTTTAAACACACAAGTATTCATTTTATTTGCGTAGTGTTTAACATGTCAGTAGCGTCCTGTTAGCTTTGAGACACAGCGTGCTAGCTAGCCTGCTGTCTGTTACTGTTACGCCTGTTATGCTAGTTCTAACATCGAAGTTTTTATTGTTTTTATTTATAAAGTTGAATCCGGAGCATAAATGTCATTACTACATATGTAAAGATGATTCTCCCTGTCCACTGTCTGACCCTAACCCCCTGACCTCTGACCCCTAACCCACCCGCAGCTCCCTGTCCACAGTCTGATCTTTAAATATTTATTAATTTTAGCGTAACTTGGCAAGGACAGGAAATAGTGACGCTAACAGAGAGATAGAGGGCGCTGTTGTGCTGAGTCTTCGTTGGTGGATTACAATATTTTAGTCTTTACAATAGACTGTATATATAAATGGACATGAAAATCTGTGGCCCCTCTCTAACTGCTGCCGTCAGACTCGTCATCATGGTCTTAAATGTTCGTATTAACCGCTGTTGCCATTTTATTTTGTTTTGTGTCCGTAAAATGAAACGTATTAACTACATTTAATAAGGTAAGACAAATCAGACAAATCAGGCGTTTTCTTTCCCTGAGGTCACTCCTGCTAGCGTTAGCAACAGGTTTGATTGAAAGCGTTGCTAAGTGCCCGCTCCCTGCTAAACCAGTGGGGCTTTGAACATCCTCGCTCTGGATTGGCTCGTTGGTTGCTATGATACTCGCGGTCGGAATTTCAAATATGGACCGCCGCTCAAATTAGCCGCTATAACTGCTAGCCTCGAAGAGCTTCATTTGACTGGAGCTGAAAAATGTCATAATATACAAATTCCCTGTACGTTTTCTAGCTAACTGCCTGTCTCCTTTTATACCTCGGCATAATTTTATTTCCTCTAGTGAAATCAGTCAGAGCGCACTCTCGTTTTAGCGCGAGCCGCGGCAGCATTGACCTCCTCCTTCACAAGTGGAGCCCGGTCTCTTTAAAAACAGCCCCGGCGTTTCATTTCGTAACCCCCTCGCTTCATACTTTGTCACAGGCTACATTATCTCTTAGCTCGACGTGAAAGTTGAATAGCTCGAGTGCACTCCACATAACTGGTTTTACATGACGAATCGCTAGATCCAGATCGGGAAAAATATCTCCGCTGCTGGTCTAATGCAGAGGGATTAACACGGAATAGTATGACTCGGAACGTGGGCTCAAGAAGTCGTTCATCAAGTTGAATTCCTGTTTTCGTTTGGGCCTAAATGCTGACTGCGAACCCGCTCATAAATTGGATAATGCCTCACCTACATACTTGTACGAATCTATTTTTCCTTTTAATATTCTTCCATAAAACCCGGCTGTTCTGTTTTGTATTCAAATGCGGCGTTTTAAAGAGAAGTGTTTAGACTTTACCTTGACATGAAATGGCTTTAATAAACCAACGGTGAATTAAAAATGTTCTTATTGTCATCGCACACTCGTCGTTTTTAGGTGAGCACAGCGGCTCCTTGAGTGTTTTTAATTTAATATCACAAAAGCAGAGATCTGACCAAGTGATGAGCAGCGTTTTGCACTTTCAATGTCTCGCAGCAGTATGAAACAATCCGACTTTCCTCTGTGTTAGCCGTAATCCCCATTCAGCAACTTTTTTCACTCAAATAGAAGTTCGCGGGGTTGTGCGAGTTCAATTACAAAGGAAAAATGTGATAGTGGAATTTTAAAAGATTTCAGGCGACTGTGGCTCAGTTGGTAGAGTGTTTGCGCACTGATCCGAAGGTCACAGGTTCGAATCCCGCTCTCGACGTAGAGAGCATCATTGGTTGAGCGGTCAGATCCACAGACCCACAGGTTGGCGGTGCGATTCCAGCTCCCACAGATGAATGTTGGTGTTGTGTCCTTGGGGTACAAGACACTTAACCCACCTCGTGTATGAATGTGTGGAAAAGCGATATACAGATGTGAGAAAACTATATCGCGGTCTCGCTGTTTTGTAGGTTTTTTTAGTGCAATTTTGCTTTTTTTTTTTTTTATGGTAGTATGAACGTGCATTGTGTTCAGCGTCCTGATTGGCTGAGGTTATTTAGAGACATAATGACTGTAGACCATTTCATATGTCATCAGTCTCCTCCGTGTCTCCTGTACAGTACAGAATGTGTCAGACAAATTTACATAAATGTTGGATCAGTGTGACTCTGAAGTGCTGTATGTTTGCGAGTTTTCTCCCCGACAAAACCCACAATGTCGATGAAAAAGTTCTGCACCGACAAAGGCACCGACGAAGGTTTGAACTTTGTGTTTTAACAAGAGAGAAATGTGAGAAAAAAAGTTAATGCCTGTGTGAGAAAAGTGTATAAAGTGTGTGGTGAGGGGTTTTACAGACAAGAAACATATAGAATAATTGTAAAAAGTAAAGCTGATACTTCGGATTTTGCCTATTGCAGGATATTTTTAGAACATAATGCCCACCATAAACTATAAAAATGTGACTATTTTCCATTTCATATTGTCAAATACAGAATGGTGTGGGCTTTGCAGCGTATATACATTATTATATTCTACATATTGTAAGAATGCAATGGCTGATTTAAACGGGATAAACTTGAGAAGAAAAGGAGGCAAGCGGAGAGGGGAAAAGTGAGGAGAGGAAAGAGAAAGAAAGATGGAGGAGGAGACAAAGGGAGATCAAGAAATAAGGAGAGAAAGAGGAGAATGAGGATAAAGGGAAGAAGGCAATTAGGAGACGAGGAGAGTGAAAGAATAAAAGAACAAAGGAGAGAAGAGAGAGGTATTGATAGAGATATAAAAACTGGCCGATCAAATCAACATCAACATGTGTGAATGAAACAAAACACAACTCCAGGTCTATTTTTGATGAGGAAACTAAATACGAGCTTGTTTTGAGGTTAAACTTGAGTTTTCTGGTGCGAAACTAAGTCAAAGTATTTAGTTTAATGAAAATATCTCAACTCTTTCCATATCCCTGCGTGCATAAAGACAGTTCCAGGCTATAGAGGTTACAAAAAAACATTAATAACCATAATAGGATGTCAGCTCAAATAGTGTGTATATCAAAGTGAAGGGAGCTCGCGAGTGCACAGCCTAAATGCTTCTCTAAGTGCTCTAAATAACTCTATATTGGAGGCTGGTCTCCCCATAATTAGCCTGAGGAGATGACCCAGGAAATGAGGCGCTTTGCCGTTCACCGCTGGAGCCTCCCCGGTCAGATCCATCTTTGATAATTGTCCTTCGTTTTGCAGATTTCAGTCTGATTTTTGGTTAAAAATCTGCAAAAGTCTGGCATCTAGTTTGATTTTACAAAGAGAGATTTTAGTTGTTTCCCGCTAAGCCTTTGTGGACGGTGTACTTTACAAATCATGATTAAAGTCACAGCTGGAGTATTTACCGCGCAAAGAAATACCACTGGACTTTTAAAAAACAAAAGTCAAAAGTGTCGTTATGGCAGAAGTTTAAGTCACGCCCTGCTACAGAAATACATGGAATAAAACGGATCATTATAACTTAAGCTTTGGAGAGAAAAATAGTTTAAAAGCAGTGTTGGATGAAGTACTCGAGTAAGAGGTGAAAAGTTACTCGAGTAAAAGTATCACATGAAAAAATCTACTAGAGTAAAAGTATTTAAGTATCCGTCTAAAAATGTACTTTAAGAGTAAAAGGTTAAAGTACAACAAGAAAAAATCTACTTGAGTAAAAGTATTTAAGTATCCGTCTAAAATTTTAATTTAAAAATAAAAGTATCACAAGAAAAAATGTACTTGAGTAAAAGTATTTAAGTATCTGTTTAAAAATGTACTTTAAGAGTAAAAACTAAAAGTACCACATGACAAAATCTACTTAAGTAAAAGTATTTAAGTACTTGTTTGACAAATGAACACCACTTTTACTTTTTACTCTTAAAGTGCATGTTTGAAGTGTAAATGTCGTGACACTGATTTAAAATGACACATATTTTAGTAACAGAAACAATATGAATCATTTTTTTCATTTTTCTTATGATTTTTGTGTTTTTACTTTTGTTTTGCTCAAAGCTGAAACTTGAACTCTTAAACTTTAGTCAGAATGTTTCCACGAACATGGTAAAAATACACCTCAAATCAGATGAAAAGTACTTTTTAGTCCAGTTTTTTGTTCAATAATGTAGTGGAGCAGAAACTACAGATACGGCTCTCAAATGTAGTGAAGTAAAAGTAAAAAATATACAGTTTTTAAGTATTTAATGTGATTTTTGTTGGTTTTTAATCTGAAAATGCTGTTACATTAACTTAAATTATTACTTATAAATGAATATATCAGACATTTGTTTGCTCCTGTTTTTACACGTCATGTTAGACTTTCTAATTAAAGCATTTACTTGGATTGAACATTGCGAGATAGTGCCAGCAATACCAGCTCTGCCCACAAGGGGTCGACAAAGAGAATTTATTCCCAGTTTAAAATCAAAGCTACAAGACGTGCGGTTTGACCTTGTTTGTGATTGAAAGAAGGGAAAAAAACGCCTTGTTTGGAGGATTATTTTTGATTTATTTCTAATTTTGTGTCATTTTTTTCATTCAAGCATCATTTGAAATCCTCACAGAGCAGAGGACTTTCTCCCCTCACTGTGACCTCCTCTCCTCTCATTCCACCCGCTCGGATCTCGTTCCCATTGAGCTGTATCCCGAGGAGAGAGAGAAAGCGAGAGAGCGGCGGGCAGACGGAGAGCGAGCGAGGAGAGATAGAAACTGACTGTGAACGACTAAACCTCTGCCAGACGGTGGAGAGGAGGAGAGGGAGGAGGAGGCGCCCCTGTCTCCTAGATCCTCTTAACCGGCACTATCTGGCAACCGTCGTTTCACTTTAACACTTGGATATTCATTCACACGCACTTTTCCAGCTGGGAATGTCCACGTTTTGGGGATTTTGCATGGATTACCGTAACATGGGGAGCGGATGAGCATGGCGCGTTTGCAGGTAAAGCACATCTGATTGGTTCATTCTCGCATGCACGTTGTTTGGAGTTCGAAACGCTCGCTCCATCGCCGGGTTGAAACAGTTGCAGGAGCAGGATTCCTCAGCGTGTCCCGAGTCTCCCTATGGCAACTTGATGTCATACGATCCGAGGGCACGTTGGGAAATAGTAATTAAGCGTGTCATTTCAGAAAGATCTATGGATTTTCTTTTGTAGTTGTTTTCCTGGCGACAAAATTGAAGGTTTTTGCGTCGCGTCTTGCCAATTTGGAGGTGGCGTCGGATCTAATAAACACATCAACAAAGGCGTTCGTTGAGTTTTTTTTTTTCCTAAAGTGGTAATGAGGTGCTCGTCTGAACGGCGGGACAGACAGGTGATTACAAACAGAGCCGCTAATGGAATGTGCAGGAAAAAAACCCCAAAAAAACAAAAAAACAGGGGAGACTGAAGTGTGTTTGGACGTGATTTAGCCACAGCTGTCCAGGAAACGCTCGGAGTTTGAATAGTGCGGAAAATGAGGGATTTTCTCCAGAGTTGTGAAGTGTGTCGGGTCAGAAACTTCAGCGTCATTTTGAGTCTTTTGTGTTGCTTCTGAATGTCATTTTCATCATGTGTTTTATTCTCACTGTGGGGTTTTTGTGTTGTAAGTTTAACTCTCGTGTGTGTTATCTGTAGTTTTATTTAAAAAGCAAACAAAAAAAACTGCCACACATTTGGAAACCTGAACCCGGACTAAACCCGGACTAAACCCGACTAAACCGGACCCCGGACTAAACCCGGACCAAAACCCGGACTAACCCGGACTAGACCCGGCACCTACCCGGACCAGACCCGGACGAGACTAAACCGGACTAGACCCGGACTAGACCCGGACCAGACCCGGACTAAACCCGGACCAAACCCAGAATAAACCTGCAGCTAAACCGGACCAAATCTAGAACAAACCCAGACTAAACACAGACTAAACTTGGACCAAACACGGACTAAACCCAGACTAAAACCGGACTAAACTCACACCAAACCCAGACCAAACTTGGACTAGACCTGGACTAAAACCGGAACAAACCCAGACTAAACCCAGATTAAACTTGGTCTAGACCTGGATTAAACCCAGAACAAACCCAGGCTAAACCCGGACTAAACCCGGTCTAAACCTGGTCTAAACCCGGACTAAACCTGGTCTAAACCCGGACTAGACCTGGACTAAACCCGGAACAAACTCGGATTAAACTTGGACCAAACTGGGCTAAACCTGGACTAAACTCAGACCAAAAACGAACTAAACCCGGACCACACCCAGACCAAACTCGGACTAGACCTGGACTAAACCCGGAACAAACCTGGATTAAATCCGGCCTAAACCCGGAGGAAACCCGGACATAACCCAGACTAAACCTGGACTAAACCTGGACGAAACCAGTACAGTACTTACCAGGACTATACCTAGACTTAACCAGGTCTAAACCAGGTCTAAACCAGGTCTAAACCAGGTCTAAACCAGGTCTAAACCAGGTCTAAACCAGGTCTAAACCAGGTCTCTAGGCTACCAGGACTACATCAGGAAAAAATGTGAAAAATGCCTTTAATGTTCGGACTTAGCTGAAAGTTACATTTTACACTGCAGCATTTTAAAAAGAACTTTTCCACTTACACGACTGTTTAACACATTAACACTTATCAAACTTTTATTCCAAGTTGCAGTTATTGTGCAAACTTCACATAAAACTCGTTGTACCAGTGTCTCCTGCTGCTCGGACGGCGCCCCTAGTGGACGTCAGCGGTCACTGCAGTCTCCAGTTCTGCAGAGATGCTCGGAGCTGGAGTACACACCTCAAAAAAACAACCAGAACACGGCCTTATACTTATGCAGCGGTGAAAACACATCAGAATGTTGAGCGTAAAGGCGACAGGTGAGAGCGAGCGGCTTCAGACTCGAGGACGGCGTGATGTTTCAGTTTGTTTCAGTTTGTATCGTCTCTTTTCTGCTTTTAATCCAAACTGAACCAGAGCGGCTTTAGGATTTGGTCAGTGAGCAAATCATTATGTGAATATTGAAATTTTCTTGCGTTAAAAGAATAGTTCAGACTGTTTGTCCTTTGATTTGAAGGTTGCTGGTGCGATTCCAGCTCCTACACGTCAGTGCTGCTGTTGTGTCCTTGGGCAAAACACTTGGCTCTCTCCCAGTGTCTGTGCACAACCGTATATGAATGTGTGTGTGAATGGAAAAACATTATATAAAAACGTGACACTTCACTTGATTTTAAATGTAAAAATGAGAAACAATGATTGATTGACAGCTGCAGCGGCCAATCAGAGTGAAGCGATCCGACACGTGTATGTTGTGTTGAATTTTTATAAATAATTTAATCAAAATATGGCTTTTAAAGGTACACTATGTGATGAAGATACTATTACCTGCTTGTCTCTAGGAAAATGTTATTGCTTGGCCTGGAATGTTCCACAGTATGGCATTAGTAACGTATTTTGGCAAGCTAGATATATTTTTATGGATTTATTTATCCATTTGTTGTTGACCCTCCTTAAATTCAAACAAATGTAAAAGAATGTAATCACTCCAGCTCAATATTTAGCTTTTTAGAACAGTATTTTCTGGATTATAAGTTTGGCAGAGGGTGCGACTTGTACTCAGATGTGATTTAAATGTGAAATATATGAGTTTTTCTTCATTATTATGCATTTTCTGGCTGGTGCGACTTATACTCCAGTGCGACTTGTACTACAGAATATACGATAAATGGTTAACACTTACATTTTTAACACTTTTCCACCTTCAGGTCACTCAAAACGCTTTACATCAAGGAACCACTCACCCATTCATACACCAGTGTACTCAGACACCAACCTGTGGGTCACTGGATGTTTGTGTCAAGAGCGGGATTCGAACCGTCAACCTTCAGATCAGTGGACAAACGCTCGGCCAACTGAGCCCCTATCGCTTGATCGTTACAAACATTGCAGCTGTTTTACTGTAGCCCAAATTACCCCAGTGTCTTTGAGTTTCATCATACCCCACGCTCATCAATTTTACATTAAAACACCAAACCCATGTCTCTTACACTGTGTCGTAAACAACCCCCACCGCCCCGTAAACATATTTATCCTGTCTCCTGGTCGTCTCCTGGTCGTCGCCGCGTCCCCCAGGCCTCCGCTGTGACTCCGGCCCAAATCGGGTAAAGGTTATGGGGGACGGAGCAGAGCCAGCTGAGCCCTGGTTTGGATTGTTAGCATGCCAGGCCGACGGTGGCACGCGAGATACCTTTGTGTGCGCTGATAAGATCCAGGAGCAGGCTTGGAGGAGCGATGAGGGAAGCGTCTGGTGATGAAAGGGGAGGGGGAAAGCAGAGTCGACCGCGGCGAGCTCTGGGATGGATTGTCATTTTTGCACTATTAAAGAAGATGTGTGGGGTAGGAGTTTAGAATTCAACTTTTGACGTGTGTCTCGAAGCTGCTGGAAATGAAATAGTGAGACAAATGGTTGGAAATTGTGCCTGGAGTAAAAGCATCGTTCACCCTATCTCGCAATAACCTAAAAACATTAGATACGTCCCATATCCTCCTTCAGGGCTCGCCGATAATATTGATACTTGCTGCGAGAAAAATGCATCTAAATCTTTTACGCAAAAAAACCCCAAGCAAATGGGTTTTATATGAATGTAAAACAACACTACAGTTTTACACTATAGTTTTGAGTGTGTAGGATCCAGCTTTGTCAGTTCTGATACCGATTCTGATACTATCTGCCGATTCCCGATACCAATCGATACCAGCGCAGACACTGAAAACGGCTTTTATTTCCTTAAACAAAAATAAAATAAGACAAAACTGATCCATTATGTAGCTCTTATTCATCTCTCAAGTAACGACAGAACAGCTTTGTGTAATAAAAGTTAAAATTATGAGACTTTCTTGCCCAGGAAATGCCCAACCAGGGTATCGAATGAACCGATATTTGGAAGTCCGATATCTGATTCAGCAAATCTGTGCCTCCCCAGTCCAATGGCTCTCAAACTGTTCACAAAAAAAAAGAAATGATATGGCTTTCCAAGTACCACCAGATCTGAAACAAAGTCTGTAACCGGACTAAACCAGAACTAAAAGTGGACTACACCATTTCTACTGTAATTCTACACAAGAAATGAGCCAAACATGTGGGTCAAATTAACTCCAAATTAGCCAAACCCACAAACCAAGTAGCACCGTCAGGGGAGTCGACAGGCAGTGGGACAAAAGGGTCTTAGGGGCCCAGAATTGTACTGTCTCTGAGTTTTTTTGCCCCGGGCCCCCTAAATTTCTGTTGACGGGTCTGTCACCTGTCAGCATTAAGTCCCCCCTGAAGGAGCTCGCGTACCACCTTTGGAACACGCGCCACAGTTTGAGAAACAATGTCGTAGTCTAATAATGTTTGGAAGACGATTTGAGGATTTCCTTTTTGGCCTTTATGTGTCGATGAACAACGCATTTTATGTCAGGACTTTAGTTAAAATATAAAAAATGCCGGATTTGTGAAGTCATAGTATTAGTTCAAATGCGTTTATCTCGTCTTGAACCACTTGAACCACTTTTCTTCGGCTGAGAATGTTCCAGAGCGTACCGACATCACCTCACACTTGGTCAGGCGTGCTTCTGCTAAAATAAAACTGTGTGAAGTTATTTTAATGTAATCTTGTTTTGGCCCTGCGTGACCCCTGTTTTGACTCGAGTTCAAATGTGCTGCAGAAGCCAACAGCTTTGTTCGCACCTCCTCTGTTCGCCCGTTTAGCTAAAACTGCGGGATATTGCTTTATAATAAGCTGGTGAGGTTCTATGAGGTCTTTCACTTGAAATATTGTTTATTAAGTGAGTTTGGGCCGATGGCTGACCTTATTTCTATAGCGGTCAGTGCAGTTTTCCATTAGGGGATGTAAATTTATGGTAAGATTCTTCAAAAAGAGCGGTAATTATGAAGGTCTGTCAATGTCAACGCACCTGCGCTGCCAAAAACGTGTAAGAAAAAGTTGGTAACGTGGCTAAACGACTCACAACTCCATCTAGTGGCACAAAGTTGTACAGCAGCCACATAAGAGTGCGATTTTTTCAGATATACTGTGTTTTCCTGTTTGTTTTCGACACTGCTGAAGGCGCAATATTACACGGAATAGCACACAGCTCCATCTAGTGGTAGAAAATGCTACTGCAGAGGGTTTTTTTTTTGTGCTGTATCAGAATTTTTTGCAGGGATGAAATAGCCGCGTGTGACTTCCTAGATACTCACTTTGTCTTTTGTTTAAACCGCTTCACTTCAAAACATACACTGAACAGATTTTTCTTTTGTATTTAACCTTTTTCTAGTCATTTTCTGCATAATTTACTTCATAAAAACAAACTATTCCTGCGTTATCATGCCATTAAACTCATTTATGCTCATTCTCTATTCAACAAGTGTCTATAGAGTCACAAAATCAATAAAATCTTTTCAATTAGAGATGCACCGATACCAATATTTGGTTTTTAAATCAGGTATCGGTTCCATAGTATCAGTTTTCAGCTGATATCCTGGTTGGGCCTTTAATTGGATGAAGTAATAAGACCATTTACAAACTGGTTGTGGCCTAGAATGTCTCACATTGTTTGAACTTTTCTTCATAAGAGGCTGTTCTGTAGCTATTTAAATGATAATTAGCAGTTACGTAACACTATTGCATCTCTTGTGTAATAAGTTAGCTGTGTTTTAAGGAAGTAAGCGCCATTTTTTCGCCCTTTTCCTTTCTGTATCTGCAGCTACTTGTCGTCAAAGTATCGATATCGTGTCAGAACTGGAAAAGCTGGATTGTGCATGTTTATTTTACATCGCTGCTGTCTCTTTTCGTTTCTCTTGACTCAATTGAAGCATCCGTGTAAGTGTCTGTTACGAGAAAGGCGGCGTCCTCACAAGTCCAGCCCTCTGTGTGTGTGTCTGTGTGTGTTTGGGTGGCAGGCTGCAGCAGGTGCACTATGGGATTTGCCACAGACCAGCTCAGCTCCACTCACCTCATTATCCTCTTTGGACAAGGACAGACCTAATCCCCCCTCCCCTCGTCTTTCTCTCTACCTCTCTTTACCTCTCTCTAGCTCTCCGTCTGCCCCCCGTTCTCGCTCTTCTTTCACCTTTTTTGATTGCCTTTTGGAAAGAACTTCTGTTACTTTCACATTTTTGACAATTCGTGCAAAATTTGGGGGGTTGAACCGAAATCGGACGTGTACAGTTGCAGCAGTCAGAAATATACAAGGATTTGAAAGTGCTGATAGCGGCTCGTTTTTTTTTTTTTTTTGCAGAATGTGGTTTTGTTGGCACCTTAAAACGTCTACACATCCACCCACGTATTGGGCTCGCTCACCTAAAATAAATCCCCTGCCTGCTATTTTGGGCCTGACATCCATAGATATATCCACATGTCTTTCGATCATTTAAAATCTATAAATAATAACATTTCTCGAGGGACTTTATCATTAAAAAGTGGTCCAAAAATATATCTTTCATCATTGATAGTGTTTTAGCTCTATTTTTATGCATTTAAAGGTGCATTGTGCAACTTTTGTTTGAGCGTCTGCTGCTTGTCCCCATGGAGATTTCATGCTTTGCCTAGAATTTTCCACAGCGTGACTCCTTCAGACAAAATTACAGGTCAGATATGTGGAGAGGCGAGCCCGTTAACAGTAAGAATACATGATTTTCAGTTACAGTCAAATGAGAGGCTAGCGGTTATAGCGGCTAATTTAGATCCGTGTTCCATATTTGAAAATTGCAGCTGCGAGTATCATAGCAACCAAAGAGCCAATCAGGAGCGAGGCTGTTGAAAGTAACGCCCCTTCCCGCTCACACCTCTGGTTTAGCAGGGAGCGGGAGCTTAGCAACGCTGTCAATCAAACCTGTTGCTAAAGCGAACGGGAGCGACCGCGGGGAAACAAGGCGTCTGATTTGTCTGTTATAAATGTTCATATTTTGATTTACGGACAAATAGAGCGCTAAACCCCGACCTCGAAAATGACAAGTCTGACAGCAGCAGTTACAGAGAGAGGGGCGACAGTTTTTCAATAGAAAGTGAACCGGAGCCAGAGTCGATGAAGCTGGCAGCGCGCCCACGATCACTTCATATTTGGATCGTAGCGGCTAGCGGGTTAGCTATGTCCGTTTATATACACAAGAAGCCAGTGTTGTTTTGTGAAGTATCCAGTTTACTGAATAGCAAACAAAAATAGCCGTGTGTGACCACCAAACAACTAGGTTAAGGTTAGTAAAAGCCTGAAAATAGCGCTGGACGAGCTGGCCGTGTTTGCCTGTCCTGTGCCCTCGCCGGTGGAGTGATTGGTGGAGCCTTTTCCTCCGCGCTGGTCTGACACACACCACTTGTCATAGTTGGTTAGGCTAGCTCGCGGTTATGTCGAATTAAAGGGAAAAAATGTGAAATGTGTATTGGGCAGATGGAGGGGGGGAGGCCAAGGTGCTCCGGTGATCCGTTAAAAAACTCACCGACATGACTCTACCCCCCGTCACCCGCGGCAACCACCTCTCATCACCCAATATGGCCGCTGTCACGTCCTGAGGGGGGGGTAAGAGACATGACTGAGCGAGCAGTGCTTAGGACCAGGCAAGGGGGAAAACGCAGAGGAAATAAAGAAAAACAAATAAAAGTGTCATGGATGCCCTCCCGGACTTAGTGTGAGCCGAGGGGAGTGAGCTACTGTCATGGGATTGTTAGAAAAGTTCATTAAAAGCTATGTAACATTTCTGGTATAAAGTGTGCTATTGCTTTACCTGGAATGTCCCACAGTATGACATTAAAGTATTATTATTACCTGTCTTGCATGCTATCAACTGGCTCTGCACCTGGTAACCTCACTGTTAGCATCACTACTTCCTGTCCAGTTTTATCTATTTTTGTCCAAGTCGCGCTAAAATGAATAAATATTTAAAGATCAGGCGGTGGACAGGGAGCTGACAACATGTTAAACACCACACAAATAAAATAAATACTTCACCAAAGGACGCAGAGATGTTTGTGTCTCAATGCTAATGCTAATGCTAATTTTGAGGCATGACAAGTATGAGAACAACACCACAAAGTGAAGTATCTGCATTTAAAAACAACCAGTCAGTCTTTATTTTACTCAATTTGAATTTTAGTAGTTGTTTATTTTATGTTTTCAGATTTTAATAAAAGTAACTGTTAGCTTTGAGACACAGTGAGCTAGCTAGTGCGCTGCTGTGTACAGAGCCTATTTACGCACAAGGACGGTTTTATCTGACCTTAATTTAACAAAAAATGAAGCAGATTTTTTTTTATTAGTCAAATCATAACTATTGTGCAATTTAGACAGATTTTGGCCCTTTTTAGATTAGACAGTTGCTAGGTAACAGAATGGAATGTGTCATATCTGGCGCCCGTGTTCAACCAGGAAGTAAAATGATAAACTTGATTATTACATATATAAACTAAACAAGTGTTGTCCAACTTTTATGTTTTGACAATTTTAATAAAAGTGACTGTTAGCTTTAAGACACAGTGAGCTAGCTAGCGTGCTACTGTGTACAGAGCCTATTACTACAGTTTTTATTGCTAAAATGCTTGCTTCTTTCGTGCGCTAGGTTGCTTTTCTCCACAGATCTTCGCCTGGTCACATCTGTAGCTTGTCTCCATGGAGATAGATAAGTTTAATACCATATTGCGGAAGTTTCCAGGCAAAAATCCAAAATATAAACTTGTCCATTTATTTAACTGCTGAGCTATAATTTCAGGTTACACGCCTTGTAAATTCTCGCGGCTCTAATGGGACGGTTGTCGGTTTTATACTCCGGATATTTTATTTGTGTATTTTTCGTATCAGTATTCAGTATTATCCTTGACACTACTTCATAACAAACTCCTGTCACACAAAATTTTAATTAACTTAAAGTGTAAAAGGTCAACGTTTCAACAGCGTTTAAAACCATGCCTCCAAAAAACCATTGCACTTCCCTTTAGCACTAGCGTTAGCATTTGCCCTTCTAATAATAACCAACCTTGACTCTTCGCTATGTTAAATTCCTGAATGCGCCGCAGCTGCCGTCTCTCTCTATAAAAAATATGATTTGTTTGTTTGCGCTCCTCCCCTGTCTCCATAGCGATTATCAGCATACCCAAATTGATCCGATATGGCCACGCTTCATCAAGATAGCATTATAGCCCATCCCGCCGCCGCACGTTGAATACCTCCATGTTTTTTATATGGACGGCTTTATCGTGAGTTGTTATACGGCCGAGCTGAAAGGGGCGTACGGGTGACGGGGTTCCAGTTCTGAGCAGTGAAAAGCAGATGGAGAGGCGTGGACGTGGCCCGCTGTCCAAACGCCATCAGATAAACGTTTGAATAGTCACTGGCAAACTGCTGGTCTGATAGCATTGACGGTTAGCTTATTTTAGCACGCCCAGGTCTGTCAATACATCACTGTACAATTCATCCTCTCTGTCAGCAGAAAAAGCCAAAATGGACACCGAACGGTAAACATATATTAAAGGTGTATTATGTAATGTTTATAGAGGGGGAGGGGTCTGCCACCTGCGTGTCGCCATGGAGATGTTATTGCTTTGCCTGGAATTTTGCACAGTATGGCATTAAACTCATCTTATCCTCATTCAGTTACAGGGGAAAGACGCATTCTTACTATCAGCACGGTGTCCTCTCCACAGAGCTGGCATGTAACATAGACTGGTGGTGTAACCTGCTTGTTGCCATGGAGATAGATATGTTTACTAATGCCATATCGTAACATTCCAGGCAAACAAAACTCTAAACTAGAAAGTTAAGTTGTGAAACCCCATCCATCCATTTTCTTCGTCTTATCCGGGGCCGGGGGGCAGCAGTCTAAGCAGGGATTCTCAGACTTCCCTCACCCCAGACACTTCCTCCAGCTCCTCCGGTGGCACCCCAAGGCGTTCCCAGGCCAGCCGAGAGACGTCAGTGTGTCCTGGGACTTCCCTGGGAGCTAATCTCTAAGGGAGCATTCAGTCGCCCAGTGGAGGAAATTGATTTTGGCCGCTTGTATCTTTCGGTCATTTTCCAAACCTCATGACCATAGGTGAGGGGAGGAGTGTAGACTGACCGGTAAATCGAGAGCTTTGCCTTTCGATTCAGCTCCTTCTTTACAACAACAGACTAACACAGCAACCCCGGTCCTGTCAATCTCACGCTCCATCCTTCCCTCACTCGAGAACAAGACCCCGAGATACTTAAACTTCTCCACTTGAGGCAGAGACTGTCCACCCACCCGAAGAGTATCCACCTGTAATGAAACTTTAAACTTTACCTGTTAATTTCGACATTTGCTGATGCTTAGATCCAGGAGGTGATGATGTCAACAGTTAATATAAAAGAAGAGGAGATGAAAAGTCTGGTGGTTTTGCTGCTGTGGCGATGTAGATTGGATAAAGCCTGGTTGGAGCAGAAATCAGTGGGAGAAGAGCGTGTACATTTACATGAAGTATGTCCTGAAACGTGATTGGCTGAAAGAATTATGATTTGGAGATACAGTTTCAAATTAAGATGGTTTGGGACGATAAAAAAGGCAGAGTAAAAACATGTGTGGGGGTTACAGCGGGAGGCCAAACCGTAGATTTATGGACGCAGAGAGAGCAGCCATGTTTACTCGTCTGATAGATTTGCTGTCTCGGTATTATCCCAAAGAAAATGGAATAATTTGATTTGTTTAATAACAGAAGGGGACATTTATAGCTCCCACAAAATGGTGAGTCATTGTTGTGTTTTGGCTCTCTGCTGGGAATTACCAAACATACGAAATCATTTCTTAATCCCCGGGTCCCCCTAAATCTGTCTGTAGGGCTGACATAGATGTTCGCCATAGAAACAAAACTCAAAGGAGGTATATTTTCTTTTGATAGCTTCATATTTGTTGGCAGATATTGTTATATTCTAGTTTACACACGCGGCGTCGGCCATGCTGTTACTGAAAATGTCCCACTGAGTTGCTTGAACAAAACAATGAAAGAGAGTTCTGCTTCATGCACTGGATCCACAGGCAAACACTCGAAATCTCTGTCTATTTGTCACACTACTGTTTCCACCCACCTGCTGCTTTTCTGGTCCTTTATTCCTATTTTACACTAAAGATGCAATGTGTAACTTTTCTGTTAGCCGCCTGGCACCTGCTCGTCTCCCTGGAGATGCGATTAATTTTCCGGGAATGAAGCCAAACTCATCCGTCTTGCATTTATCCAATTACAGGTAGTGCTATAGTTTAAAATATACATTGAAAGACACAGTTTGCTGATGATATTTGTGGAAATTTTGTGTAGTTTAAAGCCGTACTGTGGAACATTCAAGTTACGTATTGCACCTTTTACTGGTTTTAACCCATAGACCGTATAGAGCGTGGTTCTGGCTCCATCGACTCTGGCTCCGATTCACTTTCTATTGAAAAACTGTGGCCCCTCTCTGCTGTCAGACTCGTCATTTTAGTCTTAAAATGTTCGTATTAACCCTCTCTACATGATCCTGGGGTTTTTATTTCTCTATTTTGTCTATAAATCAAGATATGAACATTAATAACAAACAAATCAGACGCCTTCTTTCCCCGAGGTCTCTCCCACTAGCCTTAGCAACGCCCTCGCTCCAGATTGGCTGTTTGGTTGCTATGATGCTAACAGTCAGAAATTCTCCAAATTAGCTGCATGTACTTGTCTTTTTTCACACAATTACCTCTATTTTGCACCTCTGTCCATTCTTATTTTTCCTTTGATGCATCAAATAACTGACTGGGAGAATCCCGGCGGCTCCTGCGCTCTGATTGGTCGTCTTTGAGGGACGACGTAAGCACATTACCGTAATGACAGTAACATATTTAAAGAGCCTCATACCTCTGTTTTGAGACGGCACTTGAATTTACATGAAGCACAATTGGTTGCAAAGTTACGGTAATGGAAAGTCCACAACCGCAAATCTGTCGGCGGCGATAGCATCTGACGCTATAGGGTTAAAAACTACGTCACTTTTCAGATACAGTCCTTGGACCATCTGTAGATTTCACTGACAATTTACGCCAGCTAAAGCTACGCCATTTAATATCAGTCAAACGATGCAGGATGGTCGTCTCGTAAGTTGCTGGTGTTTGTCCTCGGAGCTGTATATATTTTTTTTTTGTCGGGTGGCTCATCTTGTTGTTGTTTTTCAAATCCATAATAATTCCACATCAGACTTCACCTTCTTGAGTGGAGGACACGTCACCATGCTCCAGACCCACTGCCCACGAGCCATGACGGTGACTGATGGTGAAGAACCGTCCCCAAATCAGAAGAGGCACAGAAGCTAACAAGTTTCACTGCGATGACAGAGGCCCCCTTGTGGACAAACACCAGAACTCACATCTAAACATTGTATAGAAATGTGAGGCAGTCTGAGGCGATTATAAGCGTGTGCGATGATCCTGATTATTAAAAAATGCCACGAATGATTAATTTCAGACCCTTTTTATTGCAATTAACAATATTATCGTATATCGTCCCATCCCTTAAGGTAGGATACTACTATAGACACAACTGTCCATGGGGTAGAAGAGTGTGGAGTGAATGAATAATGCTAATAATGAGAGCGCTGTACAAGACTAAAGCATTATTATGAAGGAATAGAGTTTGCTAACCTCATTTTTGGGCATTTATTTTGTTTTCTAAAGTGTGGTAGTCCATAATCTGCTTAGTGGACCCAGGGTTAGAAATGTGTGTGTAATCTCACAAAAGGCTCAGATGCAGACATCGAACACATATTAATACATTTCTGTACTGTGCCATCTATTGCTCCATTTAACAGCTCCCTCATCAAGGTCAGTGTGAATACAAGCTCACTGAAAACGGAGGCTGCCAAAAACCTCATTTCAAAACCTCTCATAAAAATCTGAGCTGTCATGGCTGGATACTGTATACAGTTATAAATCAAAGAACCAAATTATAATGTTCTCATGGTATTGGAAATTTTATTGTGGCGGTAACTGTGAATGTGGTCATAACTTTGCATATGGTGTTTTCAAACTTCTGGATGAGGGTCTCGGAGGTGAAGTTATGATTGTTTTGCCTGGAAGGTTCCACAGTGTGGCCGTAAACTTGTCAATCTCCATGGAGAAGAGAGAGAGCCGAGTTTTTCAAGTTTGAGCAATAAAAACTCATAAAAATAGATGTTTAATGCCATATTGCGGAAGTGTGACTGCAGATCCTAATGTTACGGAATGTGCATTGTGTTCTGCGTCCTGATTGGCTGAGGGACTGTAGACCATTGTGTTCTGTGTCCTGATTGGCTGAGGGACTGTAGACCATTGTGTTCTGCGTCCTGATTGGCTAAGAGACTGTAGACCATTGTGTTCTGCGTCCTGATTGGCTGAGGGACTGTAGACCATTGTGTTCTGCGTCCTGATTGGCTGAGGGACTGTAGACCATTGTGTTCTGCGTCCTGATTGGCTGAGGGACTGTAGACCATGTGTTTTGCGTCCTGATTGGCTGAGGGACTGTAGACCATTGTGTTCTGCGTCCTAATTGGCTGAGGGACTGTAGACCATTGTGTTCTGCGTCCTGATTGGAAGGGACTGTAGACCATTGTGTTATGCGTCCTGTCTGGCCTCCGGGTCTGTAGTAGACCATTGTCCATCAGTCTCCTCCGTGTCTCCTGTACAGTGTGAGTGTTTAAACAAGAGAGAAATGTGAGAAAATGTTAATGCCTGTGTGAGAAAAGTGTATAAAGTGTGTGGTGAGGGGTTTTACAGCCAAGAAACATATAGAATAATTGTAAAAAGTAAAGCTAACAACTTAGTGTATTTCGCCTATTGCGGGTTATTTTTACAATGTAACCCCCGCCATAAACCAGAGACCACTGTACAGTGCTTTTCTACCTTTAAGTCACTCAAAGCGCTTTACATTCAGGAACATCACCCATTCACACACACAGACACTGGGGGAGAGGTGGTTAAGTGTCTTGCCCGAGGACACAACAACAGCATTCATCTGTGGAAGGTGGAATCGGACCATCAATGTCTAGGTCAATGGATCTGACCACTCGACCAATGATGTTTTTTATGTCTAGAGCGGGAATCAAACCGCCAACCTTCAGGTCAGTGGGCAAACATTCTACGAACCGAGCTACATTTTATAAAGATGATCGCTATTGTCGCCCCGCTGTCAAATCTGTCCACTGTTTTTTTAATCATCTATTACAGCCCTAGGCCTTAAGTTCTTTTCATTCTTTGTATTGGTCCATTATGTTAAGTGTGTGTCCCTGAATCTGTACTTTCCTCATAATCCTGGCTGTTGGAGTTCTTGGCTGTGATTGGAGGACAGTTTTCCAGCCTGGCCAATCCGCCTGGCCAATCCTGGGGTCCACCTTCAGCCGCATCACATTTAAGAAGATTCAGACACCTGTGTGTGTCCAGTCTGACATTTTGTGTGTCTCTTTTGGTCACGTCACAGGGATAGTGACTCTGAGACACTTCGCCGTTTGTTCGTCAGGATTATGTTACGTTATTGTGAAATGAGTGTTTGTATGTTTTTTTTTACCTTTTTCTTTTGTTTAAAGCTTGCAAGATACCATTTGTTTTAATATGTTTAGTCCCATTTTGATTAGTTTACCCTTAACATCCCTGTTTATTAAATTACTTCTTACTTTAACATTCTCCATCTTGTTTTTTTTTTTTTTTTGTTGCTTCCCTGTCCCTGTACTGTTTGTTGAAGTTTAAAACCAAACTAATATCCGTGTGGGTCCATACATTCTCATATATGTAGTATTAAGTGTGCAGAGTGAGCGTTTCTGCAGACTTCATCCTCTGTTCCATTCCATCCCATTAGTCTAGACACGCTTCACACAGACCTCCCTGTTATCCCTCTTTCAACACTTATGTCATGTATCTCTCCGGAGACCGTGCTTCCACAATGTCTCGCAATAGGAATTCTTGGAAAGTGGGGGGCGGATCAAGTGCGTTCCTTACTGTTTCCTTGTCATGTTCTTCGCGCGGCGTTGATGAAGATCCCAGAGGTGGAACGAGCCCAGAGCTAAACACTTACAAAGCGTTGCACCATTTTTCTTGCTGGTTTTGAATTTCTGTTCCCTTAAGTGGGACTATGACGTGTAGTGACAGATATGAGAAAATACTGCGGGTCGTGTTGTACTGTACGTGGGCAGTTCATTTTCCAAACTGTAAACATTATTGACGTGAAAGTTAAAGCTCGTATATTACACAAAAGTGACTCTTGTGAGGTTTAAGCCGGGTCATAACGCTGTTTCCTGGTTTCATGGATCAAATGCAGAGTTCAGGTCAAACACACAAGATTATACATTAAGTTAGTTAAGAAAAAAATTGGTATTATTGCTTTGAAATGTTCCACAGTCTGGCTTTAAACTGAACTGTCCTGCATTTATTTATGTTTCATTGTTTAAACATACAGTAAAAATCATGGATTCTCAGTGTGAGTGTGGTCAGCTTCCCCGCAGATCTGATCTGTAGCTTAGCTTGGTGGCATTGTCTCCTTGTGTCCATGGAAACACTGGCAAACTAGTAAAAATTACACAGTGCAGCTTTATCAGTATGACTTAAGTTTACTTTTATATCTCTCACTTAAAGGTAGATATAAAAGTGTGAGGTTTAAATCATGTTATAATGTTGTTTCTGCATCAAAAACAGACCTGGAGTAGTGTTTTGTTTCTGTCTACATCTCGAAAGCTCAAAACGCTCTGTTCCACCTTGTGATGTCATGAAGTGGTAGTTTTCAAGCTAAAACCTTCTTTTTTCTATATGGGCCCTTTAAATATTAATAAAAGCTGTATCTATGATTACTGCTACTTCAATACGTCTTGACATGTTTCTCTCACATTTTTTAAAGACGCACTATGTAACTTTTCTCATGTTGGGCTGTGAAACTACTTGTCTTAATAGAGATGTTTTTGCTTTGCGTGGAATGTTCCACACAAGGCTGATGAACAAGCCTCGTCTTTTCACAGATCAGATCTGTAACTTGTTCTGGTGGCAGAGACAAGCAGGTCCTCTGTGGAGAAACAGAAGCGTAATGCCACACTGTGTTACACTCCAGGTATCTCCATGACAACAGGGAGGTAGTGGACCCTCCACAGTCCAAGTCACACAGCATCTCACCTAATGTTTAAAATATTCGAAAATATTGAATTTTAACTAGAAAAGATGTAATTAAAGAGATGAAACAGGACAAATGAACAGATGATTGGTGCAAATTAGTCACGGGACTTTCGGCTCTTTTATGGGATCCGAATCTTTTGCCATTCAAAAGACTGGCTCTTTTTTATATTTATTTATATTTATATTTATGCATGTGACAGAAGCCGGTGTGAGGACTCATTTTATCTACAAACTAATCACAGACAGAACTCACCAAGGCTCAGATGTGTTTAAAATGGTTCAAACTGAGAGTGGAGTGTTTACCCTTTGGAATTATGCATCTAAATAAAACACTGCACCACGATAATAATCATTTAAAAATGAACTGTCAAAGCTCTCACTCGTGTCGCCTGAGCTGCTTCTGGGCTCAGTCCTGTGTGGGTTCAGCCTTAATCTGTTTGAAAATGCAGACAAATTAGAAAAAGATTTGGTTCTTTTAAAAACATGAGATCAGGTTCCATCGATTTACATTAAGGGACCGTTCAGAAGAGCCAAAGAGCCATTCTGTAGTACGATAAGGGATCGTTCAAAAGAGCCGTTCACTAGCATGATAAGGGACTGTTCAAAAGAGCCAAAGAGCCGTTCGAAGAGCCGTTCACTAGCATGATAAGGGACTGTTCAAAAAGGCCAAAGAGCTGTTCACTAGTACGATAAGGGACCAATCAAAAGAGCCGTTCACTAGTACGATAAGGGACTGTTCAAAAGAGCCGTTCGAAAGAGTCGTTCACGAGCATGATAAGGGACCAATCAGAAGAGCCGTTCACTAGTACGATAAGGGACTGTTCAAAAGAGCCAAAGAGCTGTTCGAAAGAGTCGTTCACGAGCATAAAGGGACCAATCAGAAGAGCCGTTCACTAGTACGATAAGGGACTGTTCAAAAGAGCCAAAGAGCCGTTCGAAAGAGCCATTCACTAGTACGTAAAGGGACTGTTCAGAAGAGCCGAAGAGCTGTTCACTAGTACGATAAAGGACTGTTCAAAAGAGCCGAAGAGCCGTTTGCTAGTATGATAAGGGACTGTTCAAAAGAGCCGTTCGAAGAGCCATTCACTAGCATGATAAGGGACCGACCAATGAGCTGCTTCGTTTCACACGTGTCACTGAAAATAACAGATCTGATTGGACGATCACGTTTGACCAGGTTTGCGGCGTAACAGGACGTGGGACCAGACTGATGCCAATCCGTCGAAAACACAGAGAGATCAGTGTTTTTGTAGTAGTAGGAATATTCTTGTTACTATCATCATCCATCTGTCCAGACCGGTGCAGTCGACACTTCTAAAAGCAACGACTTTGTTTGATTTTTTTCTCCACATCAAAGTTTACACAGATGTTAAAATATTACTTCTTTCTTATTTTTATTTTCAGCCCAATTTGTAATAGAACTTTCCACTTTTTCACATCATTTTGCTTCCCTTTCCCGGCGTGTTTCTTTAGCTTTTTGCCAGCATTTTCAAAGACACTCTTGACGGACCAAAAGCTTCCATTTTTTTTGCTTTTAATTTTGTTTTCTGACAGCCGTTGCGTTGCCAGTCCTGGTTTGTTTTGGTAAATTTATCGTGGTAATCATGGGCCTTTTAGCAGCAGATCTCAGAGGTTAGCTGACACGTTCTGATTACGACTGGACTCTGATAATGGACGTTTTATCAATCGGTTGTTATGGGCAACGAACATTTTCAGAGACAGGTGCTGGGTCCGAGAGCGTCCCAAAAACCACGATGTAGTGCTCCCCGTTAATGGGTTAATCATGTACACAGCGCTGTCAAGTGTCCATTTTATAAACAATCTATGTTAGCCTCCCGTAGTTTTTCTAATGTTGTGCAGAGATTAGCAGCTAGTGGTTCAATTCCTACTGTTGTTTATGCTAGCTGGCTGCTGTTGCATCATTTCGCAAGATACTTCACCCTATAGATGGTGTAATCAGTTATTGCTACTACTACTACTACTACTACTACTACTACTACTACTACTACTAGCACGGTATTAAGTAGTTATTAACTCCTAGCCATAGACTGTATATATAACGGACATAGCTAACCTGCTAGCCGCCGCATTCCAAACAGGAATTGATCATGTTTGTGCTTCACTCTCCATCGACTCTGGCTCCAATTCACTTTCTATTGAAAAAACTGTGTCCCCTCTCTGTAACTGCTCCTGTCAAACTCATAATTTTAGTCTTAAATGTTAGTATGAACCCGCTCTACATGATCCTGGAGTTTTTATTTCACTATTTTGTCTGTAAATCAACGTATGAACATTAATAACAGACGAATCAGGCACCGTCTTTCTCTGAGGTTGCTCCTGCTAGCGTTAGCAACAGGTTTGACTGACTAAGCACCCACTCCCTGCTTAACCAGTGATGTGGGCAGGAAGGGGCGTTACCTTCAATAGCCTTGCTCTGGATTGGCTCTTTGGTTGCTATGATACTCGCGGTCAGAATTCCAAATATGCAAAAACGGCTCCAGATTAGCTGCTATAACTGCTAGCCCCAATGAGCTTCATTTGTAGCCAAACGCTCTTAGCTCTATCTCCTAACTATTACCACTACCACTACTACTACCACTACTTCCTCTACTAGCCTGCTTATATTTTCTATTCCAACTCCCACTTCTTCTACTATTACTACTACTACAACTATAAATTCTGCTACTGCCGCTACTAAAATACTTCTACTTTTACATCCACAGTTGTACTTTCACCCTTCAGCTGTGTGCAAGAATTCAACCATGAACTGAACTTTTGGAGCAAAGTATTTAAAAGTAAAGTGTAGCAAAGCCTATCTGACACTGGGAGATCTGCAAACTCAAATCTGGGTTGTCACCGCTCTTCCCAAATTGCTCTACATCCCCGGGGACTGTAGAAAAAAAATGACTTCCTGGTTCTTTCGGGTTGACACGGCAACGGAAAAGAATGTTGGTTTTTCAATGCAGAGGACAGCGGGTGATTTCTGTAAGTTTGATTTTATATATATATATATATATATATATATATATATATATATATATATATATATATATATATATATATATATATATATATATATATATATACGCTCTTGGACACATGATTATATATACGCTCTCCGATATATATATACTACTCTCCGATATACACGTGATATATACGCTCCTATACATTTGATTATATATGCGCTTCTATACACATGATTATATACACACTCTAATACACGTGATTATATATATGCTATAAACACCTGATTATATATATACACTTCTATACACGTAATATATACGCTCCTATACATGTGATTATATATACGCTTCTATACACGTGATATATACGCTCCTATACATGTGATTATATATGCGCTTCTATACACATGATTATATACACACTCTAATACACGTGATTATATATATGCTATAAACACCTGATTATATATATACACTTCTATACACGTGATATATACGCTCCTATACTTGTGATATATACGCTCCTATACACGTGATTATATATACACTCCTATACACGTGATTATATATACGCTTCTATACATGTGATTATATATATGCTCTAAACACCTGATGATATGTACGCTCCTATACATGTGATATGTACGCTCCTATACATGTGATTATATATACGCTTCTATACATGTGATTATATATACTTTTCTATACACATGTACACGAGGGGGTCAGAGGTCCCTCTATTACATTTTCTAATGCTGTACGAGTATTTAAGTCAACAGTTTAACTCCCATTAATGCTTCTGTTGGGTCATTGGGCAAGACACTCTGAGTTTTATTGTTCAAATAGAAAAATACTTATTTAATGTTAAGTGCAGTAGGTAAATGCTGCGACTACTACTACTACTACTACTACTACTACTACTACTACTACTACTACTACTACTACTACTACTACTACTACTACTACTACTACTACTACAACTACACTACCACCACCAGGGCCAGCCCAGCCTATAATCAGACTAAGCAGCTGCTTAGGGCCCCGAGGCCACCAGAGGGCCCCCAAGAGCCCATACATTTATATTGAAAATAATGACTGAAACATTTTTTTCTGAAAACTAAACGGTGCCCGGGTATGTATACTAGTCTAAATATCCTTCTTACACGACTAGATGAGTTTTATTTCCATTAGCTAGACATGTGCTTCCTACATTTATTTTCTAATCGGGCAGTGATGAGGACAGCTACGTGTTTACACCGGTGTGAAGGACCCCTCCCTCCAGGTGCATTCTGGGAGACTGAGGCAGCAGAGGGACATTTGAGTGGATGTTTTACAGACTAAAAGACTTAAGTTAGTGATGGGACAATGTATGAAGAGCCCAGAGGAAGATCGTTTGGGGACAGGATTTTTCAGAGAGAACTCGAAATATGCCACGATTTTACACCGATACACAGATAAAACAGTGAGACTGGACGTGTGTAAATGTGCAGACAGGACACACCTCAGAGGGACAGAGGACACACCTCAGAGGGACAGAAGACACAGGTGAGTCCGTTTATTACTCTGGCTGTTTTTGGTTGTGTCTCGTCCTTTTGTCTGTAAACCTCAGATGATGTGAGTTTGGTTAAAGTCTCTGCTCTGGTGTCACATCAACGTTGTTTATGGCACAAACCTCTGTTATATCTGCTGAACGAAAGAACCTGTGAACGACTCTGAATGTGTTATTAACGACTCATTAATACGGATGCACCGATACCATGTTTTACAAACGAGTACGAGTACTTTATTTTGAGTACTCGCCGATACTGAGTAAAGATACCGATACCAGACATTATTTTTACTGGTGTTTGATTATAGTAGTGAGTCTAATTCATTTCATTTTATAGTATAGCCCCTTTTTCATCTTAGAAAACTTATCACTGTAGTTTGGTATAATTCAAATATAATTTATTTAGATCTGGTCTAAAGCTCCTGGCTTTACCGCTTCCTCTTTGCAGACTGCGCTCCTCCGAGCTAACTGCTAACGCGCTAACTGCTAACGCGCTAGCTGCTAACGCGCTAACTGCTACAGAGCCACTGTTAACATAACAGTGACTGTTGTGTTACTTGTACCACGGCCACTTTTTCCACACTTATGTTCCTGCTGTTCGTCTTTTAAAAGCTCTGAATTCGTCTAAATGTGTTTGTCCATTATAACAGTTACATCGCAGCACAAGCAAATAAACGCCAGCGCCACTTAGCAACGTTAGCATGCTACTATTGTAAACACAAGCACTGCTCTAGTGTCCTCTGTGAACTATAAACGCCTTTAGAGTCCTAAATATTTGTATATGTCATGTGACAGTCACATATGATCACAGCTGTGCTTAATGTGCAGCTTTATGTCCAGAGATCTTCTCTGTGGAGAGGCGAGCTGTGAGCCTCAAACAGCAGCACAGATACAGTGGTATCGGCTTTTGGTATCGGCAGCTCATTGATGAGTACGTGCTGGTATCAGTATCTGGGCATTCATACTCATTTAATGTGCACATTTAGGCGAAATCTCCCATCCAAAGCCTGACAACAAACATAAAAATGATGTGATCCTAAAATCCCCTTTTATTTAATGTTCAGTTTTTCCAAATGATCTGATTATAAATCTGATGATTATAAATCTGATGATAAATCTGACGTCATATCCAGGCTGGTTCTCTTATGCTACTCTTGATTTGGAGCACTACTTTGTACTTCTTCAGTGATACGATTTTGAAGTTAGTGTACCCTTGTTTGGCTACTCTGTCCAGTACTGCACTTTATGAGAAATGTAAGCCCATTTTATTCAACTGCGACACATTTAAATGCGCCAGAATTTAAAAATGTCTCTGGCAGACCCCCCTTCCTTACATGTTTTTATACTGTTAGACTTGTGGCTATTGCTGTTGTGAGCCTCTAGAATTTTCAGTCTTTTAACAACTGGTTGTGATTATGTTTTAATGTTGTCAGATATGAATATGTGGCACTGAGGTGGAGAGGGCCCCCGGGGGACAATTTTGCTTAGTTCCCCCTGAAGGCTGGGGCCGGCCCTTACCACCACTTCTAGTTTCTACTACTTTGATTACTATTACTGCAAACAAACTACTACTACTATTCCTAGCAAACTACTACTACTAGCCAACTACTATTAGCAAACTACTTCTACTACTGCTAGCCAACTAATATTACTACTACCACTAGCAAAGTGCTACTACTAGCAAACTACTACTATTACTAGCATACTACTACTACACTACTGCTTTTACTTTCACAGCTATACTTTATTCCTACGACTACTAATATTTCTACTTCTACAACTACTTTGTTTATAACCACTTCTAGTTTCTGCTACTTTGATTACTACTACTTCTACTACTTCTACTACTACTACTGCTACTACTGCTACTACTATCAGCCTAATACTACTACAACCATAAGTACTAAACCAGTACTTTTACTTTCACATACTTTTCCCTCTCTATTCCGTCACTTTTGTGGAAGAATTCATGAGCTGAGTTTGAAGTATGAATATGTCATGAACTGTGTAGGAACAAAGCGTCTGAGTCTGTGACAATCCAGATCTGAGTTTGCACATGTCCCAATGTCAGACATTTTGATTTATTTATACGCCACTTTTCCACCTTCAAGTCACTCAAAACGCGTCTCGTCCAAGGACACAATGACGTTCACTTTGTGGCAGCTGGAATCGCACCAACAACCTGTCGACGTCAACCATAGAGCTGGATTTGAACCACCAAGTTTCAGATCAGTGGACAAACGCTCTACCGACTGAGCCACTGTCGCCGCTCTTTCCAAATTGCTCTACGCCCCCCGGGGACTATAGAAGAAAATTACTTCCTGTATTTGTCCGGTTGACACGGCAACGGCAAAAAACTGTTGTTTTTTTTAGGCTATTTCCATGAACTTGATGTGAAAATAATGAATATTTTCCTTTATATGATTTCAATCTCCATCTAATTTGAGCACATGACGCTGAAACATTAAACTCACATGTGCGTTTATAATGTGAATCAGTTGGAGATTACGTACGGGGAATGCTAGCGCGATAACAGAGCAGTGTATTTTGGCTTAGCGCCGCATTAGCAAACATGTAGCCTATTATTCAAGCGGCTAAGTGGAGTTGACATTCAAAGTCGGAGCAGGGGCTGGACTCGCATGCGTTATTTTTCCCAGATAGTGCTTTTGACAAGGTATATTTAATTGGTTTGTTGTGTCAAAGCTGAAAGAAAGTTTTAAGCCATCAGCGTTCGAAAAAGTTCGGATGGCGTCGTTAAGTTAGGGTAATTAAAGTGAATTTGGGACAGCTTATACGGTGGGTGGGTTTGATATGTAAATGAACTCGAGTTTTCGCTCCTATAGAATGTTGAACACAGTGGAGTAAAGTAGTGGCAGTGTGAAAGTTGATGGTTTGAATCTGACTCTTTTGTGCTTTCTGTTATTGGATCATTGGGCAAGACACCTAATTGGGGATCAGACTCGTAATTTTGGTCTTAAAATGTTCGTTTTAACCCGCTCTACATGATCCTAGTGTTTTTATTTCACTATTGTGTCTGTAAATCAAGATATGAACATTAATAACAGACAAATCAGGCGTCTTCTTTTGCTGAGGTCGCTCGTAGCGTTAGCAACAGCCTTGATTGACATCGTTGCTAAGGGAAGGGGCGTTACCTTCAACAACTTCGCTCCAGATTGGCTCTTTGGTTGCTAGGATACTCAGTCAGAATTCCTAATATGTAACTCTGCGCAGGGCCGGTTCAGCGTATAATCAGACTAAGCAGCTGCTTAGGGTCCTGAGGCCAGCAGGGGGTCCCCAAAAGACCATACATTTATATTGAAAATAATATAATATATCAAGTTTTATTAGAAACAGGGCTTGTGTGTTTGCCGCAGTCTAAATATCCCTCTAAAACGATGACATTTGTTTTATATCTATAGTTGCAAAATATCTGCTGCTGCTACATTTGTTTTTGAGTACTTTTGAGAACCAGAACACATTAAAATCCACCAGAAACGAAGAAAAATTGTCTAGAATTTTTTATATCTTGACCCTCCCCCTTATATCTTTGTGTTCTGTTCTTGTGACTGTGGTAGTTGTGACATTCTGGATGTTTTCAGTCTGATGTTGGTCATTAAAACATAAAAAAAACAACTGGCCAAAGTGATGAGAGTAGAGTCAGAATGTGTCAAATGTGAATCACCAGTAGCTGAACCAGGAGGCATCTACCGTCAAGGGGCCTCTCAGACAAATTCAGCTTGGGGCCCCCTGAAAGCTAGGACCGGCCCTGACTCTGCTCTAAATTGGCCCCTGGGCGACTAGCTTCGTTTGACCGGAGCTGTGGGTGACGTCACACTCACTTAGTCCACTTCTTTATACAATCCGCGGCACACACAGCTCCTCTCCAGAGATTAGCCTGTTCCATCTCATATACGCTTTGTGACGGAATCCCCACCTGTGATCTACTATTCTATTTCCCCGTGTGAGCGATCTATAATTTAATTCGGGGGCCATTGTCACTGTCTGCCATTTGGTTTCAGGTATTACACCGCTCCCTCCTCACTCCATCTGATTGTCTATTGATTTTGTGTTGACGGAGATTGACGTGGACAAAGATGGGAGCAGATTATTTTCAGTGTCCAGTGTTGGAGAGGGATTGGTGTAGTGAAAGGCTCTTATCGCAGCAGTGTGATGCTTGTGCTGTCTGCAGATCGATGCACATCCTACCTGTGTCTTTATCTGACCATAACCTTATTTATTTATTGAATTTGAAGCTGCTCCTGTCGTCTCCGCTTCACTCAAAACTGCACGACGCGCCAGCTGTCTTCAATTCTACTGCTAGAGAAATGTTTGCACTTCTCTGCGGTACAATTACTGCCTTGTACTTGCTACTAGCAGCGCTGGGTGAAGTACTTAAGTAAAAGTATAGGTACAGTGTTTAAAAATGCACTTGTAAGAGTAAAACGTTAGTGTTAATGTAGTGATATTGATTCAAAATGAGACATATTTTGGTCAACAGGAACAATACAAATCCATTTCTTAACTTTTCTTATGATTTTTGTGTATTTTTAATTTTGTTTTGCTCAAAGCCGAAACTTGAACTCGTGAACTTTAGACGGGATGTTTCCACGGACATGGTCAAAATAACCCGTCAAATCAGATGAAAAGTACTTTTTAGGCCCGTTTTTTGTTCAAAAATGTAGTACTGATACTGAAAAAATCTACAGTACTTTACTACTTGTACTTTGTTACCTTCCACGACTGGCTACTACAATTACTGCGATTACAATTCCTACAACTATATGAATAACTTACTCTTTATGACCCCAGACCAGAGCTTTGCAATTCAGGAAATTGTGATTGAGTTTAAGATTTGTTTTTTTCTAATTGTTAAGTTTGTCCTTGGGTTTAGAGCAGAAACGTCCACAGACAGTTCAACCTGGAGGAAGAAATGTGACGACAGAGGCTCAGTTGGTAGAGCGTTCGTCCACTGCTCTGAAGGTCGAGCGGTCAGATCCAGCTCACACAGATAAATGCTGTTGTTGTGTCCTTGGGCAAGACACTTAACCCGCCTCGCCCCCAGTGTCTGTGTCACTGGTGTGTGAACGTGTGTGTGTGAACGTGTGTGTGTGGATGGGTGAGAGGTTCCTTACGAAATGGCAGTGATGTGTGTATGTTTTATGTTCAGAAAATGAATATTGAGAGCTATTTATATTTGTTCTTAATAAGACGAAATCAAATGAAATAGAAAATTGCAATTGATCCTTTCAAAAAAAAAAAAAAAAGTCAGAGTTTTTGTCCCAGATCTACTTAAATGAAAAATGGAGAACATTTATTTACTTATTTATTTATTTATTTATTTATTTATTAATTCATTCATTCAGCCATCGTTTTATCTATTCATTTATTTATTTAATTATTCATTCATGTATTTATTTATTTATTCATTCATTCATGTATGTATTTATTTATTTATCCATTTATTTATTTAATTATTCATTCATGTATTTATTTATTCATTCATTTATTTATTTTATAACACTAGCCTCATAATGAAGTCAATTTGATGTGACTTATACTCTGGTGCGACTTATACTCCAGAAAATACAGTATGTGAACTTTACCTTTTACGACTTCAGTAGAACCTGAGCTGCACCAGTTTTCCTTTTGTCTTTCCTCCTTAAGTTCGCTGGCAGATACATCATAATCCGGGCACGTAATCTTGTCGTGAATTTAAAATGTGAGGTCACCGTGCTCTGCTTTGGGGATAATAATACCAGAAAGTCAGATTGATTTACATTTTTATGCAGATGGGGCGCTTTTAGATTTCCCCCTCTTTCATTTATTTTGACTGGTGCTTGTTGTCGACGATTTACTGGGGTGAGCTTGCCTTTAGCTGTGTTGTAAATTTAATAGAAAGCCTTGGTGCCCCTTGACAAGTTAATTAATGATCAGAAAAGACAACATTTTGGCGTAGCTGGTGGGGTTTTGTGTTATAGCTACTTCCTGGCACTTCGGGGACTTGGGTTGTGGAGTCGGTGCTAAAAATAGGGTGTCGTTTTCAGTGGCGGTTGGAGTTAAACATGCGGGGTGTCCATCATTCTGGCCGTGAGGGGGGCTCGGGTCAGGCGTTTGCTTCTTGCCGGCTCAGATCTGTTGAGGGGAAAGCGCAGTGGGATGTAGATGGGTAGGGACTTATATTTTATGATGTTACAGTGATGAAAATAAAACTTCTTGGACCTCGCCCAGATCTGTTTTGTTTTATGTGCTTAGCCCAACTGTTACAAGTGAATTTGTTAAGCAAAGACGACGTTTGGGGATTATTTATGGCTTGAAACAGTGCTTTAGGCTGTGACAGGGAAAGTATTAGGGAAACACTGATCCAGCTTTTTCAGTTCCAATACAGATCCCGGTACTGTAGCTTTAAGTGTCTGCCGATCCACAGTATCAACCGATACCAGAGCAACGACTCGAAACAGCATTTATTTCCTTTAAATGAGACAAAACTGATCCAAATGTGTCATCAGAATCAGTATCAGAAGAAGTTTTATCGCCATTGTCCGTGAGCAGAACTTACAGACTAGGAGCGTACTTCGGTGATAAAGTGCGATATACAACAACACACACACAAAAAACCCACACTGAATAAATACAAATAAGGGCAGGAGGTAGAAATATATACAATAGTGGCATCAAAACAACAACAACAGTGCAACATGGGTTATTTAGTGACCAGTGTTATAAAGTGTCCAGTTTAGTGCAGGTATTATCTAGTGTTCATGAGAGAAACGGCAGAGGGAAAGAAACTGTTCTCATGACGACAGGTTCTGGTCCTGATGGACCGTAGCCTCCTGCCAGAGGGAAGTGGCTGAAATAGTCCATGTCCAGGGTGAGAAGTGTCAGCTGCTATACGACCCGCTCGCCCCCGAGTCCTGGAGGCGTACAGGTCCTGGAGAGATGGAAGGCCGCAGCCTTCCATCCATATGTTCATCCAGGATATCGACTGAACCGAAATTTGGAAGCAGATTTTTTTCCCAGTACCTGCGCAGATATCCAAGCCCTAGAAAATAAATTTTTACTGAAGTTCAGAAGAGTATTCAGTTGGATAGTGTAGCTTCTTCACATACTGATTTGACGATCTATAGGGATGTCACGATCTCCAAATCTCTCAAGATGATGTTTTCACGATACGAGTCATGTTGCTTTTCTCATCTCAATGAGGAGATGGACTCTGCTCCTTTTTATAAACGGCTCTTCCACGTTTCTGAAGTCCATTCCATCATGATGAAGTCTCACTGCTCCACTGTTGTTTGTTTGTGCAGTGCCTCACAGTCAGTCTCTGTATCGTCATTTTTAATCCACGTTTTATGGTATATGTGATGCATCATGTTTCCTTTTTGATCATTGTTTCTTGGATATGTTTTGGGTATTTTGCGTCACATGAACGTGGTCACATGATACCACCTAACATTATCAAAGAGGGTCACCTGGTGCGTCATCATTTTAATCTTAAGCCCTGATAAAGACACTTGAAACTCATAGGCTGTTTCCATGTCTTAATAAAGGACCTGCCATTTGCGTCAGTATGTTCTAAGCTAAATCTCTGTTCCTCCATGCTCCTTTTTACTTTTAAAATGCTTACACAAGTCTTTGGTTCTGTCACAATCCAAATAATTCATATTTAAATGTGCTTCATAAGTTATTTCTTCACATCGTGCACTGAGATGGATCCTGGTCTATGCAGTTCCCTCTGTTTTTAAGCATAACAGTGTTGACGATTTCGCGATGTTTCGATGATTGTTAGATCCCCAGTGATTTGCTTTGACCTCAGACGCTTCACCGCAGGACGATTGCTGCGTTCAAACCCCCGCTGCGCTCTTGTGTTGTGCTCGTGTCTGTTTAAGTTTCTTTCAACGCTCTGGTCTGCCTTATGTAAGCTGGAGTTTGACCCCAGTGTGGCCACGACTCGGAATATCAATTGGACTTTCAAGGTGTTTGGCTTCTCTGTTTCCCATAATAAACAGTGGTGCAAGAAGTACTTGGTTTTGTTACTTGAGTAAAAGTACAGGTACCAGAGCAGAAAATACTTACATCGAAGTAAAAGTATGACATGAAAAAACCTAGTTAAGTCAAAGTGTTAAAGTACCTGTTTAAAAATGTACTTTGTGCACATTTTGGGGTTATATAAAACTTCAAATGTAGTGATTTTTGAAACAGATTTTAGCTGAATTCTGTTCAATAGTAACAACTGAATAAATGTTTGTGTAATCTCTCAGTCGTATAGCTCTGATCTGTAGCAAAAAACAAAATTAAATCTGTAACTGGACAAATCGTCGTAGGAGTGAAAACGTTTGGCCACTTCTTCAGTTCTGGTCAGATCACTGCTGGACGCTGCCTTATATCTGTCTAAAGGGAGGAGTTAACGACACTGAAACTGTAAACAGCTTTTGTCTCCCGTTTCATTTTAAACGACCCTCTTCAACCTTTAACAACCCTGTTATTGTTCTCTTTGTTTTGGGTCTGAGGATGGATTTACAGATCGGTGAGAGATGATGTGTCAGGCCCCTATTTGTGTTTAAGGAAGGATTCTCTTTCTTAACAAAAATTGCTTCTTTAACTCTCCTTTCAAACCATTTCTTTTCTCTGGCTCAGATCTAAACCTCACTGTCTTCAAAGGAGTGGTTAGTGTCTTTGAGATAGAGATGTACAGCAGACTGGGGTCCTGAGCTGCTCTCACGCCGGCCACGTGACTTTGTTTATGGCTCGAGGTTTTGTCCTTTAGGTGAACCAGTTTTTGTCTTAAAGTGTTTGTAGGTTTGAAATCGAGCAGAATCTCAAACTGTCTAAAAATTCTCTGAAGTTTTTCGCAGTGTAAGGAGTAGTTACACCTTTCTTCTTGCTTCAGATTCCCTGTTATCCTGTTTTTTAGCTCTCTTAGATCTACTGAAGGCCCATTTTGGATAACCACAAGCAGAGAGGACTTTCTCCTCCAGTAATCTGACCAGAACTGAAGAAGCAGCTTGGATGAGCAGCGAAACATCTTCACTCCTACAACTATTTGTCCAGTTTTTCTTGCTGATTTTCTTTGCATATTTTTGTTTTGCTTGTTTTGCTTTCTATCCTGTTCCAAAATGTCGTGGAGTAGAAAGTACAGATACAGATACTGCTCTCAAACTATACTGAAGTAAAACTAAAAAGTACCCACTGACTTTTTGCAGTACTTTTCTACTTTTACTTGTTTACGTTCCACCACAGAAATAAACAAAAGGACAGTGTGCTATGTAATAATAAGATATGTCCCTTTTGTTTTTGAATGACGCCGTCCCCGTCGACTCGTTTGTGCTGTATTATTTGGAATGGTTGCCACGGTTACTTCTTCTGACATTTATTAGAAACAGATGGGCAGATAAACTTTTGCTTTCTGACTCATCGTTTGTGCAAATGGCTGCCTGTAACCTTACAACATAACACGTTTACTGTACTCTCAATCAAAACCACACCAATTATTTCATTTTTTTGTCACGTTTCGATAAAAAAAGACAGGCTGAAACGTTTGGAAAAAGTTCACGCCAATCTCCACTTCACTTCACTCTTATCCGTGAAGTTGTAATACTGTCTTTTATCTGCCGGCGGGGCCACGACTTCAATCAACGCTCACTTCCTGCTTCTCGGTCACATGACGCTCCCGGGGGACTGTGATAGGCCGACACGTACACCCCCCAACTATATGTTCATTTCCTGGGCTTGGAGTTTGGGGAGTGCTCCTCGCGACAGGCCAATCTGCTGAGATAATGATCTGTCTGGAGCCGACAAATTCCTATTCGTTCTTTTCTTTTAGGTTTTTTTCTTTTATCAGCGCGTTTGGCACCTGTTGGAATGTGGAGCAAAGCATCCATCACCGCCTAAGATTAGAATTTTGGAGTGAAAGCCGATTAAGAAGCAAGTACGCAAACACATTTCAAACAATATATAATCTGTTTATCCCAAAAGGTTGTCCAATGTGTTTATAAAGTGAAATTGCACATCTCTCCAGTCCCTTATGGCGCAGTGACATCTGTATCAGAGGAGGCTCCCCGCTGCCAGCCCTGTATAGAAAAACACTTAGAGAGTCTATTGAACGCCAAGACCGCACGGCCCCAGTACAAACAATAAGACTCTGAGTATAGAACGGGTCATAGTTGGGTAGAACAACCGAAAACGTTACTTCAAAACAATATTTTTCAAGTAGACGTGCAGTAGGGGTCCAAGAAATTACTCTAAAGTAAAAAGGTCTTTGGGAAAGCTAACTGTCTAGGCATAACCATAGACTGTATATATAAATGGATGTAGCTAACCTGCTAACCTGTCGTGTTCTATATAAAAAGTGAGCATGGGCTTTTCCGACTCCAATTCACTTTCTATTGAAAAACTGTAAACTGTGGCCCCTCTTTCTATAACTGCTGCTGTCAGAATCGTCATTTTGGTCTTAAATGTTCGTATTAACCCGCTCTACGTGATCCTGGGGTTTTTATTTCACTATTGTGTCCGTAAATCAAAATAAGAACATTAATAACAGACAAATCAGGCGCCTTCTTTCCCAAAGGTCGCTCCAGCTAGCGTTAGCAACAGGTTTAATTGCCCGCTCCCTGCTAAAACAGTGATGTGGACAGGAAAGGGCGTTACCTTCAACAATCTTGCTCCTGATTGGTTCTTTGGTTGCTATGATTGGTTGGAATTCCAAATATGAAACTCGGGAACTCCAAGGAAGAAACTAGCCTACTACTACAGGGCTGTCCAAACTATGGCTCAGGTGCCAAATGCGGCACTCAGACCTATTTTTGTTGGCCCTCATCCTCCTCCTAAACTGGCCCAACTGATCAGGAAGTATGTTTACTACAAACTGAAGTTGACTGTACCTGTATAACCTGAATATCATCACATTGCACTGACACAGACCTAAAAATAATGTTCCAAGTCTTATTGAAAGTACAATAGCTCTGTCAAACCTGTGTTAAATGCACTGGTCACTGATTTGTGGCCCTCTGCTTCAAATATGTTTCAGTGAAAAAAGTTTGGACACCCCTGTACTCCTACTTCAGCGAGAAAAGTACTCTGAAAAGGGGAGTTTCTTAAAAAAGTTACTCAAGCAAATGCATCTACAACTACTAATGAGTACTACCAAGACTGCTCTGATAGTAGTACAATGAGAATAAAGGCGTTAAAATAGCCAACTTAAGTTAAGGTCGAAGTTCTCAAATGGTGGTCCTATCTCGCACTGTAAAAATACGAGTGATGATCCTTTGTTTGGTTTCATTTTGCTTTTAATTCCTGTTTATAGACCGAGAACATTAGCTGATCCTTTTTTCTACCTTAAATTGTAAATTCCACGAGGTCTAAGGCGTTTCAAATATTCAACACATAGTCACTAACTATTAGCCGCTGGCACATAGAAAATTCGTAATGTTTTTGTTGTGAATAACACTGATAATGGCACAAAAGCTACTTGGCAACCCAAAAGTGGTTAATTGCAAAACAAAAATCAGCTAATTAACATGGAATACATTTACCTTGTGTTTGAAACGGGCCAGACTCCATCTTTCCAGCAGCGATTTAGACAAACTAAAATAACACAAATACTTTTTTGTGCATTCAAAACTCTCAGATATTCAAAGTTTTTCACCATTTCGAGACGGTGACCACTGGTGCTGACTCCCTCCAGTGGTCAGCAGAGGCGTTTACGTTTGTTTAATAACTATTCTTCAAAATGTGGAGGACTGAAGTGATTTTTGGTTGAAAGTAGCACTTTTGTTGGACTTTTAAGGCTGTGTTCATGCTTGTCTTGGTCAGAGGTGGAATATAATGAAGTAAAAGTAGCAAAGTACTGCACTTAAGTAGAATGTTCGGTGTGGGTACTTTTTACTTTGACTTCAGTACTTTTGAGAGCAGTATCTGTACTTTCTACTTCACTACAATTTTGAACTGGACTGAAAACCAAGTATTTTTTATTATCTGAGACCTGCTGAAAAATCTGAGGGTTTATTTTTAACACGTTTACAATTGGAGCAACAAAAATATCCCCAAAAAAGAAAAAAATATTGACTCAATTGTTTCTATTGAACAATATCGAGCTCAAACCTTTAAAGATTCAGAATCTTTGTACAAATCTCAACATTTGAAGTGTTATAAGATCTCAAAATCTGCACGAAATACTTTTACTTTTTAAAGTATTTTTGTGCTCCGATGTCTGTACTTTTACTTAAATAACAAACTTCAGTACTTACGCCACCACTGGTCCTGGTTTAGTCCCGGTTTAGTCTTGGTTTGGTCCTGGTTCAGTCCTGGATTAGTCCTGGTTTAGTCCCAGTTTAGCCCTGGTTTAGTCCTGGTTTAGTCCTGGTTTAGTCCTGGTTTAGCCCCGGTTTAGTCCCGGTTTAGTCCCGGTTTAGCCCCGGTTTAGTCCCCCCCCGGTTTAGTCCCGGTTTAGCCCCCGGTTTAGTCCCGGTTTAGCCCCCGGTTTAGTCCCGGTTTAGCCCCCGGTTTAGTCCCGGTTTAGCCCCCGGTTTAGTCCCGGTTTAGCCCCCAGTTTAGTCCCAGTTTAGCCCCCGGTTCAGTCCCGGTTCAGTCCCGGTTCAGTCCCGGTTTAGTCCCGGTTTAGCCCCGGTTTAGTCCCGGTTTAGCCCCGGTTTAGCCCCCGGTTTAGCCCCCGGTTCAGTCCCGGTTTAGTCCCGGTTCAGTCCTGGTCTAGTCCTGGTCTAGTCCTGGTTCAGTCCTGGTTTTGTCCTGGTCTAGTCCCTGTTTTACTGTGTTGTGTGGACTAAAATAAATATATTCCAAAAAAAAAAAAAACCTCTCAGAAAGCCGATCCCCTTAAGCCTACTGTTGGATGTACAAAGTAGCTGCATTTCCAAACGTTTGGCCCCAGGAGACCCGGGCGGAGGAGCGGGCTCTTAAAAAATTCAGCGTGGTGCGTCGGGGTGATCATTACGGTGTGGGAAATGGGAGCTGCTGCCGTGTGGACAGTCATTATGAGGTCGCAGCAGGGGGCGAGCGACACAGGAGTTCAGTGGTGGGTGAGAGGAGAGAGACGGAGCGGTGGAGGTGGAGAGGTGGATATATTGAAGAGCAGGTCTGTGGGGATGTGTGCAAAGGTAGGAGGGGATTCCACAGTTCAAATTACCTCTTACTCTGTAACCTCTCCATCTTGGCACCAGACTGGGTTTATCTGGTGTTGGTAATTGCCTATGGGCCCGGCTCAAAAGTGAAGCTCCTGATATGAGCCTGGCAAAGTGTTACGCCAATAGATAACAGTATAAACGCTGCTCCGTCTGCCTACACGAGCTTATTTTTAGAGTCTCGTACTTGTGCAAATGCAGTTTATTAATGCATTCCTGAATATTTTAGCTGTAGTACGGCAGCTCATTTCATTCATCTTTACCATTTATTGTTATTTCTACAGGGAGAACCCGATGAGAGCACGAGAATGTTAAAATACAAACCAAACAACCGTGTAGATCTATTTAAAACATTAAAAACAGGAGCAGGAGTCGACAGCATAAAGGCCAGCAGGTATAGCGGCGAATTTGCAGCCGAGTTAGCCATATTTGTTTGCTATGATACTCACGGTTGGAGTTGCAAAGAGCCACTAGTTTAGCAAAGAACGGGCGCTTAGCAACGCTGTCAGTCAAACCTGTTGCTAACGCTAAAGATTTTTAATGCTTATATCGTGATTTACAGACAAAATAGCGAAATAAAAACCCCAGGATCATGTAGAGCGGGTTTTAAGTAGTTGTAGTACTTTGAGTTGGAGTTGTAGCAGGAGTAGTAGGAATAGGAGTTGTAGTAGTATGAGTTGTAGTAGTATGAGTTGTAGTAGTGGTAGTGGTAGCAGTAGGAGTAGTAGTAGTAGTAGTTTCAGTTGTCGTAGTGGTAGAAGTTTGAGTTGTAGTAGTAGTAGTAGTAGTAGTAGTAGTAGTAGTAGTAGTAGTAGTAGTAGTAGTAGTAGTAGCAGTAGTCGTATGAGTTGTTGTGTAGTTGTAGTAATAATTGTAGTAGTAGTTTGAGTTGTAGTAGTAGTTGAGTTGCAGTAGTAGTAGTAGTAGTAGTAGTTTGAGTTGTTGTTGTAGTACAAGTCATAGTAACTGTAGTACAACAGCAGTACAAATGCTATGTAATGCAGTAGCAATGCAGTACTTCAAGTTGCAGTATTTCAAGATGTTTGTTCATTGATGAATGTGATTTGGGAATGGTGACAGATTAGGACTGTTGCCATAGCGATTAACTATTTAAAGCTAAACATGATACGTTTTCAATGGGGAAAAAAAATCCTCAAAATATGCTGAATATAACCAGTGACTGAGTGAATGTCTCAGAAGAAGAGAACGAGTTAATACGAATATTTAAGACCAAAACGACGAGTCTGACAGCAGCAGGTACAGAGGAGACACAGCTTTTCAATAGAAAGTGAACTGGAGCCAGAGTCAATGGAGCTGGCAATGCGAACGTGATCACTTCCCATTTTGAACGCGATGGCTAGCAGGTTAGCTATGTCCATTTATATACATATACGCAATAGATCTTTATGTTAAGTACTTTTAAAACAGTTTTGCTTGTTGGACTGCGCTCTACAGTCTCGTTCAGGAGGAGTTTCACGGTGCGTTCCCCTATGGCTGCGATTATAAAGCCAATTGACACCTCCTCTTATAGAACCTCCATATGCCACAAAGCCTTTTTTACACTTTTTTTATGCAGTAATGGTGACAAAGAAAGTCCCCATCTCCAGACCTGTGCATTTTCTCACTCAGTTTAAGCAGATTTCTTGAGGGAGATCAGCTCTCGTCGGTGCTCGTGTAGTGATTTTTCATGGATAAACGCTCTAATTTGTACACGGCGATGAGGCGTTTGAGGAGAAGGCGGCAGAGGTTCGATTTGTGAGTGTGTTTTATTCAGATTGGGCTTGTACGATGGGCTGGGGGAGGGCAGGCGGGGACAAAAAGGAGTTCACAAATATTCTAACATCTGATCTGTGAGACGGATGGACAGAGGCTTTGAGCTGTGAAAGGTTCAAGAGGCGAACACTGGAACGGAGTTTTCAACATGATGGTCAAAACATTTACCTCAGTAACTTCAAATCCAGTGGTAGTAGTGGTTGGATGGGTGGTGATGGTGATGGTGGTGATAGGAGAAGGAGAAATAGGAATTGTAGTAGGAGTAGTAGGAGATGAAGTAGGTGTAGGGGTAGTTGGAATAGGAATGGTTGGAGTAGTAGTAGGAATATGAGTGAGGAGGAGGAGGACTAGGAGTAGGAGGAGTAGGAGTACGAGTGAGGAGGAGGAGTAGGAGGAGTAGTAGGGGTACGAATGAGGAGTAGGAGAAGGAGTACAAGTGAGGAGTAGGAGGAGGAGTACAAGTGAGGAGTAGGAGGAGTACGAATGAGGAGGAGGAGTAGGAGTACGAAAGAGGAGTAGGAGGAGTACTAAGAATACGAGTGAGTAGGAGTAGTAGGAGTACGAGTGAGGAGGTGGAGGAGGAATAGGAGGAGTAGTAGGAGTGAGGAGGAGTAGTAGGAGTAGGAGTGAGGAGGTGGAGGAGGAATAGGAAGAGTAGTAGGAGTACGAGTGAGGAGTGTGAGTGAAGAGTAGGAGTAGGAGGAGAACTAGGAGTACAAGTGAGGAGAAGTACTAGGAGTACGTAGGAGGAGAACTAGGAGTACGAGTGAAGAGGAGAAGTAGTAGTCAGAGTTAGTTGTAGTCGTAGTAGTGTGAGTAGTAGTTGGAGTAATAGGACTGCGATTGTGGAGGAGGAGTAGGAGTAATAGTAGTAAGTATGAGTAAGGAGTAGTAGGATTAGTAGTTGTTGTAGAATAAACTGCAGTAGCCCGAGAGTTGAAGAGAAGAAACATGACGCTGGAGAAGTTTATTTTATTCAAAGACTCAGTACAGCACAGAAAAGGAACGTCTCTATTAGTTTTAAGAGCAGGAGGACAAGGAGGTATTGGAGTAATTGGAGGAGTAGGACATGTAGGAGTGGTGGCAGTAGTAGTAGCAGTTGGAGTGGTAGATGTAGTAATAGTAATTGCCGTACAAGTACTACAGTAACATTTGATTGACCCGAACATCTAAGTAAAAATAGCCTAAGCTTAAGTTCGTCGATCATTAGCATTCTTGGCTATTAGCTGCTTTTCTAAACTGAGCCTTTCGCCTTCGTGTTCTCTGCTACCGTCCGACTAAATACCACATCATGATGGATTTGTACCAAACCCACTGATTCGTCTTCGGAGCGGTTTTGATTGGGATCGCTTTCTGACAGGAGCTGGCATTTGCTCTTCTGATGATGGGATTTGAAAACAAACAAAAAAAAATACAAAAGACCCCCAGAATGTACTGTCTCTCAGAACACACCGTATCTACAGAAATCTGCGACAGAAAGCATATATTTTTAGATGTCACAAATCTTCTGAAAACTTGTCGGCTTAGTGTGCTTGGACTGGGTTGGAAATTTGGGTATAGTTATCAGTTTTGTGGCTCAGTTGGTAGAGTGTTTGCCCACTGATCTGAAGGTTGGCGGTTCAAATCCCACTCCTGACATAAACATTGTTAACAAGAGTGACATTCTTAGTTTAGTCATTAGGTTTTCAGTTTTTTTTTCATTATTATTCGGACATTCGAGCTCAGAAACCATCTTAACCAATCAGCGATCACCTCTTTTCACCAGTCAACCAATCAGGATTCATCAGCCGCCAACAGAACTTTTGGTCGTACAGTAGTCGGTGTTCGTGTTTGGACAGTCGCTCCTGCTGCTCTGTCCAACTTCAGACTTTCTCGGTCAGTATTATAACTATTTGTAGTTAATCCGGCCTTAATTAACTCTGTTTCTTTTGTTTGCACTGCTGTTGCGTAACTTGCTCCAGTGATGCATTCACGGACCAGCCGACCTTCACATTTTCACTGCGCTCTCCTGGCGTTTGTGGTGCGTTCGTGGAAAACTTAAGCAAGAAAGTGTCATGGTCTCAGTTTTAGTTCGTTATTGCCTTTTTTTTTTATCATTGTACAGTGTATCTTTAATATATTTCCTGTTTCTGTATTCTGTATTTGCATATTTATTATGTTTATTATTTCCATATATCTTTATTTGCTATTTCTGCCTTTTTAGAAACCATGAACAGTGAACATAACTTCAATAAAGAGTGGTAGAGTGGATACTAGACTAGTCCTAAATACAGTCCTTTTCCGAGGTCACAAGTTTGGGTTTCTTTCCAACCATTGGTTGAGCGGTTGGATCCACAGACCCACAGGTTGGTGATGCGATTCCAGCCCCCACAGATCAATACTGTTGTGGTGTCCTTGGGCAAGACACTTAACCCACCTCGCCCACAGTGTCTGCGTACTCTAGTGTATGAATGTGCGTGTGAACGGCTGACTGGTTCCTTGATGTAAAGTGTTTGATTGTGGAAAAGCGCTGTATAAAAATGTGACCGTTTTTTATTTTCGACATGCTTTTGAAATTTTAATGACTCCACATGTGGTCCAAAAACTTCAAATCGTCCCTGACAACGAGGGTTAACTCGACTAAAAGTGGCGCTTTATGTGGAATATTGATTTAACAAGAGCAAAATCAGTCAGGCTTCAATCTCCTAATGTTGAAATCTTGCTACGTTTCGTGAAAAAACCCATCATCTCCAAATCTGAACCTCACAAAAGTAACTCCGGCAAGAAGATGAAGCTGTAGTAAAGGCAATCCCCCGGTCCGGAGAGGCCTAATGAAAGGATATTGAGGGCAAGCGGAGACAGAAGAGATGGGCTTCATAAGTGGGTTTACAGGCTGGCTGCAGACAGGTGCGATGTGGATTTCTCACTCTTAACGTGTTTGTTTCTGGAGGGAAGGTATTTTTAGACGCACCACTGCCTGTCAGAGGAGATGGGCACTGACAGAGGGTTCTACGGTGAAACTTTTGAACAATCGAAAATATATGACATGTATTTTTTTTTAAACATTCTATGGAAATATGCCACTGCACTTACAAAGTATAGATATAGGCTAAATAGTGAGAAAACTCTGGGGATGAAGTGGGTTAAGTGTGTTGCCCAAGGACAGAACAACAGCATTCATCTGTGGAAGCTGGAATCGCACCGTCAACCTGTGGGTCAATGGATCTGACCGCTCAACCAATGATGTTTATGTCGAGAGCGGGATTCAAACCACCAACCTTCACATCAATGGGCAAACACACCAAAAATGTGGCAAAAACAAACCATAATTCCCAAAATGTAGTATATATCTTAAAGGTATACTGTGGAACATTCTAGGCAAAGCTTTGACCGCTTCCTGGAGACAAGCAATGATGGTTCCCCCAACCAAAAAAGTTCCAAAGTATGGCATTAACTTTCCATTGCCCAAAAAATACCTTGAAAAACATGTATTCTCAGTGAAAAACGTGTGTTGTTAGTAGGGTCGCCTTTCTGCAGATCTGACCTGTAACTTGTTGGAACATTTCAGGCAAAGAGATAACATCTGGACCCAAGCATGTATCCAACGCTGCACCAGAAAAGTTCCAAAGTATGGCATTAACTTTCCATTGCCCAAAAAATACCTTGAAAAAAAAACATGTATTCTCAGTGAAAAACATCCATTCTTAGTGGGATCACCTTTCTGCAGAACTGACCTGTAACTTGTTGGAACAATCCAGGCAAAGAGATAACATCTAGACCCAAGCATGTATCCAACGCTCCACCAGAAAAGTTCCATAACGGTCCTTTAATCTGAATATTCATTGGAACATGCCTGACATGTTAACATTAGCTGCTTCTCCATTTTCGCCATTCCCAGCGTTCTCGTTGTCACACTTCTCGACGTTCACATGACAGAGTACAGACACTGATTGGCCATTACCACCAGAGAGCTCCTGACTGGATATTTTTAGGAAAAAACTCTTGACTACTAACTATTCCCACTTCAAAAATCTTTTCTTCCCTGCCGTCTCTCCATCTCGGCTCTTGATGGTCTAAAAAGCACCTCTCCGACCCGGGTTGAGTATGTCACCTGGTACGCTAGCCCCATTCGCATTCTCCCTGTTCCAAAGTGCACGCTGGCATTTCGTTCCCCAGTTAAAAAACACCCCGAAAGCCAGCTAGATTGATTCCAAGTTACCTACCTAAGCACAATTTATCGCTAGCGCTCACAACTGCCAACTACTGTAGCATTATGTGATTAGAAAGGCTAGGAAATGTCAAGCCGTAGCCACCACCCTCGCACTATACTTGAAGATTATATAGTGATTTCCCATTGGGGCCACTTATTTCTCTCGCTAGCTTGTTCTTTTGGAGAAAAAGAAACCCAAATTTGCCAAATGAATGTTTTCGACAAGGGAAAAACATGGAGAAGTTAAAAAAGTTCTAAAGGCTGTATTTTATTTGGTCTCCCCAACTTCCTGGACATATGGTGAATCGATTTTGTGAGAAAGAGCCGTCGCCGGACTCATTTTTCTTGGTCATTTTGCAGCTGGAAAACAGGTTGAGCGCTCACAATTAGGGACCGCACAGATGCATTCTGGGTCCAATTTCCGAGGTTTTTGATTAAAATTCCCAAGTTGCAAGTTATAGTTAGAAAAGGTGTTGATTTTGTGTTGGTGCAGTTGCTCTTCGTGACTTTAAAATGAAGTCGCAGCTACGCTAAGTTGACAGTTCACGCGTGTTAGCTTGTTGACAACTTGTAGGCTAACGCTATCTGTGTATAATGTTGTGATTTGACTTAAATGTAAAACATTAGATTTTTCTTTTAAAATTTAAATTTCACTCTATTTTGCAGATTTTCTTTTAAAAATTAAGTGAAAACTAAAACTAAAACAGGTCTAGCAAATTAGGGACCTCACAGAAGCATTCTAGTCTAATTTAGCTCCAAATCAACCCCATAACTGCAACGAATTCCGTCATAGCACAACCAAAGAGCCAATCGGGGATGTTGAAGAAGGCCCCTGATTGGTTTAGAGAGCGGTGTCAATCAAACTTGTTGCTATGCTAGCAGGAGCGACCTCGGGGAAAGAAGGCGCCTGATTTGTCTGTTATTAATGTTCATATCTCGATTTACTGACAAAATAAAATAAAAACATAATGTAAATCGGTTTAATACAAACATTGAAGACCAAAACGACAAGTTGTTACAGAGAGAGGGGCCCACAGTTTTTCAATACAAAGTGAATTGGAGCCAGAGGCGATGGAGCTGGAAGCGCGCCCATGCTCTTTTCCCATATGGAACGCAACGGCTAGCAGGTTAGCTGTGTCCTTTATACATACAGTCTATGCGCAAATGTTAGCTAAACTGCATTATCAAACTGCATCCCTAAATATGGGCAAATAAAGACTGCAAAAAAGTAGCTTTAGTCCTAATATTATTATGTTTTTAGTATTTCTATGCGCCTAATTCTAGTTCTCACCCGTAAGTACCGGTGCGTATTTTGTTTTTCATCAGTGGAGTGGTTACCCAAATCGTCATAATACATAATAAAGGCTACTACTATTATTATTATTATTATTATGCTGTCTGAATAATTCCCCCATGTTTTCAATCGCCTGTGGTTCGCTCTGTTCACGGCTCAACGAGCGCTAATTATGCTAGCACATTTGTACATTTGTTACGAGACAACAATTAGCATTTTTACCACTACAAGACACTAAATTGTACTTCAGATAATAGCATTTTTATTCTTTTTACATGTGTTTATATCGAGTGAAAAGATGAGGAGAGGTGCAGATTTTGCGGCGTGCGTTATTTGGATCGCTAATCAAAGACGACTGGAGCTTTTTATGCCTTTGGGGAATGGCAGAAAGAGATTTGCCTGATATGAATGTGAATGACTATGGCTAATACTGACAGATCTATTGTGGACGCAGAGAAAGGAGGAGACGGTCTATTCATATGGGGCTTGTGTGCGAGTCCAAAGACGGCGTTCTCAGAAAGGTCGCAGAAGTTCTATAGATTACTTTTTTAATTAGACTGAACAACAGCTAGAAAAAACTGAGTATTTAGACTCCTATCTTGCATTGATACATAAAGATCCATGCGAGCTACAACCAACTTCAGCTGAGCATCCAAACTGAGGGACTTGGGATTACAAATGTGCAAATTAGTGACAGAATGGGTTAAAAATAGACCCATTTTACTTCTCTTGAACTGGTCTAGATCATGAACAGATGGAACTCCTCCCATTCCTATGTCAAAAATGTAAAAAAACAACATAATATCCTCAAAAAACATTTGCAGATCTCTTCATTCTGTTCAAAAACACCTTTGTATTTATAAATATTCATGGACAATAATCCAGATTTCCACCTGTGCTGATGCTGCTTTTAGAGAATTACAAAAATATCTGATTTTTTGTCTCTGTATATCATTATTTTGCCATAGAACTGATCTCCTTACAGGTGTTTATATTGTTCAAAATTACTCAGATCTGATCCGTAACTTGGGCTTGTAACGTCACCGGCTTGTCTCCAGGGTGATGTACATGTTTAATGCCTCACTTTGAAATATTACAAACAGTAACATGAGTTTGACTGCGCCTACGGCAGAAAAGTTACATAGTTCAGCTTTAAGTAAAATAAAAATCCAACACAGTATGAACACAGAGTTAAATACTTGAAATAATTGTATATAAATAAATAAATACATAAAAAATAATAAATAAATACATTAAAAATAATAAATACATTAAAAATAATAAATATATACATTAAAAATAATACATAAAAATTGGAAAATGAATTTTGTCATAAAAAACTAAATTAAAAAAAAACCCTCTTTGCACTTAAAATGTCACTTTTTTATACAGTATTTTTCCACCTTAAAGGCCTGTCCCTACATGAAACTGGACTAAACTGGGCTAAACAAATGTAACGTCTGAAAACAATATTTGGAAAAAAATGTACTGACCCCTGGTGGCTGGAGTCAGTAGTGTTTCCCTTATCTCCACATGGTTCTGAAAACTGTATCCTGTAACATATTTAGGAAGTTTTCATTGTTGTTTTAGTATAAACAAAACAATTTTGGTGAAGTAGAACCCAAAGCAGAGAGATTTTACCAGAGCGACAGTAGCGCGGCTGGTTTCGTTTGTCTACTGAGCCAAAGGTTGCTGGTTCGAAACCCGCTCTCAACATAAACATCATTGGTTTAGCGATCAGATCCGGCTCCCACAGATGATTCCTTGTTCTTTGACCAAAAACTGTGACAAATATTTTTGAATTCTATCGTTTCCCCCCTGCAAATACGAAATATTCTAGTATACGAAATACAAAATTGTAATTTGAGTAAATAACTTGAATAAATAACCTCAAAATTCACTGTATTTAATCTGTCTACTTTGTCAAGGCAGTGTTTTTTTATTTTTATTTCCATAGAACATTCTAAAATATTCACCTCAAGAACATCTGAAAAGTAAATCACTTAGTCAGACTGACTTAAAAAAAAAAAAACAGTTGGTAGAGCATTTGTCCTCTGATCTGAAGGTTGATTGTCCAAATCCTGCTCTCGATATGAACATCACCGGTAGAGCCGTCAAATCCACTGATCCACAGGTTGGCGGTGCGATTCCAGCTCCCACTTTTGTATTTTATTTTATTATTATTATTTTTATTTATTTATTTTATATTTTATTTTATTTTATTTTTTTATATTTTATTTTTTTATTTAATTTTTTATATCTTTTATATTTTACTGTTTTTGCACTGTGTGGGACATTTTATATTTATTCTTATTCTTTTAAATTTCTATTTTAAATTTCTATTCTGTTGTCGTGGGATCAGTGAACAAAGATAATTTCCCCCTGGGGATCAATAAAAGTGATTCTGAGTCCCACAGATAAATACTGTTGTTGTGTCCTTGGGCAAGACACTCTAGGTCCACCTGTGTATAAGTGTGTGGCGCTTTGAGTGACTTGAAGGTGGAAAAGCGCTGTGTAAAACTGACAGCCACTTGTTGATAGCTCACTTTACATCGACTAAATCTCATCATTACACATGTTTATTAGCATTAGCGTAGCGTACAGCTCTGAGCCTTAAACGTCTCCATGTGTCTTGCTTTAGCGCTGTAACCCGACTGACATATCGTCCGCCGGCATTTCCCCTTTAATATTTAATCTGCGTTGTCGTAAACATGGCGGCTGATGTAAATGCTCGCCCTTATTAAAGCGCCATAACCGTAAATACGACATTATAGCCCATGTAAAAAAAGCATATTATTATTATTCACCGGAGCAGACGTCTGTTCATCATCGTGACCTCGGTAATTGTTCGGGTTTGACGGCGCTGTGCTCGAAGTGCCTCCTCTGCGTTGGCGTTTTTTTTACAGTAGTTAACAGCGAGTGGATTGATTCAGTTCTGACATGTTTAACCTCATTGGGCTCGTAATCAATCGTTCTTTGGCTGAAGGCCCGGTTTGTGGATATGACGTTCAGAATCATACAGTGTTCATGGAGCGAGGTTTGAATCGTGTTAATTATAAACCTGTAACTGTAAAAGCCACAAGTACAACCTTTCATACGTCCTGTGTTATGTAAAAAAGGTTTAAGTCATGTTCTAAGGCTGTTATCTCCTCAAAAACAGACCTGGAGTTGTGTTTTGTTTCATTCACACATGTTTGAGTAACTTTTTGTCATTAGTCGGTCGACATCTCTGAAGTTTCCCACCTTGTGACGTCATCAAGTGCTGTATTTCAAGTTAACAGCAAGAGAAATCTAGCGCTGAAATCATCCAGATGACTTTAGTGAAGGTGTATGGAGTTTAAAAACAAAGCGGAGCACTTCCTGTATTACCACACGATGACATCACAAGGTGGAACAGACCAAAGGTTGACTCCCTACACTCTGTTAAAAGTCCGATATTGCACAAAACTGACTCTTGTGAGGTTTAAGTCATGTTATAATGTTGTTACCAAGTTTTGTTTCATTCACGTACGTCTGAGTAACCCATTAAAAAAAGCTCAAAACGCTCCGTTCCACCTTGTGATGTCATGAAGTGGTAGTTTTCAAATTAACAGCTCCTTTTACCTTTAGTTCAAGATGAAAATTGGCAATTCCAGAGCTGAAATGATCCAAATGATTTTAATGAAGGTGTGTGAAGTTTAAAAACACAGTGGAGCACTTCCTGTATCACCACATGATGACATCACAAGGTGGAACAGAGTGTGTTTAGTCTGAGAGAAGAACTCAGCGTAAATATGCAGGGTTTGTGTGTTAAACATGTGACTCCAGGTCTGTTTGTGACGAGGAAACGACATTATGACATAAATCAGAAAACAGTGTTATGAATCATGGTTTTTATAATAGAAAAGTCATTTTTATGGATCAGCCAATCACTGTCTTCACTGTGTCACATCAGCCTGAGCAAGTGTGGACATAAAAACGCTGAGAGCCGCAGAAAAGACTCTACAGAGCAGCTCATCATAAGTGTGGATGAAGTCGTGTCGTTCCAGCTCAACTCCATTTACACATTTTGATTTTTGAACATTTTGAGTGTGATTTTTCAAAAAGCGAGTCTGCAAAAACACTTTCACTAAAGAATAAACGCTGGACGAACCCGGATTACTCAGACTTAAATGAAACACAACTTTGAGTCTGATAATGGGGGAAAAACACTGTAACTTGGTTGAAAGCTGAAAAAGTGGAGTTTTGATAATAATGTTTGTCTCCTTCAAAATAAAATACAGTTTTAGCTCATGTCGGTGCTTTATAAACCCAGTGAAGGAACGTAATGAAGGAGAAGTAAAGTACTGGACGATTTTAAGTATCTGTACTTTACTTTTAGGAGGACGTTACTTTAAAGAGGATATTTTTTTTTGTTACCAGTTAGACTATGTTTGAGAAGGTAAAAATATAGCTGGACGAATTTAAAATACTTTTTTCATAATTTTAAAAATGTTTTTTTCATAGTTTGTTTACTTTTACTCACTACGTTAGAAAATGTGTGAAATTTTAAAATATATTAAGGAATGTAATGGAGTAGAAGGTAAAGTACTGTATTTCCTGGGCTTTAAATCGAATTTTTTTTCAGTAGTTTGTAATGGAGTAGGAAAGTACTGCGACTTTTAAATCGTATAGTTTGTCAGGATGCGACGCCACTTGTATGTGAAATTATTAAAATATATAATTGCACATCTTCATAGCAAAAGAGAAGTTTAGTCAAAGTTTTGTCCTTTAGATGGACCAGTTTTTGTCTTAAAGTGTTTGTAGGTTTGAAATCGAGCGGAATCTCAAACTGTCTGAAAATTCTCTGAAGTTTTTCTCAGTGTAAGGAGTAGTTACACCTTTCCTTCTCGGTTCAGATTCCCTGTTGTCCTGTTTTTTAGCTCTCTTAAATCTACTGAAGGCCCATTTTGGATAACCACAAGCAGAGAGGGCTTTCTCCACGTGTTAATTTGGGGAGAAATTTGATAAAGTTAATTTTTTACCTCTTCGTTCTTGTCACACTGAGACCTGTGCGACGGCACTTTAGACTTGTACCAGTTGGTGGAGTTGTTCAGAAGCGACACCGAGGATGAAGAATTCAATGGATTTAGTGATTTGGAGTGAGGCGTACTGTATAATCATAAGCTCCATTCTTGTTTTTAGATGTTATTCGAACAGAGAGAGAGTGTCAATATCATCTTAGACAAACAGTTTATCAAAAAAAGTAAGAGTAGAACCAGTAAAAAACGTCGTGTTTCTGTTGGAGGAATTAGTCTGTGGAACAACCTTGAAGATAAATTAAAAAGCTCCTACACAATAGAAGCATTTAAAAAGACGTATAAAACATTACTTTTTCAAAATGACTCAGGATGATTCATGTGAACTGCTGTTTGTAGTTTTTCTTTTGTATAAATATTGAGTCACATGTTGTAGAACTGATGCTGCTTTTCTTTGATTTCTTGTGCGTTATTATTAAATCAGGTTAGACATTACTGTAAAAGTCACTTTTACTTCAGCCTAAATCCTTTTTGGTCATGATAGAAATGTTATGTACAACTTTATACAAGTGAATAATGTTTGATTTTGAATGTAATGACTGAATAAAATACGTCACTTTTTTCATAGTTTGTCTGAGGCTGCGACTTATTCTCACATGTGACTTATATGTGAAATTATTCATCTATATAATTGTTCAGAAGCGACACTGACGATGAAGAATTCAGTGGATTTATTGATTTGCAGTGAGATCCAGAGTAAACTTGTTGTTTTTTTCTGCTTTAGTTTGTGATTAACTGTTAATATTTGACATTAACAAACCAGACACGTGTTCAGTTCTGTCTGTGCTTCAGCTGAATAAATATAAATGTGTTATGTTAGCGTGATGTACTGATATTCAGCCTGTTCTCTCTCACATTTTATTCTTATTATTATAACTTGACTTTAAAGATAAAATGTCTGTTCCTTCGTCTTGGATTTTGTAAAATAAATTTCCCCAAAAATGCGACTTATATATGTTTTTTTCTTCATTATTATGGATTTTTTTGGTGCGACTTATACTCCAGAGCCACTTATTGTCCAGAAAATACTTCTCTTTTTATTTTTTTTTAAATTTTTATTATTGTATGAAATTGAGGTTGGTATTTTTATCAAGGTAAAACACAAATATACAAATTAAAACATCTAGAAAAATGATATTGTTTCTGTTGTAGTGATTTTGAAGAGCTGTGCTAGTTTGAAGCTTTAATAGATCTCAAAATCTGTGCAAAATACGCGTACTTTTTAGTCTTTAAGTCCATTTTCAAACTGTTTTGTTCTTGTGATACTTATTTTTACTTCAGTATTTTTTGTTCCAGTATCTGTACTTTTACTCCAGTAACAGAACGGAGTACTTCTTCCACCGCGTTTCATGTCATTAGGTCAAAACTTTGCACTTTCACCTGCAGAAAAATTAGCCTACTTTGCCTTAGGCTCCGCCCCCGGTAAATCCCTCCAGATCCTCTAAGCCAATTAGAGCCTGGGGAACGGCCAACCAGGAAGTAAATTGGCCTTTGTCCTAATCTCCCCCGAGAGAACTGGACAACACACACAAACGGCTCTGCAAAACACAGTGGGACTTTTCAGAGAAGCATTTCCACATTTGTACATGAGATTTGTCCCTCTCCTCCCCCTGTAGTTCACAGTAGATGTAGTTTCCTCGTGAGCTGCTCTGGATCTTGGCCCTGAAGCGATGCACCTCTGAGAAGAACGGAGGAGGAAGAGGAGGGGACGCTCGTGAGATTACACGGGCTTAGTGTAAAAGTGCGTGTGACGGGATATGGATGCAATTAGCGTGAAGGAAGAGGGCGCTATTCATGAACTGTTCTGGAGAAAACGGCGCAATATGGTTCTGAGTTCAGGGGTAAATGTTAAAGTGAACGTATTACACTGTCCACCTCACAAACAGACCTGGAGTTGTGTTTTTTTGTTTCATTCTCACATGTTAAACACAAACAAACCTGCAGATTTAAGCTGAGTTCTTCTCTCAAACAGAAAACACTCTGTTCCACCTTGTGATGTCATCATGTGGTGATACAGGAAGTGCTCCGCTGTGTTTTTAAACTCCATAGACCTTCACTCGAATCATCTGGATGGTTTCAGCCTTGTGAATTACCAATCTCTACTGAACTGAAGGTAAAACGAGCTGTTAACTTGAAAACTACCACTTCATGACATCACAAGGTGGAACAGAGCATTTTGAGGTTTGGAGATGTTACAGACTAATAATAAAGTGTTACTCAAACAACAAAACACAACTCCAGGTCTGTTTTTGAGGAGGTAACAGCATTAAAACATGACATAAAGCTCACAAGAGTCACTTTTGTATAATATCGGACCTTTAATCCTTAATTATAATAATAATGATCAGTTGCTTTTGCCCATTTGTGACGAGTTAAAATCTTTGACAAAATCAGCCTCTTTGTTAAATGTAGCTTGTTGCATCTTCAGACGCCATTACACAAATACATAATTACATCAAAACATACAATTTTAATCAACTTTTCAGGTCCTTCACCAACTTGTCAGTGTCTGGGATGTTCCACAGTCTGGCATTAAACAAGTCTATCTCCATGGAGACAAGCAAGGTCTGTTTGTCCTGGTCTGTTTAGTCTCAGGGGCCCATAATTGGACCATTTTCTTATTCATTTACATCAGAGGGGGGGCCACGTGAAGTTTCTCGCCCTGGGCCCCGAAATTTCTGCTGACGGGCCTGTGCAAAACCACAGTCAAGTTACTGGTCAGATCTGTGGCGAGGCGAGAACGCTCCTGTTTTTTTTTTTAAACCGTAACATCTGTCATTGAATATGTACAAGCTTAATGCCACACTGTGAAACATTCCAGCTCAAACTATAGCATATATCCATGATGACGACAGGTTTTTTTGGGTAAATTTAGCTTGTTTTATGACGCTATGAGCCATGTCTACAGTCGCCATAGTTACTCACATGTTTTTATGATGCATTATGGGTAAAACGATGCCCTGCTCACTTCACACCTCCATTATAATCATTACAAAACCCTCTTGTATTTTCCTGCTATTATCAAATGACACAATAATCATGTTAGCGCAGCCCGGGCCTTTGTGCGCACCTGCCGGCCGCGCCACTCAATTTATTAAGTGTCTTGCTTCAATAGCGCCGCGGTGCTAATGGCAACGCTCACCGTATCCCACAATGCACCTGTACATCCAACACGGGCGAGTATTTCTGCTTATCTGACTGTACAGCTGTGGAAAGGTCAACCAGGATTTTTACTTATAGAGCGAGTTTGTTATGAGACGCTCGGGAGGGTTTGTGACGGGCGGGTTTATGGGTTTGAGGCGAAGTTGATCCCGGGATACGACTATAACGGCTAAAGTTGGCAAAAGTATCAGAAATCAGAGAGTAACTAGAAGCTTGATGCTCATTTGAGCAGGTATCGATGCTCAAATAATGAATCTTTAGAATGATCTTGAGCTGTATCTGAACAAGTACCAGGCGGCCCAAAAGTCACTGACACTTTTAAATCTTCAGTAGCTCCTATAATTCTTAAGTTAAACTCACCAAATTTTAGCAGTAGATAAACTGAACCTTCCGATATTTTTGGCAATATATACGGTTATAATTGTTCACTTACACTTGAACTTATCACTATTTAAACTTTAACATAAAATTTAAAGCATTTCCTGGCTTATGGCTCTTATTTGATCCTCGATATCACGTCTTAAGTCTTTATTGTCTGAGGTTTATTCACAAACACCTTTTCTTTAAGATAGCCCCACAGGAAGAAATCAGGACGAGTCAGGTCTGTGGAGATCACATACTGTCTTTGAAAAACACTTATTATTCCTTTAATGGCATTTACACTCGGGGCATCTCTGGTATTAAAATGTCGACGGTAATGCCACTGGGTTTGTGAATTTGACCCATGTACTTTGAGTACCACTGTACAATGAGGGTTCGTTCCTCGGTGCTGTATTTGCTCAGATTAATGTCGGAAGAGTTGTTCTAAATGCTCTGAAAAAATAAAAGTAAAATATTTAGAAATAAAAGAGTTTTGAAGTTTTTTGAACTGTCAGTGACTTTTGAGCCACCCTGTATAAGACCACTATTGAAATTACATTCTGTTGTCTAAATAAGGAGCGTTTTTTTATTATTATAAAAAACACAAAAAACATTGGTATCGAGTATGGACTCTCTGAATGAATGGTTTTTGGAAAAACTGCACTTTCTGGGGTCGTTTTGGAGTAGTCCCTCATGTATTTTCTTAAAGTGACAGAACTTTTACCTGAACTTGTGTTTTAGGCTCTGCTCCTTCAGATATTATTTAGTTTTTCCTAATTTTTGTTGTTGAATCTTTAAAAAAATGCTGTTTTGACATTATTACACTCACAAAAATGGATAAATCTTTTATGTTGAAGCAGGTACTTTCTTGAGTCGTAGTTACGTTACTTGTACTTGTGTAATATAATTCAAATCTATTCTATTGTCTAAAGAAACCTTTTTTATTATTGTGGTATCAGTATCGAGTATCGAGTCTCTGAATGAATCGTCTTTGAATAAACTGTACTTTCTGCAGTCGTTTTGGAGTAGTCTCTCATGTACTTCCCTGCAGTATTTTCTTAAAGTGACAGAACTTTTACCTGAGTATAAGTTTTTTAGGAGTGACGTGTGTTTTCTGCTCAGTCTCAGGAGCAGCTGTAATAACCACAGACGCTGTAAAAGCACAAATCCCCCCAAATGGGCGTCGGACATGGGCAGGGTGCATGATGGGATACTTGATGGCCGGGGCTTGTGCGTTTGGCAGAGGCGAGAGGAGAAAAGCTTTACAGCAGCTCGAGCGGCTAAGCCCGGGTTTAAAGGGCCGCCGCAGGAGAGTTAAGTGTGAAATCTAGAAACAACAAAGTGAAAAACAAACAGCTTTTCTCCTCTGACGAAGAGCGAAGAAGAAGAAGAGAGACGGAGAGAGAGAGAGAGAGAGGGAGAGAGAAAGAGAGAGTGAGTGCGTGTGTGTGTGTGTTTGTATCAAAATGCTGCTGTTGTGATGCAAAAAAGTGACATTTTCCACATTTAAAGGTCATAAATCTCATGTTCATCTGTGAAACACTCGGTCACACGACAGAAGAATCTGAGTTTTGGACCCGTTTTGCTTCTTCTCGACTTCAGGGGGCGTGGCCCGGTTTAGGATCCTCCCACCATCAACATCACCATGGCAACAGCCAATGAAACAGAGCGTCAGGGCGACAGAGACGAGATACAAACTCAGGGAACGGCGAGAATCATTTAAAGATTACTTCTTCTTCCTCTTCTTCTTCATCCTCTTCTTCTTCCATCTTCTTCTTCCTTCATTTTTCTTCCTTCTTTCTTCCTTCTTTTCTTCTTCTTCTTCTTCTTCCTTTCTTCTCTCTTCTTTTTCTTTCCTCTTCTTCTTCTTCTTCTTCTTTCTTCCTTCTTTCTTTCTTCTTTCTTCTTCCTTTTTCTTCCTTCTTCTTCTTCCTTCTTTTTCATTCTTCTTCATTCTTTCTTCTTTCTTCCTTCTTTCTTCTTCTTCTTCTTCTTCTTCTTCTTCTTTCTTCTTTCGTCTTCATTTCTTCTTCCTTCTTTCTTCTTCTTCCTTCTTTCTTCCTTCTTCCTTCGTCTTCTTTCTTCTTTCTTCTTCTTTCTTCTTCCTTCTTTCTTCTTCCTTCTTTCTTCTTCTTCTTCTTCTTCCTTCGTCTTTCTGTCTTTCTTTCTCTTTCTTTACACAGAGTTCGATGAAAACCCTAAAACCAGGAGCAGGTGTGAGGAGAAAAGTTCGTTTGCAGATTTTTAAACTGTATTTGTGGCACCAAAGTCTCCAACTTTGCTTTGTCCTTGAAATTTGTTCCATTTTTGTGAAGTTAAAACAGCCGAAAGCTCTTTTTTCAGCTCAGCTCTGGTCCCGTCCTGAGCCGGGGACAGTCCTGACCTCTGACCTCTGTCCTCTGTAAAGTCATTAAACTGCAGACCCCCCACACCACGAAACCTGTGCTTATCGAACGAGAGCGTGAGTCTGAAAATTACATAAACTTTATATTAACATGATTTTAAAAAGTTTCGTAAAATTGTTCAAACCAATCTTCAGTATTTGGATCAATAATTTACAGTAAGTCTACCTAAATACGCACTATGCAGCTTTGTCTAAATGTTCCGCAGTACGGCCTTTAACATGTCTATCTCCATGGAGACCAGCAGGGGGCAGCGTCAGGCCAGGGGAGAGGTCAGAGGTCAGATCTTCTCACCATCCACAATAAGACGGATTTGTGAGCTATAAAAAACAACTGTAAGGCAATTAATGCGAAATGAATACGTTTAATGCCGTACACTGGAACATTCCAGGTTAAGTTACATGACAATACGTGACATGTAGAGTCTCCACATGGATCATTCTAACCCTCATCTGTGGTCCTGGTTCAGTCCCCGTTTAGCCCTTATTTAATCCTGGTTTAGTCCTGGTTTAGTTCTGGTTTAGTCCTGGTTTAGTCCTGGTTTAGTCCTGGTTTAGTCCTGGTTTAGTCCTGGTTTAGTCTTGGTGCAGTCCTGGTTTAGTCTTGGTTTGGTCCTGGTTCAGTCCTGGTTTAGTCCTGGTTTAGTCCTGGTTTAGTCCTGGTTTAGTCTTGGTGCAGTCCCAGTTCAGTCCCGGTTTAGTCCCGGTTTAGTCCCGGTTTAGTCCCAGTTTAGTCCTGTTTTAGTCCTGCTTTAGTCCTGCTTTAGTCCTGCTTTAGTCCTGCTTTAGTCCCGGTTTAGTCCTGCTTTAGTCTGGGTTTAGATCTCTGTTCCTGTTTTGGTTAATGACCGAAAGAACAAAATGGCGGATACAAGCTTTTAAATGAGTTTCCTCCGCCGGGTTGGACGTTCTCTTAGAGGTAGAGTAAGGAGCTCGGAGTAGAGCCGCTGCTCCTCCACGTGCAGAGGAGCAGCTGAGATGTTTCAGGCATGTCTCACTGGGGAAGTACCCAGACACGCTGGAGGGACTGTCTCTGGGCTTGTCTGGGAGCACATTGGGGTCCTCCTGGAAGAGTTGGCGGAAGTGTCTGGGGTGGGGGAAGCCTGGGGGTCCCTGCTTAGACTGCTGCCCCCCGACACGGCCCTGGATAAACGGGAGAAGATGAAGTTGTTTAGTTACTCAGTGGTATTATTGTCAAATAACTGGATATGATGCTGTTACTGACAAAAGTTGTAGTATTTCTCTATCTCTTTGCCCCTGTCCTGTCACGTGTTTGCCCCTGTCCCGTCACGTGTTTGCCCCTGTCCCGTCAGCTCCTCGCCCCCGTCGTCTCTTCGCCCCCGTCCCGTCTCTGTGTGTGACCCTGCTGACACGCTAAAGTGAGTCTGCTTTGTGCTGAGGCGCTGGTCGCCGCCGCAGAAGGTCGATACAAAGTTGTTGGTCGCTGCCGGAGATGAGCGAAAAACTCAATTATCAGTGATTTGTCCATTAAGCTCCGGGTCCTGGGCGCTGAGCGTGTCCGAACATGTCCGCAGACACAAAGGATCATGGGTAATCACACCACCAGGGACATCATCTAGTTTTAATAATGACAGGCGCAGGCAGTTTGTCCATAAAAACTATTCAATTATTAAAAGATTCACAAATTCATGTGTTTTTTTTCCCATCTGATCCTCTTTTTGCATCACATTTTTATATTTTTATCCACGTTTTATTATGAAATATTGTGCACTGAAATTGGAAGTAAATATTTTTTTGCAAGTCCATCAAAATTAGAGGATATAAACTATTGTGAGATAGGTTAAAAAATACTAGAACCAACCACAAGGGGTCACTAGTTGTTCGGTAATAACTTTTTCAGCTTGTATTCATAGGTTTCAGAACATAGACTGTTTATATAAATGGACATAGCTAACCTGCTAGCTGCCACGCTGCATCGACTCTGGCTCCAATTCACTTTCTATTGAAAAACCGTCGCCTCTCTCTGTAACTACTGACTCATCTTTTGGTCTGGGGCTTTTATTTCGTCATTGTGTTCGTGAATCTGAGGAAGGGGCTCCACCAATCACTCCAGGGTACAGGACAGGCAAACATGGCCAGCTCGTCCAGCGCTATTTTCAGGCTTTTACTAACCTTAACCTAGTTGTTTGGTGGTCACACACGGCTATTTTTGTTTGCTATTCAGAAAACTGGATACTTCACAAAACAACACTGGCTTCTTGTGTATATAAACGGACATAGCTAACCCGCTAGCCGCTACGATCCAAATATGAAGTGATCATGGGCGCGCTTCCAGCTTCCAGCACCATCGACTCTGGCTCCGATTCAGTTTCTATTGAAAAACTGTCACCCCTCTCTCTGTAACTGCTGCTGTCAGACTTGTCGTTTTCGGGGTCGGGGTTTAGCGTTTATCGTGTCCGTAAATCAAAATGTTAATAACAGACAAATCAGATGCCTTCTTTCCCTGAGGTCTGTCCTGCTAGCGTTAGCAACAGGCTTGATTGACAAGTTGTTGCTAAGTGCCCGCTCCCTGCTAAACCAGCGGTGTGGACGGGAAGGGGCTTTCTTTCTTTGGTTGCTATGATACTCGTGATTGGACTTCCAAATATGGAACTCTGCACCAACTTAGCCTCGATGAGCTTCATTTGACTGGAGCCGACGTCACACTGACTTTGTCCACTTTTTTATACAGACTATGGCACATGTGTCAAACTCGAGGCTCACGGGCCAAACGTGGCCCTCCATATCATTTTATGTGGCCGTCAACAGGGTAAATTAAAAGGTTTGATGGTCTGAAAATGTCATTTCTCAGGAGATACACAGCCATATTTTTACATCTAGGCAAATGCATATTCAACATTTGTAACTTGAAGTAATAAATACAGAAACAGTTAATTAACAAGTTAAAAAAGTCGTTAGATTTAATTTATATCTGGCCCTCTGAGAACAACCCTGATCTATGGAGACACTAAGGGTCTGCTACCTTGTCGTCTCTATAACAATGTCACTGCTCTCCCTGGAATGTCCCACAGTATGGCATTACTCACTGAGCTTGGATTTATTCAATTACATACATATTTTTACTGTTCGTATTCTCACTGTTAACGGGCTCGCCTCTCCACATATCTGACCTGTAACTTTGTCTAAAGAAGTTGTGCTGTGGAAAATTCTAGGTAAAGCAAAACATCTCCATGGAGACAAGCAGCAGACGCTCAAACTAAAGTTGCACAATGCAGCTTTAAATGCACATAAACAGAGCTATAAACAGTCTATGGTTTCAGAATGATGAAAAATCGGACTGTTGCCATAGCAATTAATCAAATTTGAAACCAAATATTACCTCTTTTAAATGCGAAAGCGCCCTCTAAATGTTCCACGTAACATTTAAAAGCATTTACCCCAGAATGAACTGTCCCGAACCTGCGTTTTGTCTTTACCACTTTTACTTTTAAGCTTTTCCTCCATATTTTACCCTTCCAATAATCTGCTGCTAACACATTTCTAAATAAAATCCACATTCCAAAGACACATTCCTCATTTTTGCAGCTCGTCGTCGCGACTGTTCCTCCAGGGCCACCGTAGCTGCTGTACTAAATGATGTGTGAAGAGGGAGGCGAGTTTTGAGCAACTTTGAAAGCGCCCGGGGTGAGTCTGCAGATAAACGGCGGCATAAAACCAACCTGGAGCCATAAAACAAAAGTCTCATTCTATCACCGCTCGTGTCTCAAATGTGGACTGAAAGCTGTCATCATCGTCTTCATCGTCTTCGTCGCAGACTCACTCCTCCGGGCGGTTCAAACGCAGCTCCTGCCATAAAGTAAGATGGAGACCGCGGGCGTTGTTGTGTTAAGAGTTTTCCAAGGTTCTTTGTCTAATAATAGAAGTTTATAGACGGTGTAATTACAGGACACATAAATGACGAGGACGGAGCAGCGAGAGGAAGACGACGGCGTTTATAAAGCTGTAATAGTGAAGAGCGGCGGCGTGTTATCGAGATGTTTACAGAGGGTTAAGAGAAACAGGTTAATCCCTGTGGTGTAAAATGGCCACTGGGTTTGTTTCTTATGTCTGTCTTTGTCTTTTTATACATTGAGACACTTGAGCACCCGGTTTAAAATGTAATACAAGCTGGAAAACACACAAAAAAAGGATAAAAGTCCATTTAAAACATTAAAAACAGGAGCAGGCGGGTGCTTAAGGCCATATAATCCATTAAAAACACGGACAGGTTTGTATATAATTCCATATAAAACATTAAAAACAGGAGCAGGTGTGTGTAAAAGTCAATTTAAAACATTAAAATCAGGGACAGGTGTGTTTATAATTCTATATAAAACATTAAAAACTGGAGCAGATGTATTTATAATTCCATTTAAAAAAAATAAAAACAGGCAGGTGTGTGTTTAAGTCCATTTAAAACATTAAAAACAGGGACAGATGTGTATAAAAGTTCATATAAAACATTAAAAACAGGAGCAGGTGTGTGTATATAAATTACCACATTATTAAATTGCGTCACACACGTCTCCAGTTTTGCTTTCCTTGGAGTGTTTTCCGTTTTCGTGAAGCGAAACAGTTAAATCCTGTTTCCTGTCTCAGTTCTGCTGCGGCTCGTCTTTAACCTGATGCATCGAGGGATCTGTGTTAAATGTTCCAGTATCAGGGTTAATCTGGTGCAGGCAGAGTTGAGAAGTACCTGAATACTTGTGCTGAAAATACACATTCAGAGTAATAATTCTGAGCAGATGTCGGTTTAATCCCTCAGTCTGATCCATCGTCGTCATTACCAAAAGTGAGGTTCAGATCTGAGCCAGAGAAAAGAAATGGTTTGAGAGCAATTTTTGTTAGGAAAGACAATCCTTCTTTGAACAGGGATGTGGCCTTAGACATCATCTTTGTTCCATCTATAACTCCACCGTCAGACCCAAAGCAAACAAAGGAAGCAAAGAGAACAATCGAGCTAGCCAGGATCCTAATAGGTGTCGCTGTTTTGCGTTTCAGTGTCGTTAGCTCCTCCTTCAGACAGATATAAGGCAGTGTCCAGCAGAAATCTGACCAGAAGCAGCTAAAATTCTTCACTTCTGCAACTTTTTGTCCAGTTACAGATTTAACTTTTGGCTTTTACAATAATAATTTTGAGCAACTGTTATTTTTTTATTTGGTGGTCTTCAGAAAACCGGTATCACAGGAATACTTGGTGGTATTTGATCACATATTCTCCTCACGGTGATGGGCTAAACTCGTTACTCGGCTGCGTACCCCTTAAGGTCTATTACCACCAACTGCACGGTTTTAGAAAGAAAAATACAAAACGCTGATCGTGTGGTGATGCAGATGTGTTTTTTCTTTCTTTCTCACTCCCTTAGAGATAGAATGAGGAGCTCGGAGTAGAGCCATTGCTCCTCCACGTCGAGAGGAGCTTTCTCTCGGCTGACCTGGGAGTGACTTAGGGTTGGAGGAAGTGTCTGGTCCAAGGTTCAAGTCTTTCCGTGTCATGTTTTTGGCTCTGTTTGTGGCATTGCTAACGTGCTAACGCTAAACTCTAATATCAAAGAAGCACATTGTTGTATCTGGTCACACATTTAGGCTTCAAACTGCACGATATTGGAGCGAAAAATACAAAACGCTGATCTGGCGGTGATACAAAATACAGAACAAACAGTGAAACAAACATAAAGCAGAGTGTTTTTAATCCTATGTCATGGAGATAAGTAGGTTGGTAAAAGTTGCACAGTGCAGCTTTAAGTGTTGCAGGTGGCGGACCACTACCTCCACTAGAAATGTGACGTATCGCAGCTTTAAGTAGTGAGTTTGAGTCTAAAAGTTCATAACTCAAGTCTCACTTGTAATCTCATCATAAAACAGAAAAAAGTAGGTGTAGTATTTCTCACAACAGGCCCGTGTACATGCAACGTGAAGTTTGAAGTATTAAGCAAAGTTGGATCAAAGTATCTAAGTACTGCTTTGTACTTGTTTATTCTCGGAGCTAACGCAGCGTGTTTAAAAAGCAGCTTTGTAAAATCAGTTTATTAATTCATGAGTGGTTCCCATATCACGAGAATATGCATCCAGGGCTGAAACGCTAATAGCCAGTTGATTAGTTATAAAAAAGTCTAACCTTGGGCTGCAGAGTTTGACTTTTCAAACTCCTGATCATGGCCGGCGACGAAGTTTTGGGGCCCGGGGCAAGAAACCTCACGTGGGCCCCCTCGCTTATATAAATTAATAGGAAGAGAGTCTAATTCTGAGCCACTAACTCCCTGGATCCCTGGACTGTAGACTGATTTTTATATGTATTTTTTTGCATATCGGCCTTATCGACTTTTGGCGACTCTTGGCATTTGTTTCATTTTCGATGGCATCTACAAATGGAAAAAAAAGCGATCCATGGTTTGGGATCACACAAAACTTCTATTTCTTAATAAAAACATGTGATATATAAATTGTTGTATTTTTTATGTTCAAAATAGAATATATACTATTTATGACTTCTAATAAAATAGAAAATAGAGTTTTGGTTCCCAAATCATGGGTTGTGTGCTGGTTTGCAATGGTTAAATTTGTCCACTAGAGGTCAGTGTTTCTCCCTCAGACACGTCGAACCATTTGAGACGATATTGCGACTGAGGCGTCACTGCTTCACGAGGCTCCATTCGCCCATCACTAGTTTGTGGTAAGAAAAGGAAATTACCATATTTTACGGGTTATAAGTCGCACTTTTTTTCATAGTTTGGGGTGTGACTTATTACTTATATTAGGTTTTGCTTATTTCCGGAAAATACAGTAATGAAAATCTGCCAAAAAATATCAACAGAGTTTATCGTCCATCGGTTGCTCTGGATTCTACAAACGGACCTCTTTGTCGCCCCCTGGTGACTCCTCTGCTCACGATAATCCCTCCTTCCTTTCAGTGACAGCTTTTCTAAATCAAAGTTACAATATTGATGTAGCTAAACAGTATCAGCGCTGCTATGTCCATGTGGCAGCTTCCACTTTACAGTTTACGAGTTAAATAATTGTCAAAATACTAGATTGTGATGAAGAAAATGATTATTGTGTTTTTTCATTATAAGTCTATAACTTTTTACTAGTTTTATTCACTCATTTTATAAATATACCACAGATAAAAGATAAATGTACATGTTTACAAGCAGTCTGAGGGGACGATCTCTCCTTTTCATGTCACATATGCACATTTAAAGGTCCTATATTACACAAAACCGACCTCGTGATGTCATGAAGTGGTCGTTTTCAAGCTAACATCTACTTTTTACGTTTATTTCAGAAGTAGATTAGTAATTCCAGAGCTGAAATCATCCAAATGATTGTAGAAATAAAGATGTGTGGAGTTTAAAAACACAGCGGAGCACTTCCTGTATCACCACATGATGACATCACAAGGTGGAATACGGCCGCTTTAATCTTAATCTGGGAGTAAAAGCACATGTGGGTTTGCTGCTGCACACGGGATTTCCTTAATAAAGACGATGGAATAAATATAGATCCAGCCTTTGTCCACAATGTTCCTCAATATGACATTAATCCGAGTTATCTGTCGCCATGGAGACAAGCAGGTGGCACCGGTTCCAGTTTGCATGCGTGGGGGAGACTGCATTTGTCTGGGAATAAACCGCAGCGATCCATTTAAACCAACTGAAAATCTATAGGTGATATAAATGCACATATCTTCTTTTCCAAATCGATTTTATAAACAAACACAACATGAATCTCACTTCGCTCGGATCATTTGAACTTTACTTTAGGCTCGGAGTTAAAGATTAGTTCTGTCGATACTCGATACCAGAGCAGAGACTCAAAACAGAATTTATTTAGTGAAAAGAAACAAGACAAACCTGATCCAAATGACAAACAAAGTCAAACATCTGTAAGTTAATTGATTCGTTTGTTTAATGCCAAACTGTGGAACATTCAGCTAAAGTAACAACAGCTTCACTCTGTTTTCTGATCTGTTCTAATGTTTTTTCATCACAAACAGCTGGACTCGTGTTTTGTTTCATTCTCACATGTCTATCCTTAACACACACCCTGCAGATTTAGACTGAGAAAACTCTCTGTTCCACCTTGTGATGTCATCACGTGGTCATACAGGAAGTGCTCCGCTGTGTTTTTAAACTCCACACACCTTCACTAGAATCATCTGGATCATTTCAGTCCTGGAATTAACGATCTCAACTGAAATAAAGGTTAAAAAACAACAACTACCACTTCATGACATCACAAGGTGGAACAGAGCATTTTGAGCTGTTGAGATGTAACAGACGAATAATAAAGGCAAGACAAGTTTATCTGTAGAGCACAATTTGTGCACAAGATTTGCTGCAAAATAAGAAAGACATTAAAATCACAATACAACAAATCAAAACATAAATAATCACAAATCATAAAATCATCATCATAAAATTAACATTAAAGGCGAAAAGTGTCCTGATTTAGTCCTGGTTTAGTCCCGGTTTAGTCCCCGTTTAGCCCTGGTTTAGTCCTGGTTTAGTCCTGGTTTAGTCCTGGTTTAGCCCTGGTTTTGTCCCCGTTTAGTCCTGGTTTAGTCTTGGTTTAGTCTTGGTTTAGTCCTCGTTTAATCCTCGTTTAATCCTCGTTTAGTCCTGGTTTAGTCCTGGTTTAGTCCTGGTTTAGTCCTGGTTTAGTCCAGGTTTAGCCCTAGTTTAGTCCTGGTTTAGTCCTGGTTTAGTCCCGGTTTAGTCCCGGTTTAGTCCCGGTTTAGTCCCAGTTTAGTCCTCATTTAGTCCCGGTTTAGTCCCGGTTTAGTCCCGGTTTAGTCCTCATTTAGTCCCGGTTTAGTCCTCATTTAGTCCCGGTTTAGTCCTCGTTTAGTCCTTGTTTAGTCCTCGTTTAGTCCTCAGAGTGTGAGTTTTGCTGCTGGTCATGGAGAGACTTGCTCAGAGCTGCTTTAAAGTCTTTAAAGTGTCACTGAAACATGTGAGAATGAAACAAAACACAACTCTGGTCTGTTTTTGAGGCAGTAGCATCATTATGAGACGACTTAACGCTCACAGGAGTCCATTTTGTGTAATATAGGACCTTTCATTTCCAGTGACATATTCTAAAATGAAATCAGACCTCTCCGCAGATCTTGCTGAGTAGCTGTGACTCCACCAGCAGCACAACAAACACGTCCAGCTGCTGCGAGTCTCTGTCAGCACTTCCCATGACATTTCACTCTAATCTATATGTTGTCGTATGTTCGCTCCACATTGGCACGTTCGTTTGAACAGCTCCGGGCAGAATTATTACCTTGTCAAAACGAGTGACGTCACGTGACATTCAGCGCTAACACACAGACTCCAATATGCTATGCTAATCATGCCTCAATTGTCTTGAATTAAACATATTAGCGAGAAGGGCAGGGCGGGCGTTGACGCTAACAGCGAGCTAGCATACAAATCCATCAGTATTTTCTAATTTTTCTCATTTTATTTATTCTTATTTGTCTGTATGGAGTCAGTGCTAAAATATTCCACTTCATACCTTCCCAGATTTCACAGTGGCGTGCTGGGAATCTCGGTGGAATTCCAGATCAGTCCGTGGTGCGATCCGTTCCAGTTGGCAGAGGAGGATTTTGCCAGCTGCATATATTCCCCTTAAGTCCTGCTTCTTCAGTCTTTTTGAGTTCGCCCCGTGTTGGAGTTGACATGCCAAAATGATCCGCGGGTGCAGCTCTCGTAGAGATGCTAGAGCTGGAATTCTATGGTCAATCTTGTTGTTTTACTCCAATTTATTCTTATTTATTTGTTTATTCACTTATTCTACCAACATGCTACATTACGTTTCTGATGCTAATGCTAACTACCTCCTCGTTAACAGATCCCAAATCAAGAATAGTTCTTATTTCACATCAAATGTCAAAGAGATCACGGTCACACTTCACTTGCTAACACGCTACGCTAAGGTGGGTGAAGTGCCTTGCCCAAAAGCACAACAACATTAATAATAAAGAGATTTATACGACTACAGACCTTTTATTTGTGTGGTGTAGGGTTCAATCACAGGCTAACGTAAGCAGCTAATACTCCCAACTTATTTTTTTTATTTAAACAGAACCGCCAAAAGCCCTTTTTCCATCTCAGTTATGTTGCGATCAGGCCTTTGACTTTTACCATCATATGATCTTGTATTAAATGATCCCATATCAATATTCAACAAACAAGTGACATATACATTTGTTGGATTGGTCCTCTGCATTTGACCCATCCCACAATGCAATGCAACATAATACAAAACACACACAAGTTTGACCCATAGTCCATTTTGAAGTGTCTTATGAGCATTCGAGTTCATCTATTGCATTCTACATATAGTTTCTAGTGTTATATTCAACTTTCTGCAGTCAGTTGGAGACACAGAAGCCTACTATGTTAGCCCACGTTAGCCTACACTAGCCTACGTTAGCCTACGTTAGCCTAAGACAAAGTAGTGCCCCCTAATTGCCCTTGCAGTTGACTTGTCATCCCTATCTCCTTGTCACTTCCAGTCTGCAAACGTCTCCCCTCCTCTCCATCACTTCCTCTCATCTCGCCGTAATGACCCGATCTGATTGGATTTGGTCTCCCGATCCCCTCCGTGGTTAATGCCCGTGACTGTTGCCGTGGCAGCTGCGCACCATAACAACGACAAACATGGCCGACGCGACTGGGAAAGGTTGGAAATATCGACAGATCAATTGTCGCGTTCCCCAAGTGGGTCTTTCTTACTTACAGTTTCACCGCACTCCATTATGGCTCTGACAGGGGCGCTGGGACTGGCGGCCATTTTGGATCTTCTGGACTGTACAGACGCATATTTGAGGAGTGCACTTTTTCATCGTCTTATATGGGCCTGTTTGACATATAGGTGACATTTAACAGCTAATTATCCGTTTATTTCTGTCTGATGGTAGATTAGACAGTGGAAAGGTTACTCAAGCATATTAACACGCGACGATAAACATAATATACAGCTTTAATGTAGAAGGGAATCCATGTTATGACGTTCTTAAAGCAGACGTATTGTGCTTGTGTCGCTCTACAGCGTTTTCACCGAGGGCCACATCAGCAAAATGGCTGCTCTCAAAAGCCAGATGTAAAATAAATGTAACTACTTTTTAAACTTTTTAATCAACTGTTTCTGTATTTATTACTTATTCAGGTTACAAATATTGCATATTCATTTACATAGATGTAAAAATATGGCTGTGTAACTGCGTATTTCCTGATAAAATGACACTTTAAGACCATCAAACCTTTTAATTTAAATTGAAAAAAACAAAAACCTTTATTTTTCACTGAATCGTATCGAATCGATTTGATCATATCTTATCGTATTGAATCAACAGTGCACTGTATCGAGATGTATATCGTATCGTGACCTATGTATCGATGTATGTATCGTATCGGCAACTTCTTAACGATACCCAGCCCTATCGTGGATCGTTGTTATAATTTACACATTTTAAATCACAATATTCATCTAAAACGACTTAATAAAAGAAACAAATCTGCTGACCGCCTTAGAAAACTGAAGTGTCCAATGGGAGCTGACGCCGTAAAAGTCATCACAGCAAAGAGTCGTGCAGCTGTCGGCGCCCCCTATGGATCACATCACACCACCAAAATGAGAACGAGACGCTGCCGAATCCTACGAGTATCAGCGATTAAGAAAATAAAACTGGAGAAGGAAGTGCGGACGTCACAGTGGAGGTCGATCGGCAAAATGGCGTCTTAAAAATAAGCGATTAAAGAACAAACATGAATCACTCCAAATACGACTGAGAAGAAACGACTAGAACATGGTTAAATCTCCATAAAGGTCCGTTTTGTAGAACACGTCTGATTCAAATGTTTCTGCTAAAAAAAGTATAAAACTATTCGACTTCACTTGTTCTTGTTTTGTCCCATCAGAGCGTCTCAGTCGTACCTATTTCTTATTTATTGCTTTTTGACCCAGTGAGCACGCCAATGCAGCTTCAATAAGTGATGACGTTCTGCACAGAAGACTAACCCCGTCTGAGTGTCGCCAAACGCCCAAAAAGTCTCGTTCTTTGGTATTTTTGACGTCTGCATTTACCATCTTGACAAAAAACCTTTCATTTTCAAATCATAAAAATGTTCTTCGGCTCTGAATGTTAAAATTTCGATCCCGATACCATGATGAAAACAAATGGGCGTGTACTACTATGTGTCGAGATTCATTCTCTTCATGTTTTGTGAATGGAACTTTTTGTAGTATCGTTCCTGCTCAAATGAGTATCAAGTTTCGATACTAGTTTTGGTATCAATTCGTATCAGATTTTCTTGACTTTTAATGATTCTGTGTTGAATAAATTAATAAACCCGTTTGAAGCAGTGTAACATGGGCCCTTTAAAACTGTGTAATATGGACCCTTTAAAACTGTGTAAAATGGGCCCTTTAAAACTGTGTAATATGGGCCGTTTAGAGCAGTGTAATATGGGCCCTCAGAGAGCAGTGTAATATGGGCCCTTTAGAGCAGTGTAATATGGGCCCTTTAGAGCAGTGTAACATGGGCCCTTTAGAGCAGTGTAACATGGGCCCTTTAGAGCAGTGTGACATGGGCCCTTTAAAGCAGTGTAATATGGGCCCTTTAAAGCAGCGTAACATGGGCCCTTTAAAACAGTGTAACATGGGCCCTTTAGAGCAGTGTAATATGGGCCCTTTAGAGCAGTGTAATATGGGCCCTTTAGAGCAGTGTAATATGGGCCCTTGAGAGCAGTGTAACATGGGCCCTTTAGAGCAGTTTAACATGGGCCCTTTAGAGCAGTGTAACATGGGCCCTTTAGAGCAGTGTAATATGGGCCCTTTAAAACAGTGTAATATGGGCCTTTAAAAGCAGCGTAACATGGGCCCTTTAAAACAGTGTAACATGGGCCCTTTAGAGCAGTGTAATATGGGCCCTTTAGAGCAGTGTAATATGGGCCCTTTAAAACAGTGTAATATGGGCCAAAACGCGATATCAACCAATAGCAGTTTTTATTTCCTTTAAACATGGATCGAATCTGTCCTATTTTATCAAAGTATCGGTTTGATAAATAACAGCTTCATAATTGGGAGTCGATATCTGATCCAGACTATTTTTCGATGCCGATATCGTCCTTAACTCTGATCTGTGTGGAGTTTTTTCACATATATTTACATTAATGCCATTCACAAAAAATATCAGCTTCAAACATGTGGACAAACTGTGGACAAACATGTGGACAAACATGTGGACAAACATGTGGACAAACATGTGGACAAACATGTGGACAAACATGTGGACAAACGTGGACAAACGTGTGGACAAACATGTGGACAAACATGTGGACAAACATGTGGACAAACATGTGGACAAACATGTGAACAAACATGTGGACAAACTGTGGACAAACATGTGGACAAACATGTGGACAAACATGTGGACAAACATGTGGACAAACTGTGGACAAACCGTGGACAAACTTGTAGACTAACTGTGGACAAACATGTGGACAAACGAGACATGTCATGGCGCTGGGCTGTGTGTCAGGCCCATTATTACCGGCTCATGTGTGGACCTCTCCTGGGACCTCATTTCTACACTTCTCTCCACACTCCTCTTCTCCACACTCCTCCTCTTCTCCACAACCTCCTCTTCTCCACTCTCCTCCTCTTCTCCACACTCCTCCTCTTCTCCACTCTCCTCCTCTTCTCCACACTCCTCCTCTTCTCCACACTCCTCCTCTTCTCCACTCTCCTCCTCTTCTCCACACTCCTCCTCTTCTCCACTCTCCTCCTCTTCTCCACACTCCTTCTCCACTCTCCTCCTCTTCTCCACACTCCTCCTCTTCTCCACACTCCTCCTCTTCTCCACACACCTCCTCTTCTCCACACTCCTCTTCTCCACACTCCTCCGTGCAAACATGATCACTTCCTGTTTGGCATAGCACGTTAGCTATGTCTACTCATGTACAGTCTATGCTTATAACAGGAAGTTGAAACCCATAAATATTTGCAGCGGAAGTAGACCTAGCTAGCAGTAGTATTAACAGTAGTAGTAAGTAAACACATACTTCTACTCCTTAATATTCTGAAGTAATACTTGTACTGCTTTTGTGGTGTGATGAGAGTGGAGGAGTGGGCGGGGCTGGTGGAGGAGAGGTGTGATGAGAGCGGAGGAGTTTAGCTTTTAGGCTCGTTTTATGTGGTGCTAAGCTAGTGATTTATGCTAGGCTAACGCTATAAAACACTTTGAGACGCCTCCTGTTTTTCTGTGAAGAAGTTTACAAACTCAAACACAGAGGGAGGAAAGTGTCCGGGTGAGAATAAGTAAAAGAGAAAACAGAACGGCTGAAGTGATGATGAGACTGAGCTGCAAAAACACAGACACATGTTCTGATTTTGTTCTGGTTTTGGACCAAAAAAAAAAAAAATCTGTTTTACTTTGTTTTATTAAATGAACAATTTTAGTTTGTGTTTTAGACAAATGACAAAAGAATGAGAACGACAAGAAAAAATATGAACTGTACTTTTTAGAGACTGTTACTACTACTACTTACTACTACTATTACTTCTCCTACTACTTACTACTACTATTACTTCTACCATTACTTACTTACTTCTACTACTACTTACTACTATTACTTCTCCTACTACTTACTACTTGCTACTACTGCTACTACTACTTACTATTTACTACTACTACTTACTACTATTACTACTACTTACTACTACTTCTTCTACTACTTACTACTACTTACTACTACTGACAACTTACTATGACTTCTAATACTACTACTACTTACTACTACTTACTACTGCTGCTTCTAATACTACCTACTACTACTACTACTACTACTTTTTGTTCTAAATGCTCTGAAAAAATAAAATAAAAATATTTAGAAACAAAAGAGTTATGGATTTTTTTGGACTGTCAGCGACTTTTGGGCCACCCTGTGTCTGTGTTTGAATCCTCAGTCCGTACTCCTCCATGCTGCTCCTCCTTTTCCGTCTTTTCTGTTTTTCTCACGCTCCACTTCCCTCCATCCCTCCCTCTTTCTTCTCTCCTCTCTCCGGGCTGCGGTTGAGTGCGCTGTAGGTACCTCCCGCCGCTCGGACCTCTCGTTAACTCCTCTTTAGCTCCACGTCTCGTCGCCGGCGCCGCTCGAGGGAGCACCCGGCGATGCGTTCAGGAAACATCTGAAGATTATTGTTTTGTCCTCGGGCGTGGAGCTGTCACAGAACTTTGATGGATTTACAGATTTCCGAATGGTGTTTTTAGATTAGGGTTTTGCGTGTGGCGTGATCGCAGTTATTTTTTTCTAATTGGACGTGTATCGATGGCTCAGGGCGATATCGGCACATACATAACACCACGTCTCCAGAGGGAACATTATCACACGAGTTATGCTTCCAAACGAACGCCATATGCTGTTTTTCTCTTTAGAAGCACTACACAAAACTTTTAATACTATTCCGAGCCTTATCCTGCCTCCAGTGATACTTTTATAGAATTAAACCCACACATCGAATACGTTTTTTTCAGTTAAACATCCGATATTACGCAAAATTGACTTTTATGAGCGTTAAGGCATGTTATAATGTCGTTAACACCTCAAAAACACACCTGGAGTTGTGTTTTGTTGTTTGAGTAACGCTCCAAAGCTCAAAATGGTCCGTTCCACCTTGTGATGTCATGAAGTGGTAGTTTTCAAATTTATAACAGCTCCCTTTCAGCTTTTGTTCAGTAGAGATTGGAAATTCGCAAGGCTGAAATGATCCAAATGATCCTAGAAATTAAGGTGTGCGGAGTTTAAAAGAAAACACAGCGGAGCACTTCCTGTTTTATCACTTGATGACATCACAAGGAGGAACAGAGTGTTTTCAGTTTGAGGGAAGAGCTCAGCCTAAATCTGCAGCGTTTGTGTGTTAAACATGTGTGAATGAAACAAAAAAACACAACTCCAGGTCTGTTTGTGATGAGGAAACAACATCAGAACATGGATCAGAACATAGCATCATTAAAGTAGCACTGTGTAGCTTTTCTAGTGAATTTATCTCCATGGTGATGTTATTGTTTCGTGCAGAATGTTTCACAGTATGGCATTAAACTCGTCTATCTTCATGAACGCCACCAGCATAAGTTAGAAACACCCACGACTGAAGTACAGTAATGCAACATGTCCATACAAGTTTAATGCTGTACTGTGGAACATCGCAGGCATCTCCATGGAGACGAGCAGGCGGCAGAGCTCCAGCTGGAAAAGTGGAGCTTTGAGCAGATTTCGTTCGTCTGCTCCGTCTCAGCTGCTCGTCGCTGTCCGTGGTGCTGATCCTGGAGCTGTCCGTGGTGCTGATCTTTCCTTCAGCAGAAACAAAGTGCTGAAATGAACGACATTTATCTGAATGAATCTACTCTGAGAATCCTTAAAGTGGAGAGTGATCTGTGTGATTTGGTCTAAAATGGATTTAAACGTCTTATATTTCACAAAACTGACTCTGTTGAGGTTTAAATCATGTTCTAACACTGTTACCTCCTCAAAAACAGACCTGGAGTTGTGTTTTGTTTCATTCACACATGTTTGAGTAACACTTTATTATTAGTCTGTTACATCCCCAAAGCTCAAAATGCTCCGTTCCACCTTGTGATGTCATGGAGTGGTAGTTTTCAAGTTAAAAAGTAAAATTATTTGATCAAGTTTAAGCTAAAACTACCAGCCATTTATCTCTATTTTAATGTTGTTTCCTCGTCACAAACCTGGAGACCTGGAGTTGTGTGTTTTTGTTTCATTCACACATGTTTAACACACAATCTTGCGTAATTTGGCTGAGTTCTTATCGCAAACTGAAAACACTCTGTTCCACCTTGTGATGTCATCAAGTGGTAGTTTTCAACTTAACAGCTCCTTTTAGCTTTTTTTTTGGGCAATTCCACATCTGAAATCATCCAGATGATTCTAGTGAAGGTGAGTGGAGTTTAAAAACACAATGGAGCACTTCCTGTATCACCACATGATGACATCACAGGGTGTTTGTGTGTTAAAGGGCACATATTGAGCTATTTTCTGATCGATGTTCTAATGTTTCCTCATCACAAACAGACCTGGAGTTGTGTTTTTTTTTGTTTCATTCACACGTTTAACACACAAACCCTGCAGATTTAGGCTATGTTCTTCTCTCAGATTGAAAACACTCTGTTCCACCTTGTGATGTCATCATGTGATAATACAGGAAGTGCTCCACTGTGTTTTTAAACTCCATAAACCTTCACTAGAAACATTTGGATCATTTAAAATTCAGCCCTGGAAGAATTACAAATCTCTACTGAACTAAAGGAAAAGCAGCTGTTAGCTTGAAAACTACCACTTCATGACATCACAAGGTGGAATGGAGCATTTTGAGGTTTGGAGATGTTACAGACTAATAATAAAGTGAAAACAAAACAAACAAAACACAACTCCAGGTCTGTTTTTGAGGAGGTTTAAAGTTATATCTGACCTTTAAATGTGCAGCTGAGCGCTCTCCTTTAGCCCGCGTAAGGAGCTAGCGTAGCAGTTTTCATCGCGCTCTCTGACCCTTTGTTTGTCTTTGTTTCCTCACGTTTTCTTACCCCTCTGAAGGTCGGCCGTTCTGACGCTTTTAAAAAGAATTTCAGATGATTCAGTTTGGACTCGTCAAGGTTTTGTTGGAGTCGGGGTCGATTTGCGGCGAAGTGCACAGACTGTATAGAAAAACATTTTGAACACAGTCAAGGTTCAAATGAAAAACGTCAATCTGGTGTTTTTGTCGTGTTTTTGGAGGTGTTAATTGGGCCCCTCTTTAATATAAATGAAGGGTTTAATTCCGGGGCCCCCTAAGACCTTGGGCCCCGGGATAACGGACCTTTTTGTCCCCACAATGCCGACTCCCCTGGGTTCACGGGTCAAATGCAGAGCTCATGTCAAACACACGATTATACATGAAGTTAATTAAGAAAATACTTTAAACATACAGTAAAAAACATGGATTCTCAGTGTGAGTGTGGTCGCCTCCCCGCAGATCTGATTTGTAACAGCCTGGTGGCATCGTCTCCTTGTGTTAAAACGAGCCAGAAAAGTTACACAATGCAGCTTTACCAGTACGTCTTAAGTCTGCTTTTATATCTATCATTTAAAGGTCCTTCACACAAAATTGAGTCCTGTGAGCGTTAAATCATGTTATAATGTTGTTCCCTCCTCAAAAACAGACCTGGAGTTGTGTTTTGTTTCATTCGCACATGTTTGAGTAACTCTTTAGTATTAGAAAACGCTCCGTTCCACCTTGTGATGTCACGTGGTGATACAGGAAGTGCCCCACCGTGTTTTAAAATTTCCCATATTACGCAAAATGGAGTGTTGTGAGCTCTTACTTTGTTCTAATGCTGTTTCCTCCTCAAAAACAAACCTGGAGTTATGTTGTTTTCTTTCACACGCTCAGTTCCACCTTGTGATGTCATGAAGTGGTAGTTTTCAATTTAACCGCTCCTTTTACTTTTAGTTCAGTAAAAGACTGACTGGATTCCAGGGCTGAGCACTTCCTGTATTACCACATGATGACATCACAAGGTGGAACAGAGTGTTTTCAGTTTGAGGGAAGAACTTTGCAGGTTTGTGTGTTAAACATGTGTGAATGAAACAAAAAAAAAACAGCTCCAGGTCTGTTTGTGATGAGGAAACATTAGAACATGGATCTGAGAACAGTGAGACTTTAAGACATTTACACCGTTGTTGAAAAGCTTTAGACGACAGACATTATATAGAGACATGGGGTCTACGCCTTTAAATCCTCCCCTTTAATTGTGTGGCTCTGGGCTCAGTCTGAGTGAAGTCTTCAGTCTGACTCTGTGATGACGATCATGGTTGTGCTCCTGCATATCCTTCATGTTTGATCCGCGCTCAGTTCTGTCTCTTTTTCCAAAGGCCACACTGCTGTGGTGTGTGGCTCTTCTGGTGTGTGGCTCTTCTGTGGCTCTTCTGCTGTGTGGCTCTTCTGCTGTGTGGCTCTTCTGTGGCTCTTCTGCTGTGTGGCTCTGCTGTGTGGCTCTTCTGGCGTGTGGCTCTTCTTCTGGCGTGTGGCTCTTCTGCTGTGTGGCTCTTCTGCTGTGTGGCTCTTCTGCTGTGTGGCTCTTCTGCTGTGTGGCTCTTCTGGTGTGTGGCTCTTCTGGCGTGTGGCTCTTCTGGCATGTGGCTCTTCTGTGGCTCTTCTGTCGTGTAGTTGTTTGTATCTCACCCCGGGTCGACACACAACACGCAAACACACAAACATGCTAAGAGATTATGTGGATTGTAGCGCGAGACGTACCGGAACCGAAAACAAAACAGAATAAATGAATTGTAAAAGAATAAAGTAAAAAATAAATAAATAAATACATAAGAAAATAAATAAATACATACATACAGAATAAATAAACAATACATTGACCAAATAAATACACAAGGTAAAAAAAAGCAAAAAATAAATAAACCAAAATAAATTAAATAAATAAATAAATAATAAAAACTAAACAAAACTAACAATGTGCAATGTAATTTATTTCCATCCAATTTTAAATTCACCAAAACTATGCAATTATAAATAATTAAAAAAAATAAAAAATAATAGAATTAAATACATATACATAAATAAATAAATAAATACATATAAATAAATTAATACATACACATAAATATAAATAAATACACTAAAAATAGATTCATATTGAAGTAAATGTATCAAAAGTCCCTCTTTCAGTGTTTTTATTTAATTTATTTTTACTACTTTCTATATTTTAAACACACACAGAAGACGTCTGATGTACAAATGTTGACCTTTTTTTTTTTTTTTTTATGTTTCATTTTCAAATCCTCAAAGGGCCCCTTCCCCTTTGCTTTGTCAAAAAATATTCAGGAATTTCATTTTTTTTCTTTACTACATAGCTCCATATATCTGATGTCTTCTGTGTGTATATAAAAAGTACAAAATAGTAAAAATAAAGACAAAAATATAAAACATTGAAAGGCTGTGTGCAAACTTTTGTCAGTGATGCATAGAATTTGTAAATGTTGAGGAAATTTGCGGATTTTAAGTTTTCTTTCCTTTAAACCATATTAATTTAATGTGTATTTCAGTATAAATGATTTAAACTAGTCGTATAGTTTAAAATTAGATGGAAATAAATTAAGTTGTGCACAAAAATATTCAGGGCTGCACTGATATGATCCTGGTCTCACATATTGGAGCCAATATTAAACGTTTTCGTGGACTGGTTTATCCCATTTTGGTTTATAAAAGACGATTTACTGCACAAAATGTCTCATAGTATTAAACTTTTTTGAAAGCTGTTCTGTAGTTACTTTAAATTAAATTAATCAACATCAAATACACATGAATTACTTAAAATTACATAAAAACGTGTTGTTTTCATTAGATTTTAGGGTTAACATTTCCTGTTTTAGTGAATGCATTTAATATTTTTTGTATATTCTTCTACGATTAATTTACACTTTCTCCAGGCGATAACCACTGCTGTTCTGAATGATTACACCTATTTTTATTTAGAACATTTAGAAAAGAAACAACAGATGAGCCCTGCCGTTCTTTGCAGCGCCCAATTTTGTATTATTTTAATAATTTTAATAGCGCCACAGTGTGACGTTTTGGGGTCAAGCCCTACTTCAGACATGATTACACCAAACAAACCCGAACGAGAGATTTGAATGTGACGTTTTACTGCAGCACACATGCAAACCGAGGCTGCTTCGTGCACTCCTCCTTCCATCGCTCTGTTGTAATTGTTTCTTTTGTAACACAGTGCAATCGAACGTCGCTCCTCCCCCCGTACCTCCCACGCCGGTGTCTGTGCATACATCTCGGGGATACGCGCACACGCTGAGGGATTACCTTCTTCTTCTTTCATTCACGCCTCGACGCTCAAAGCCATTAGTTCCTATTCTATCTGTATGTGTGCGAGCGTCTGTCTCTCTGTAAGCACCTGCACCGCGACGAGGGACCTTGTAATTAAAGGGGAAGTTTCATTATATCAGCCCCATTAGTCAAAGCACGGCCCCTGCCCGCACTGTACTGTAGTGTACTTGTGAAATATTTGACCCCACACTCGTTTATTAGCCGCCTTAATGTGAGCTGACCCCACATCGACGCAAATGAATGGGGCATTGTAAGTGTATTCTGCTGGGAAATCCCGCCCGTATCAGGAGTTTGTCGGGTTTATAGACAGAACTCGCGAGGTTTGGCTACGCAGGGATGACATATTTTAACTATTTCATCTGATTTCAGCTCGGTTTTCCTTAGCATTAGCCTGTATGCTATCTGTTTTGATTTGTGCATGTGATTTTTTTTCAAAGCTTCAACAAAATAAAGGTGTTCTTGTTCATTTTTATCTTACTAATCAAAACTTTTGTGCAATTTAGACAAGTTTTGGACCTTTTTAGCATTATCGTTGCTAGGTAACAGTAACAGAGCCATATCTAAAAGTATAAAACTCACTAAAATGCAAAAAAATTGAGCAAACTATGTAATATTTTGCGTAAATATGATTATGCTAACCCTCTCTTGGACCCTCTTCCTGTTCGTTCATATTAGAGGTGGGCCCCGTGAGGTTTTTTTCTTGCCCCCTGGGCCCCCAAAGTTCTGTTGACGGCCCTGTTGAACCATGTGACCTGAGCCGTCGACTTTTCATTTGCACTTTAAAGATGCACCATTTCTGTAACTGCTTGTATTTAAGGAGATGGTTTTGCTTTGCTTGAAATATTCCCCCTTGAAAAACATACTTTCTTACAATGAGTGGGCTTGCTTTTTCGCAGATCTGACCTGTAACTCGGCCTGGCGGCGACATTTGCTTGCATCCATCGAAATAGATTTGTTTAAACCTCTTCTCCCTGGCATTTAACACGAGCTAGACAGGATATCATGCCGTTTTATTGTTCTTTTCCTATGTATCTTGAATTGGAATAACTCAAATACTGAAAAGTTAGCTGAGTCAGGTATCGGTTCCTTGATATTGCTTCCGTCGATATCCCAGTTGGGCCTTTAGTTGGTCGTAATGAGACTGTTTACAGGCAGATTTTGTCCTAGAGCGTCATAGAGTTTTTTTCTTCAAACAAAGCTGTTGAGTCGTGATGTGAAAGACACAGTTACATAACACAGATGGGTCTCTTGTGTAATAGGTAACTGTGTTTTAAAGAAGTAAGCACCATTCTCTGTTTCTACACTGGTATCGGGTGACTGGCAGATACTTAAAGTCAAAGTACTGATATCGGTATTGGAATCGACTTTAGAATACTCCATTTAAAGAAGTTACATCTCCTTGGAGACAAAAATATACGTATCGTCCACCAGAAAAGCTCCAAAGTGCACATTAAAATCAGATTCTACACATTTCTGCTTGTACTTTTGCCCTGTGTCCTTCCTTCTTGTTGTGGTGTAGATTTATACTGTAATGTACTTCATACATTAGCAGACCGAGCGCCCTGTTGGCTCCGGCCGACGGCTCTGGTTTGACTCCTCTCAGCGGTGAGCACGGGGCATGTTGGATTATTTACAAGGCCCATCGCTCAGGCTGATACGGCTCCGGTTCTGCAGTGTTCTGGCCCCGGGACTTGACTTTACACAAGTACTTTGACTCCACCGGCTGCTCGGTACATAAAAGAACAGCTCAAAGTACTTATAGACTGGCTTCTCCTCAGAGCCATTCAGACATGAGGAGCTGTTTCACCTTCGTCTGCGAAAAACTACTGTGCTACATGTAACGGCAGCACCACTTGGACAAAAAACATTGACTTATAACTAAAGATCAGTATCAGCTTGTTTCCCTAGAGATGTTACTGACAGAATTAATCAGTGGTTTATTTCCTGCCTTAATAGCAGATATTTTTCAGTCAACGTGAACAATTCTGTGTCCTCTCCTGCTCCCATCACATGCGGTATTCCCCAGGGCTCCATATTAGGCCCCTTTTTTATTGTGTTTGTATATGTGCCTGCCTAAATGGTAGATCTTTTTCAGTCAAAGTGAACAATTCTGTGTCCTCTCTTGCTCCCATCACTTGTGGTGTTCCCCAGGGCTCCGTATTAGGCCCCTTTTTATTGTGTTTGTATATGCACCTTCCTCAAATCTAGCCCAATATCATATCTCGATTTCTGCTTAAATTTTGAAAAACAAATACCGTATTTTCCTGTCACATAAGTCCAGTCGTATAAGTCTCACTTTTTTTCATAGTTTGGCCAGGGAAAAGGAGAAAAAGAAAAGGAAATTACCATATTTTAATGGCTATAAGTTGCACTTTTTTCATAGTTTGGAGGTGCAACTTATACTCAGGTGTGATTTATATGTGAAATATATTTTTTTTTCTTCATTATTATGCATTTTTTGGCTGGTGCGACTTACACTCCGGAAAATACAGTAAGTAATGTTATTAGAGGCGGTTTCTTCCAACTCTGTACTGTAGCTAAATTAAATATTTTTTTGGATTTAAGGCGAGACTCTAGAGGTGAATAGGAAAAAACCTTAAATTTGAGATATCAATTTGAAACTTGAAGATGTGTGAATGACTGAGCTGACTCACTGCCAAGAAAAAGGCCCATTTGTACTAATAAAATAACCTTGAACTTTGAACTTCTGCTGTAGTTTACTTGTATAAATATTTTTTTTTTTAAAAAGTATTACAAGATTTTCATAATATAATGTTTCTATATGAAATTTTATGCAGAAAAACTGGCAAAACTGACCTTTTTTTGGCACATTTAAAACAGAAACATGGAAAGCACCAGGTTTAAATTTCTTGCTTCTTTTTTTTTTTTTTTGGCATATTAGATACTAAAAAATATACAGAAGGGATTTTGGATCTTATTTAATATTTGAGTAAAGTAGATCTGACTGAAAATTTTCCTAAAAATTCAAATTTCGCCTCAGTTTTGGGAGTTAAAACTTGAATAAATCAGACATGGAATTAGACATTTTAAAAAATTCCTCTGTGGATTTAGTCAAAATGTAAAGTTTAGTATTGTAAAGTTTGGTGTGTAGATGCTACTTTAAGGCCTGATCCTTATGTCTCTATGGGTGAGATGCAGTTTGAGAAAATCGATTAACTGAAATATTAAAATATCTTTGCGGCAGAGTGGAGAGTTTTGTTGTTTCCTCATGAAAGCTTGTTGCTAAGAGACCAAACTGACCAAAAAACAAAAACTGAAAAAAAAAGGAGTTTTGCCTGTTGTGTCTCCAGGGGCGGCTCCAGACATTTTTGGTTGGAGAAGGTATGAGGGGGCTAAGTTGTTCAATAGGGGGGCCCACTTAACATGTTAATTTAGAGTCTTTTAGAGTTTAAATGTGGTCAGATTTATCAACACTATTATGGAATTCTCTATTTTAATTTTGAACACTTGGGATCCATTTGCACATTTGTAGTTGAGATTGGACGTGCAATGAAAGTGGGGCAAAAATCTTTGGGGGAGCTATGGGGGAGCATTTGCCTAGCGCTCCTCATAGACTTTATATACGGGTGCGCTTCTGGCTTCGACTCTGGCTCCAGTTCAGTTTCTATTGAAAAACTTCAGCTCGCATGGAGAGAGCAGAGCCTATAGACATGGATGGAAACTGTACTGTCATAACTCTAGTGGTCAAAACAGGTATTGCATTCAAGGCTAAAATGAAAGTAAAAACATGATTCAAATTACACTATATATATAAATGGACATAGCTAACCTGCTAGCCGCCGCGTTCCAAATAGGAAGTGATCGTGGTTGCGCTTCTGGCTCCAATTCCAAGTCCTCTCTCTGTAACTGCTGCTACCAGACTTGTCATTTTGGTCTTAAATGTTCGTATTAACCCGCTTGACATGATCCTGGTGTTTTTAATTAATTTATGAACATTAATAACAGACAAATCAGGCGCCTTCTTTTCCTGAGAACGCTCCTGATAGCGTTAGCAACAGGTTTGAGTGACAGCGTTGCTAAGCGGCCACACCCTGCTAAACTAGCTCTGCAGCAGGGAAGGGGCGTTACATTCAACATCCTTGTCACCGGATTGGCTCTTTGGTTGCTATGATACTTGTGGTCAAAATTTCTGATACCTGGTCCAAGCTGCTAGCCTCGTTGAGCTTCATTTGACTGGAGTTGAACGCTGCGGGTGACGTCAGACTCACTTGACGCCCCCTCAAAACCTCCCCGCCAGCTCCGCCCCTGAGTAAGTCCCCTTCAAACGAACTGCCATGTTTTCATTTTAATTACAGCTCAAACCTGGATTTCTTCTTTCACATCACATCCTCATGACATTATCTTGCCCTTTCCTCGAATCACAAAAACATTTAGAGGTAGTACCATGATGCGTTTCCCCATTTTCATTATCGACACAATAATTTGAGTTTTCTCCCATTATAGCCGCACACCTGTTAGCTGATCACCCCCAAATGGCAAACGGCTCTTTCTCCCATAATGAATTTTAAATAATGCATGATCCAGGATTTTCCAAAGCGCCACACGCCCTAAAAATGTCCCAGATCGGTGAATATTTTGCTTTTTGAGTTGAAGAGGTCTGTAATTAGCGATTGCCGATACGAGGGGGGTTATTCGTTTTGGGTGAGATTAGCGAACGCTCCCATCACGCTAAGCACCACTCCAGTTAAACATGTTAAAATGGCTAACGCGTTCTTCTCGGGAGACGGTGGATCGCATGTGTCAAAACGCTTGTTAGTGTTGACGCTAATGGACTTTAAAGACGCGCTTTCAGTCGGAGTTGGAGTTGGCGTAATATTTCAGATTTGTCAGAACAGAACAAGGAAATGAAAAAGGCTGATTGATCGGCAGAAGGTTCATTGAGACGAGTTGAGTTCAGTCTTTTGTAATAATGCGTGTGCGGTTGTGTCATCGTCTTCATCGTTTTGAAGTGTTAAAAGTGTCACTAAACTATACAGATTTTTTTGTTTTTGTTTCAACTTTATCAAAATGTCTGAATACAGAAGTTACAAAAGGCGCTGTACCTGATTTTTACCGTCTTACAAACATGAAAAACAGAACTAGTTCGTTTTGCGTTTGCAGTTTGCAGTGGTCCAAACTCATCCCACACTTAACTTATGCATTCTGAACATCCTAAATACTCACCAGGATGAGCTTGTAAGTGTGTGACAGTAAAGCTTCCAACAACAAGCATGCTAACACGCACTTTCTGGTTATCGGGCAATGCTTTAGATGCATGTTTTGACCTCAAGAGCTGGTTATACTGTATATCTGAAGTGGGGCGTCGGCGATTATCATGGTGAAAATTAATTGCGATTAATGATAATATGAGGATGATTAAATTTGCTGACAGTTTAAAAATGTTACGGATATGAATAATGATCATTTTAATGTTATGAATAAGTTAGTTGAAACTAATTTTATATAATTGGGCTTTGTTATCAGTGAAAATGAGTATGATCTTATGAGAATATAATAGATGAACAGGGGCGTCGACAGAAAATTTGGGGGCCCTGGTCAAGAAGTCTCACATGGGCCCCCATCTAATACAATATTTATATTTTATTTATTTTAATTAATTATTAATTTTAATTAATTAATTTTTAATTTATTTTAATTTAATTTATTAAATTATTAATTATTTATTTTTTTTTATGTATATTTTTATTTATTTATTTTATTTTATTTTTATTTATTTATTTATTTATTTATTTATTGAATTTATTTATTTAAAGCACATATATCGGATACATTTGAAGCACATTTCACAAATTGAAGTTGAAAAGGAGTGGGAAGAACAAAACGTATTAAATCCTGGAAAATATTGTGCATAAGATTAATTAACTTGTAAAAAACAAACAGAAATGGTGTTTTTATTTTTTTTTATTAAGAGATTTTAATATATTCTCTTAATACTAATAATTTGTAACATTGCTTCTATTTCATATCGGGTGCTATTTAAAAAGTTATTGTGTTTAAATGTGTGCACTCTGGGTCCTCTTTAGTTGAGGCGACAGAGCCTTTTCTGTGGCAGCGCCCAGACAATGGAACAGCGCCCTCTGCCTGTCAGATCCTCTCAGTTTAACACAGTTTAAAACTAGACCGAAACCCACCTCTTCTCCCTGGCATTTAACACTATTTAATACAGGATATCTTGGTGTTTTCTTGCTCTGTTTCTATGCATCGTGTTTTCTGTTATTAGTTTCTTTTTTGTTACTTTTTTCTGAAGCTCTTTGTTTCAGCTGAAGTTGTTTTAAACTGTGCTACAGAAATAAACTTGAACTGAATTGAATAATAATTAGAGCTGTTGGGACGGAGTGATATCGGCACTAATATCAGTATTTGTTTTAACATCGGGGGCCTTGACATTGATTTAAAATACTGATTTCAGTGTCGGGAAATATCTACTTAAAGGTACAACAGCGTGACAAGTTTTGGATATCGGTATCGACTGAAATAAATCCGTATTTGCCCATGACTTTTACTTCCCTTTTGTTCACTTTTCTCTTGTCGCATGTTGTGTTGCTCTTTCTTAAAACCTCCTCCTAACTCTGCGTTCTTGTTATTTTCAGATGAGCGAGAAGACGTCCAGAAGAAAACATTCACAAAATGGGTGAACTCTCAGTTAGTTAAGGTAAGAATCCCACCGCTGCAAATATCCCCATAGACTTTCATACGTGTCTTATCCATCCTGTCCCTCTGTACACTTATTTTTCTTCTTGTTTTTTGTTATTTGAATTTCCTTTGACAAGAGAAAAATATCGTTTGTGATGTTTTTCCGTCGGCTTTTATGACTTTTCTTTCATCTGGGGACGTCTCGAGTCCTGGACAATAGTAGCGGCGGTTCTTGTGCCGCTACATTCAAGGTTATATCACGGCGAAGCTAATGGAAAGTTGAAAGAGAAAGAAAGAGGCAGGTTTATTTTTATTTTTCACTTTTTTTGACTTTATTTTTGATCATTTCTTTCAATGTTTGTAATTATTTCACTGTTTTTGGACTTTATTTTGATCATTTCTTTCAATTTTTTTAATTATTTCACTTTTTTGGACTTTATTTTGATAATTTCTGCGAATTTTTGTAATTATTTCACTTTTTTGGACATTATTTTGATAATTTCTGTAAATTTTTGTAATTATTTCACTTTTTTTGGACATTATTTTGATAATTTCTGTAAATTTTTGTAATTATTTCACTTTTTTGGACTTGACTTTGATTTCTGTAAATTTTTGTAATTATTTCACTTTTTTGTACTTTACTTTGATCATTTCTGTAAATTTTTGTAATTATTTCACTTTTTTGTACTTTATTTTTATCATTTCCATACATTTTTTGTAATTATTTCACTGGGTTCTTGCAATTTGTGGGGAACATTTGTTCAGTTTGTCCACATTTGTCCACTGGCCCATAAGTTGCCGGTGCGATTCCAGCTCCCGCAGATGAATGCTGCTGTTGTTGTGTCCTTGGGCAAGACACTAAACCCACTTCGCCCTTCACTGGTGTATGAATTTGTGTGTGAATGATGTTTTGAGTGCCTAGAAGGTGGAAAAATACTATAAATAATGTGCTGTTTGCATGTAATTACAAAGCGTTTATTGTCCCAACATCAGGAAGTGCACTTTAGCATGCTAGTTTCTGAGAGTTGCGAGAAACCGCTGAATAATTAGGATGCTCCAAATGCATAAGATAACTGAGGAATAACGTCGGACGACTGCAAACTCTTTAAACGGAAGTAGCTCTGTTTATTTTCACGTTTTTAAGTCGGTAAAATCATGTACGGCGCCTTTAAGATAAGTTTAAAGATAGATCTGATTTTATGGGAGTTTCCCAAAACAAACGTGGCGTCTCTCGTCTCCGGGTGTCGTTGGCGTCTCCGGTGTCACCTTGCTCGCGCTCACAATTGCATTAGTCCCAATACTTGATCCAATATAATGCATCTGTACTTTTCCACTGCAGCTCTTAACAGCCTTTTAGGACGAGCTAATGCTACGCTGGCACGCCGCCACGCCGCCACGTTTGCTTTTGGTTTGGCTTTTTTGAATAGTTTTATTAAATTAAAGAGGTGTTTTACTTCTATGGGGTATTAAAGAGGAGGTATTTACTTCTATGGGGTATTAAAGAGGAGGTATTTACTTTTGTGGGGTATTAAAGAGGAGGTATTTACTTCTACGGGGTATTAAAGAGGAGGTATTTTACTTCTATGGGGTATTAAAGAGGAGGTATTTTACTTCTATGGGGTATTAAAGAGGAGGTATTTACTTCTACGGGGTATTAAAAAGGAGGTATTTACTTCTACGGGGTATTAAAGAGGAGGTATTTTACTTCTATGGGGTATTAAAGAGGAGGTATTTACTTCTACGGGGTATTAAAAAGGAGGTATTTACTTCTACGGGGTATTAAAGAGGAGGTATTTAACTTCTATGGGGTATTAAAGAGGAGTATTTTACTGCTATGGGGTATTAAAGAGGAGGTATTTTACTTCTATGGGGTATTAAAGAGGAGGTATTTACTTCTACGAGGTATTAAAGAGGAGGTATTTACTTCTACGGGGTATTAAAGAGGAGGTATTTACTTCTACGAGGTATTAAAGAGGAGGTATTTACTTCTATGGGGTATTAAAGAGGAGCTAATGAAACTACTCCATATCACATCAGGTTTGTCATGTTTTTGGATATTTCTGAAGAGTTGTCGTGTGGGAGCGTGAGTGATCTAGACTTGTGGGCGGAGCTTTGTACAGAATCGCACTTCTAACCGTCAGGAGGGTTCGGATAGGGTCAAGGAGAGATCTCTAGATTACTCAGACATGCATGGATGACGTCTAAAACCTCTTCAGGCATGTTTTTGAACGTCATAACATGGTAGAAAACTCGAACCTCCCTCTTTAAAAGTGCGTCTTAACTCTATTTTTCGTTAATATTTATTTCAAATTCCAGTGACGATCTCCCCGATGTCGAGGTTGTTCGTGGAGGTGTGCGGTTGCCGTGGTGACGGGGACGATACAGTAAAGCTGCTGTAACTTGATCTTAGCGTCGTGATTAGAGACGGAGAGAAAATAAAAGATGGGAGACAACAGGAGATTCCCCTCGTCTCTCGAGATGGATGAGGCTGAGAAGAGAGAGGGGAGAGAGAGGAGAGGGGGAGAAAGATAGAGGGGTAGAGAGGAAGAGGGGGGGTAGGGAGAGAGAGGAGAGAGGGAAAGAGAAAGAGGGGAGAGGTTGGAGAGAGAGAGAAAGGTGGGAGAGGAAGAGAGAGAGGGGAGAGAAAGGAGAGATGGAGAAAGAGAGAAAGGGGGAGAGAGAGAGAAGAGGGGGGGAGAAAGAGGGAGAGGTTGGAGAGAAGGGGAGAGAGGGAGAGAGAGAGAGAAAGGTGGGAGAGGAAGAGAGTGAGGGAGAGAGAGAGGAAGAGGGGGGAGAAAGAGACGTGGGAGAGACAGAAGGGAGAGAGGGGAGAGACGAAGAGAGAGAGGGGGGAGAAAAAGATGGGAGAGGAAGAGAGAGAGGAGAGGGGAGATGGAGACGGGCGAGAGGAAGAGACGGGGGAGAGACAGAAGAGAAAGAGGTGGGAGAAGAAGAGAGGGAGAGAGAGAGAAGGGATGGGAGAGGGAGAGAGAGGGGAGAGAGGAAGAAGGGTGGCGGTGGGGGGAGAGAGAGGTAGATGGGAAGAAAGAGATGAAAGAGACAAAGAGACAGAGAGAGAGACAGAAGGGAGAGAGAAAGAGGTGGGAGAGGAAGAGACGGAAGGGATGGGAGAGGAAGAGAGAGAGGGGAGAGAGGAAGAGGGGGGAGAAAGAGACGGGGGGAGAGACAGAAGAGAGAGAAAGAGGTGGGAGAGGAAGAGAGGGGAAGAGGTGGAGGGCAGGGAGATAATGAGCAGATGGGGAGAGGGGCAGTTCAAGTGAGGACAGTGGGTGAAGTGTGTTGTACCATTCTCTTAAAATACTGTTACTTCTACTTTTACTAGTGGTAATAATGCGATGCTACTACTACTTAAAGTACTACGATATAACATCTCGTGTACTACAGGGCAAAACAGGAGCAGAAGTCTGGACTGGAGTGACTTTCATTTGTGTTTTAAAACTGGTTTAAGACCCAGGACACGTGGAGGGACCGTGTCTCTCGGCCTGGGAACACCTCAGGGTCCCACCGGAGGAGCTGGAGGGAAGTGTCTGGGGTGAGGGAAGTGTCTGGGGTGAGGGAAGTCTGGGAGTCCCTGCTTTGACTGCTGCCCCACCCCGGATAAGGCATTTCCTCTCAAATATCCTCGAAACATTCAGAAGTCCGTGCACTTTCAGTCTTTTACATGCAAACTACATATTTAGGCTGAGTTCTTCTCTCCAACTGAAAACACTCTGTTCCACATTGTGATGTCATCAAGTGGTGATACAGGAAGTGCTCCACTGTGTTTTTAAACTCCATACACCTTCACCAGAATCATTCGGATGATTTCAGCTGTGGAATTGTAAATCTGTACTAGACTAAGGGTCAAAGGAGATGTTAACTTAAAAACTACCACTTCATGACATCACAAGGTGGAACAGAGCGTTTTGATGTTTTGGAGATGTAGACAGACTAACAATAAAGTGTGTGAACCTGTGATTTTAGCTTTTTTTCTTAAATCAAACTGTCTACAAATATGTGGTTTTGGACAATTTGCTTTTCATTTTTAGAATCTGAGTCTGATTTTGAAGAAACTTTAAAAATATGAAATAATGTGACAATTTGAACGATTTGAAAAGACACTGTGGCACTTGGGGAAAAAAATCTATGTCTTAATATTACTTGGATAAATAGATTTCGCAGAATTTTTTTGTTACCTGAAAATAATTAGAAACAAAGAGAAAGAATTTGAAACCAACCAACATCTTCTGCTTATCGGGGGCCAGGCCACAAGGGGGCAGCAGTCTAAAGTTACGTGTCTGGGGTGAGGGAAGTCTGGGAGTCCCCGGAGAAGCAGAAGAAAACGGATCAATGTCGTGATTTCGTCTAAAACCGTGAACATTCCTATAGAAACAATGATCGTCACATTAATTTTACACAAGTGCAGAGTCGTTACATGGAACAGTTTGAATTTTTTGGACATATTTTTGAACAGAAAAAGAGAAGAAATGATTTGAAAAGCGGAGGGGGCCTGCGTCCGGCGGCTGGTGTTAATTTCACAGGCTAACTGCTGCTGTTTGGTCAGCTCCTCTGGTACACAACCGAGCGCAGATAACGGGGATATCGGGAGGAAATGCTAATTCACAAATTAAACAACGAGTCAAATATTCACACTGGATTTCATTTTTCAGATTTGAATTTTATCATTCGCTGCAGTTTGAGATTTATATATAGAAAGATACTGGATTTTGTTTTGTTTGGCAACTCTCGTCATTTTTTATCATTCTGAAGCGCACGGATAGGGTACAATTTGACGGAATTTCACAATTTTCCAGACGTGGTATTTCGTTATGAATTGTTAATCGCTATGGCCACAGAGCTACTTTTCTGTCGCTCTGGACCTATGGATAGAAAAAGCGAATTGTCTCATAGATTCATTTTAAGAATTCAAATATCATTGCGAGAAGAGGAAGTCAAAAGTGCAAAAATACCAACTTTAGCCACAAGGGGCAGTATACAACCACATGTTTTTGATGTGGATTCTAATCATAGAACTGTGAACATCCGAGCAACCAAAGAGCCAATCAGGAGCGAGGTTGTTGAAGGTAACTTTAAGGGACTGTAGACCATTGTGTTCTGCGTCCTGATTGGATTGGCTGAGGGACTTTAACCTTGAACGCAGTACCTGTTTTGACCACTAGAGTTGTGACAGTTCAGTTTCCATAGGCTCCACTCTCTCCAAGCTGAAGTTTTCGTGAGTGCATTTTTCATAATAAACGCTGCAGTTCGGGGCCATAATGTTTTCTTGTGATCATTAATCTTTTACATTTTATTGGTTTATGCAAATAGGTCGTCTTCTTCGGAGCCTGTGTGGAGTCAATAACGGCAGATCCTAATTTTAGCGTGCTGGGATCTGAGGCTGCGGCTCCGACACTTGAGAATTTTTAACACGATTCACCAAATGTCGATAGATTTTAGAAGTTGCGAGACGGGTTTAAAGGGGAGATACTACGCTGTTTTCTGATCTATGTTATTCTAATGTTGTTTCCTTGTTACAAACAGACCTGGAGTTGTGTTTTTTTTGTTTCATTCACACATGTTTAACACATAATTTTCTGGATATTTAGGCTGAGTTCTTCTCTCAAACTAAAAACACTCTGTTCCACTTTGTGATGTCATCAAGTGGTAATCCAGGAAGTGCTCCACTGTGTTTTTAAACTCCGTACACCTTCATTTCTAGAATCATTTGGATGATTTCAGTCCTAGAACTGCCAATCTCTACTGAACTAAAGGTAAAAGTGACTTGAAAACTAGCACTTTATGACATCACAAGGTGGAACAGAGCGTTTTGAGCTGTGGAGATGTAGACAATAGAGTAATAATAAAGGATTACTCAAACTACTTAGCTTTGTGCTGCTTTTAAATTCCTTGTCGTGGAAACAAATATGTCCCAGATTTGAAATGTTCCGCAGTACAGCATTACGTTTAAAGGGCCCATACTACTCTCTGTTCTAAAGTCGTTTCCTCATTACAAATCGACCTGGACTTGTGTTTTTTTTGTTTCATTCACTCATGTTTAGCACACAAACCCTGCAGATTTAGGCTGAAAACACTCTGTTCCACCTTGTGATGTCATCATGTGGTAATACAGGAAGTGCTCAACTGTGTTTTTAAACTCCACTAGAATCATTTGGATAATTTCAGCCCTGGAATTGCCAATCTCTACTGAACTAAAGGTAAAAGTAACTTGAAAACTACCACTTCATGACATCACAAGGTGGAACAGAGCGTTTTGAGCTTTGTCTAATAATAAATGAATGATAAATGAAACAAAACACAACTCCAGGTCTGTTTTTGAGCATTAGAACATGACTTAAAGAACATTTTGTGTAATATCTGACCTTTAACTCAGTATTTTTCATCTACTTTTGGATCCAGAGCAGATGTAAAAAAACTCGTTCACTGTTTGGTTTGGAGTTTTTCTGTTTGTTTTGCTGCGTAGTTGGATGCGGCAGACTCTTAGAAATGATTTTAGCAGTTTCTTCCAATCACACGCTGAGTTTTTGAGCTGAAGTTGAAGAAAAAGGAGGAACAATACAAGAATCCAGACTCTGGAGTGAGACGTTTTGAGACGACTGACAGCCAGACGAGGGGTTTTTCAGAGCGCTGGACACGACGGCTGCAGAGAACATGGTCCAAACCGGTTCAGTGCTTAAATATGGCGTATATATAGTGTAGTTTTGCAAATAGTGTGAAAAAGCAAATTGTAATTCTTCTGTAAAAACTATCGCCATGTTGTATTTTCATAGTTTCAGGCCTGAATCTTATTTGTATGTCAGATTTTTTCTAACTTCTGCTAAATAAACACATCCACAAAGTTAGCTTTTCCACTGATGCAGCATTAAAATCAGAATCACGATTTGCCGTATTTAATTTTACTCCAGATGCCCTCCCAGCTTAAAAATATAGGTATATATAGGTTTTACTTGAGATCAAATCAAACCAGTCAAAAGTTTGCACACACCCTCTGATTCAATGTTTAATTTTTCTTTATTTTTACTAATTTATACATGTTATAAACACACAGAAGACATCAAATATATAAAGTATGATATATAGGATTATGTCGTAAAGGAAAAAAATTATATAATATAGTAATCGTGTCCACCTTTTGCTTTGTCGAAACATATTTAGCAGAGTTATTCAAGTTTTTTTCTTTACTACATAATTCCATATATCTTACTGCATATATTTGATGTCTTCTGTTTGTATAAAATGTAGAAAGTAGTAAAAAAAACAAAACAAAAACCCTCAGAATTACTGATCTATTAGATTTGTAATTTAAAGTTGTTTACTTATTTGGTGGGAAGAGTTATTTATGAGATATGAACAGGCCCGTCCACAGAAATTTGGTGGCCCGGGGTAAGAAACCTCGCACGGGCCCCCCTCTAATATGAATTAATAGGATGAAGGTCCAGTTCAGGCCCCCTAAACCCCCCTATGAATGGAGGTCAGTGTTGGAACAATTTACTAAAAAAACCTAATCCCCAAACTATAAAAAGCTGAAATATCACACCTCTGCAGTTATTTCATAATGACACAGTTTGCTGTTGCTGCAGTAACACTAAATGTTCTGTTGAGTCTGAGGTACTTGTTGTATCTCTGCGTCCTTGGGTGCACCGAGGAAAAAATGTATTCAACCGATTCACTGTCTCTGCTCTAAAACAGATTACAGTCTACAGCTTGTCTAGAATTTCAGATACTATGAAGTTCAAATACTATGAAGTTTCAAATACTATGAAGTTTCAAATACTACAAAGTTCAAATACTATGAAGTGCAGATACCATGAAGTTCAAATACCGTGAAGTTCAGATACTATGAAGTTCAGATACTATGAAGTTCAAATTCTATGAAATTTTCAAATACTATGAAGTTCAAATACTATGAAGTTCAGATACTATGAAGTTCAGATACTATGAAGTTCAGATACTATGAAGTTTCAAATACTATGAAGTTCAGATACTATGAAGTTCAGATATTAAGTGCAGATGCTATGAAGTTCAAAGACTATGAAGTTCAGATACTATGAAGTTCAGATACTATGAAGTGCAGATACTATGAAGTTCAAATACTATCTGTCTCTGGGCGAGCCTGGGAACACCTTGGCGTCCCACCGGAGGAGCTGGAGGAAGTGTCTGAGGTGAGGGAAGTCTGGGAGTCCCTGCTCCGGCTGCTGCCCCTGGATAAGCAGAAGAGTAAAACTGAATAAGTGGCAAACCTTTGATAATGGGCTGAACATGTATAATCTCCTTTGGTTTTCAAATGTGAGTGAATGTCTCATCACGACATTCGCCAGACGAGGAAATTAGCAGCACTGACGGCTCATTTGGGCCATGATTTTGCAGAAAGCCAAATAAAAAAAATGTGATTTTAAGAATACTTATTAAAATACAAGATTAAGTTTCCATGTCATTTCTCAGTTTCTCAACATCCAAATTAAATAGTACAAAATTCAAGATGGCTGACCAGATTACCCCAACAGTTGTGAAAACCCGTAATTGCCATGAACAAAATGACTGTAAAACCATGACAAATCTCTATTGTAATATCTCAAATCTCTTTAGAAACCTGACTATTATCTCACGCAACAGCTCAGTACAAACAGATGGGCTCATTATGAAATCCCTGACAGACGAGAACCGTAATTTCCACCAAAGAGATGTGCTGTAAGTCATTTTCGTGACACTGGAGGTCATTCTTTGAGCCAAAATGTCTTCTCCTACCTCCATCAACTTTAATGCATGTTTGCTAACTTGTATTACTCCCAAAAAATACACGGCCTCCTCCTCGTCCTTCATGGAGGCATTTGGCTGGACATTTTCAGTACATTCGTCACATCTGCTGCTCTCTCAACGCTATCACACTCCAAATAACTTCTCCGGTTAAATAAACAATTTGAAATGCAGTTTTGAGGCAGATGTTTGTATTTAAGCGTATTGAATCCTGAGGCGATGTGGGTCCTGCTCCTGTCTGCTGTCTCTGTTTGTAACTCAAGAGAGAAGTGAAGAGGAGAAGCACAAAGCCATTACCAAAGCTGACATCTTAAAACACGACAGGGAGTGGATTGTTTTTACAAGTGGATGGAGGGTTGCCAGGTGACACTTGGGTCTGATAAGTGATAAACCGCTTACGCTTTACTACAAAAAAGAAACAGGAATATGGCTTTTTTTACTCCCGATATATTTATGAATTTGATGGCTCTTTTTCTGCAAAATGTTGACATATTGGTTGGAATATATTTTGCGTCGTGAAGGTCAGTAGTGAAAATAATATGTCAGATCTTCGACAGGTTCTGTTTGGCGAGACACTGTTGTTAGCATAGACTGTGTATGTAAAGGGCAGGGCTAACCCGCTAGCTGCCGCGTTGCAAATAGGAAGTAGGAGCATGGACAAACAAACATAGATGACTCCCAGCACCTCCAGCACCTCCACAACCTTAATCATCTCCAGCACCTCCAGCATCTCCATCATTTCCAGCACCTCTAGCATCTTCAGTACCTCCAGCACCTCTAGCATCTTCAGTACCTCCAGCACCTCCAGCATCTCTAGAACCTTCAGCACCTCCAGCAGCCCCAGCACCTCCAGCATCTTCAGAGCCGCCAGCACCTCCAGCATCGTCAACACCTCAAGTACCTCCTCAGGCACCTCCAGTATCTCTAGAACCTTCAGCACCTCCAGCAGCCCCAGCACCTTCAGAGCCCCCAACAACTGCAGAATCTCCAGCACCTCCAGCACTTCCAACATCTCTAGCAATTCCAGAACCTCCGGCACTTCCAGCACCTTCAGAACCTCCAGCACTTCTAGTAACTCCAGAACCTCCAGAACCTCCAGCACTTCCAGCACCTTCATAATCTCTAGCACTTCCACTACCTCCAGCACCTCCAGAACCACTGACCCTTTAGTTTATTAGAGATCGACAATTCCAGGGCTGAAATCCAAATCCAGATGATTCTTGTGAAGGCGTATGGAGTTTAAAAACAGTGGAGCACTTCCTGTCCTACCACATGACATCACAAGGTGGGGCAAAGTGATTTCAGATTGAGAGCAGCCTAAATATGCAGGGTTTGTGTGCTAAACCACAACTCGAGGTGCGTAGCTCAATATGGGCCCTATAAATATCTTTTCAATGTTCCTGCTGCTCTCGAACTTTGAAATTCCTTCGGGTTCAATAAAGTATCTGTCCATCCATCTATAATGCTAACGTCGTATGCTAGCTCGGTCTCTGATATCCATATTTGCACCTGATGAAGAGTTTTCCTCCCTGTCTCCAATATTAATGGCGGCGTCGCTGTAGTTAAAAACAACGTGATTTGGAAAGAAAGAAGAAATGAATGAGATATTTATCACACTCGGGTTTACGCAGCTCTACATCTGTCATCGTTTCACTGCAACTTGTCTTTTAAATATTGTTATAAGTTTGCAGCACACACTCGAACGGCTTTTTTTACGGCGTAGGATTCAGGTCACGTATATTTAAGGCTGTTATGATGTTGTTTGGGCGCGTGTCACCTTTTATTTGCGTTCTGTCGATGACTATTGGCTGCTTTAATTAGGTTTTATTGCAAAGTGGAAAAACAAAAATAATTGGGGGTTTGTGCCGGAAATATATAACTGGCCATAAAGCGAGGTAATGCAAAATTCATATTGTTGATAGCACTATTACTTCTGCCAGGAGGGCGGATGAGAGCGCAAAAAGGTGTGGAAGTTTACTCGGTCACTTTCTGTTGTTGTGGTTTTATGTTTTATCTGCTTCTTCTGATGCTTAACTGTGATTGGTCGGATCTGCCTGTCAATCACGATGACATGATGGAGGCTGGTACACAGTTTGTGTCATTGGTGGCCATTTTGTTTTTGTTATTTTTTATTTTTTTTTTTAAAGCAGTCTAGTCTGTGCTGGTCAAGATGTGCCGATGTGAGTGATTGACAGGTGCATTAGCCAATCAGAAAATGGAGGCGGGCCCACAATTTGTCTCATTGGCAGCCATTTTGTTTTTGGGTTTTTTTGTTGGCCAGCACGGACTGGCTGTGTCCCGATTCGCCAGATGCACCGTTCGAAGTGACGTTCGAAGTACCCACCCGACGAAGAGTACTCCTCCGTGTAGTCGCCTTCGTGCCGAAATGGGACACGGAGCGTAGTTCAACCGCCGTCTGTGCACTTGTGAAGAATTTGCCCCGGTGAATAAGTGTCCATTCGCCCCTCTCAGACGATTAAACTCCGCCATCTGCTCTTCGCTTCTTAAAGACAAAAGAATATTCTTAAATAAGGACAAATATTTAACATTACGACAGCTACACTAATGTCCAAGTGTGAGGGATAATTCCTCTAAAAATGTCGTCAGTTACACAGAGATTAAACCCAAATGAACATGACGTCACTTCATCTTTACTCAAAGTTTAACAGTTTCCTGTCGCTCTGTTGTAGGCGACATAAACCTGTACTGACATTTGAACGTGTATTGCGTAGCGGACTCCATTTTCATGTCGTTTTTGCGTAGGCGTGGTGCATGATGGGATATAGCAGTGTGCGAAGTCTGCTCGGATGCTTCGTCTATGGTCGATCTCCATGGAAACGTAGGGCACATTTTCAGCCATATTCGTCGGGTGAATGAAATGAGACAGGAGTTGTAGCGCCAGAAGTTATGTAAAGCACTTTGGCGAATTAGGACACGGCCAATATGTGATTGACAGGTGGATTAGCCAATCAGAGAAGCAGGGGCTGGCCCACAATTCGTCTCATTAGTGGCCATTTTGTTTTTTTAATTTTGTTTCAGTCCAGTCCAGACCACAGTTTTTTTCTTCTATGTTACCAAGATGTGCCGATGAGAGTGATTGACAGGTGGATTAGTCAATCAGAGAAATGATCTGTAAAAAGAAACATTGTGTTTTATGAGTATAAAAGAAGAGGGTGGAGAAACAGCAGAGACTTCTGCCAAATCAATGAACTAAACTCTGTTATGCCGAGGTAAAATAAGTTATCGATTTTGTTCAGAAAAATATAGAAAATATTAATACCCTCCGGCCTTGAAAAAGAAAGTAGCAGCGACTGACTTTACAGGCCTGACATTTATGAGGAGGAGGAGTAGTGGTAGTAATTTGACTTGGAGTTGTTGTAGTAGTAGTAGTAGTCTTAGCAGTAGTTTGACTAATAGTGGTAGTAGTAGCAGCAGTAATAGTAATAGTCGTCGTCGTAGTAGTTTGAGTCATTGTTGTACTTGTAATAGTAGTTTGACCTTGAGTAGTAGTAGTAGTAGTAGTTTGAGTCATTGTTGTAGTTGTAGTAGTAGTTTGAGTTTGAGTAGTAGTAGTAGTTTGAGTAGTAGTAGTAGTTTGAGTTGTTGTAGTAGTAGTAGTAGTTTGAGTTGTAGTAGTAGTAGTCGTCACAGTAGTAGTCATAGTAGTTTAAGTTCTAGTAGTAGTAGGAGTAGTAGTAGTTTGAGTTATAGTAGGTAGTACATTGAGTAGTGGAATTAGTTTGAGTAGTAGTAGTAGTTTGAGTAGTAGTAGTAGTTTGAGTTGTAGTAGTAGTAGTTTGAGTTGTAGTAGTAGTAGTTTGAGTTTTAGTAGGTAATAGTTTGAGTTGTAGTAGTAGTTGTCACAGTAGTAGTCATAGTAGTTTAAGTTTTAGTAGGAGTAGTAGTAGTTTGAGTTGTAGTAGTAGTTGTCACATTAGTAGTCATAGTAGTTTAAGTTTTAGTAATAGTAGTATTAGTAGTAGTAGTAGTAGTATTTTGTGGTTGTACTCTGTCATTTCCAGCTGGACAAGGACGTACACGACAGTCTCATCAGAATCAAGGGAAAAACACAAACAAAGTGACCTTAAGCAAAGTGTTTATTAAGAGTCGTAACTCATTTAAGAATCAACATCAGTGAACATAAAGTCATTGTTATGCAACACTTGACTTAGCGCCGCACCATTTGAAGTTTAAGACAAGTCTATGGGGCAGAACATTACGAGCGAGCGCTGGAGGAACGCCGCGGAGAGGAGGACATTCGCTCAGTAAACACTCCAGAAAAAACCTGTGTTTGGGCTGGAAGCGTGGGCCCCAAACGGCAGCGCTCGAGTCGATGTTTTTATGTTCATCCATCAGACGTCATTAGAGCCGTCACGATCAGCAAAACCTTCAACTGTTCAGTTTAAAGAGACATCACAAAGCACACAAACCAACGGGAACGCACACAACCAGCACACAACCAGCACACAACCAGCACACAACCAGCAGACGACCAGCACACAACACACACGACCAGCACACGATCACAACACGACCAGCACACAACACACACGACCAGCACACGATCACAACACGACCGGCACACAACCAGCACACAAACAAACGGGATCGCACACAACCAGCACACAACGCACATAACCAGCACACGACACACACAACCCGCACACAACCCGCACACGACCCGCACACGACCAGCACACGACCAGCACACGACCAGCACACGACCAGCACACGACCAGCACACGACCAGCGCACGACCAGCACACGACCAGCACACGACCAGCACACGACCAGCACACGACCAGCACAAGTCACAACCAACATCTGTTTTTATTTAATAATTTTTACCAGGATGGAACCATATGACAATAGTAGTAATTGTAGCAGTTGTTGTAGTAGTAGTTTTTCTAGTGGTAGTAGTAGTATTAGTAGTTGTAGTTGTAGTTGTTGTTGTTGTTGTAATAATACTAGTTTGAGTTGTAGTTGTAGCACTTGGAGTAGTAGTAGTCTGAGTTGTTGGAGTAGTTGTAGTAGTAGTAGTACTATACTGTCACGATGTTCATTTCAGAGTACTATGTTAGTTGTGATATGTTGGAGAAGCGACAGAATTGAAGAAATGCTACTTTTTCCTTTTCAAAAAGCTCGGTGCTGTTTTACTGTCATATTCACAGGAATGAGGACAGAAAAGTGCTTTGTAACTGTTATATCTTCAGCGCTGAAATGGAGCAAAGGATCATGGTCTATGTAGTTCTCTCTGTTCTTTTAGCCATTGTAATTTTGATTTTTTTCAACCTACTTTTGTTAAAGAGCCATACAAACAGACCTGGAGTTGTGTTTTGTTTCATTCACATGTTTAACGCCGCTTATCTCAAACTGAAAACACTCTGTTCCACCTTGTGATGTCATCATGTGGTGATACAGGAAGTGCGCTGCTGCGTTTGTAAACTCCACACACCTTCACTAGAATCATCTGGATAATTCCAGCCCTGGAATTGCCCTTTTTTTACTGAACAAAAGGTAAAATGTTGCTGTTCATTCGAAAACTACCACTTTATGACATCACAAGGTGGAACAGAGCATTTTGAGCTTTGGAGATGTCGACAAACTAATAATAAAATGTTACTCAAACATGTCTGAATGAAACAAAACACAACTCTAGGTCTGTTTTTGAGGCGGCAACAGCATTAGAACATAACTTGACGCTCACAAGAGTCCATTTTGTGTAATATAAAACCTTTAAATATATCTTTTTTTTCAGGGCTAAAGCTAATATCTCGCTGTAGGCTATATCTCTCTGCTTCCACAGTTCAAAATAAGGACACAGCAAGAATATTGGAGACTGCTGTTTACATTCAACCCCGAGAACTTGTCAATATTTGAGGGAACATCTTCGTATCGTACTATTCCCACCTCCTCATAGCCGCAGCCATGAAAATTACACACTTTTTTACCATCTAAAATACTACATGTTCCTTTCGTAGATAAGGGGCCATGCCGGGTCAATCCGTGCTTCTACGCTAGCGCCAAATCAGACTTGCTACTTCCTGGACTCTCCGTGTAATTACCACTCTTTCTGAAATGCCTCTTGAACCTAAACTTGGCATGAGGAGAATACACAGCGGGTAAATGGAGCTGTTTAGTGTTGAACAAAGTGCGTGTTTCTGTCTGTCATTAGTTGCGTTTCCGTCACCGTGTTTTTAATGCACAGTTTGAAGATTCGCATAAGTAATGAGAGGTGGAAACGCCAAAAATCACACTTAGAACCATTAACATAAAAGTTAATTCGCTCGCTTCAGGTGGATTTGATTTAAACCAGGGCCGGTCCCAGCTTTCAGGGGGCCCTTAGCTGAATTTGTCTCTGGGGCCCAGAAAGCTCATTTTGGGAGGTGGAAACACATTTAGCCCATAGACTCAGTCAAATGAAGCTCATCGAGGCTAGAGCAGTTATAGTGGCTAATTTGGAGTCAAGGCCCATATTTGGAATTCCCTAGCAACCAAAGAGCCAATCTGGAGCGAGGCTATTAAAGCTAACGTCCCTTTCCACCCACATCGCTGGTTTAGCAGGGAGCGAGCGCTTAGAAACGCTGTTGATCAAACCTGTTGCTAACGCTAGCAGGAACGACCTTGGTGAAAGAAGGCACCTGATTTGTCTGTTATTAATGTTCATATCTTGATTTACAGACACAGTAGCAAAATAAAAACCCCAGGATCATGTAGAGGGTCTATACAAACATTTAAGACCACAATAGAAAGTGAATTGGAGCCAGAATTTTGTCCATGATCACTTTCTATTTGGAATGCGGCGGCTAGCAGGTTAGCTATGTCAATTTATATATACAGTCTATAGTTTAGCTGCATAAACTCATAAAGTGAATATAAAACCCATGTGACCTGCACTGAACCAGACGCAGGTGATGGACAAAGCCAGAATAATCCCATCACGCAGATTGTTGTTGGTCCAGAATCCTCCAGAGACGCACATCCAAACAAATATCATTATTTTAATAGCTCCATGACATCGTTGAACTAGCACAAGCTAAAAACAAAGACGTTGGCCAGCTAATGACATGCCCGGAGACACATAAACGTTGTCTAATCTTCATTAAAACAGTAACTCAGGGAAGGTTTATGCTCGTGCGACGAGTGTGGCAGGACTTCACAGGTGCCAAACTACTGCACTGAAGCTGAAAAGAACAAAGACTGAGGCAGCGGGTGCTAGCTTTGTGCTCAAACTACAGACGGTAGAAAGAAGTGGACTAACTGAGTGTGACGTCACCACAGCTTTCAGGTCCAGTCAAATAAAACCCAAGCTAGCAGTTATAGCGGCGAAAGTGGAGCCGAGTCCATATTTGGGACTCCAACCACGAGTATCATAGCAACCAAAGAGCCAATCAGGAGCGAGGCTGTTGAAGGTAACGCCCTCTCCTTAGCAAAGCTGTCACTCGAACCTGTTGCTAACGCTAGCAGGTGCGACCTCGGGGAAAGAAGGCGCCTGATTTGTCTGTTATTAATGTTCATACCTTGAGTTACGGACAAATTAACGAAATAAAAACCCCAGGATCATGTAGAGCGGGTTAATATGAACATTTAACACCAAAATGAGGAGTCTGACAGCAGCAGTTACAGAGCGAGGGGACACAGTTTTTCAAATTAGCCAGAAGCGCGCCCATACTCGCTTTCTATTTGGAACACAGCAGCTAGCACATTAGCATTATTACATTTTAAAGAGCCTGGTAACTTTTAGACTTGACACAAATCTGTACAGTAAACAGGTAATTAACAGCGAAAGTGCGTCTCTGGTAAATCCAAACCAAACTGACTGTGTGTGGTGCGCCCTCTGCAGGTTTGGCGGTGTCATGACACAGCAGACCCTGTAATGTAGTGGGACTTTTACATGGAAACGGGGATGAAATCGTGTTGAGAATGAGAATTTTGGAAATATATGCCTTTAATATGGCCAGAAATGAAGTTAAAGCTAATGAGGCGGGAGGCGGGAGGCGGGAGGCGGGAGGCGGGTGGCGGGCGGCGGGCTCGCTCCTGCCTCCCAAACACTGCAGTCGGAGTGTGAATAACCCGAGCTTTTATACCCAGGTGGTAGTAAATGAAACAAGGCCTTAGGTGAACTTGTGTACAATCAGATTTCTGGATCATTGGACTTTTGTTCTTTTGTTAGCGCGTTTCAAGCTGCCGGGGTTACAGTACGACCCCCTTGTGGCTTATTTGTGCTAATATTTGCGAGATAGACCAATATATCAAGCCAGTATTTCCCAGTTATAGCCCATCAGCTTTGGACCTTAAATTAACATGCGCCGATATGTGTGACCACCTGAGAGAAGGAAAGGCATTTAGCTTTATTTGAACCCTTAAGTGCAAACAGGCCACGGCACAGAATAAGACTGCACAGTTCTCTGGTGGGTTTGCAGGAAAATAAGGTTGTGGAGAAGTTTGGAGCGATTTTGAACCACATAATTTGGGGGAAATGATCCAAATCGAACGCAAACATCAACCCCAAAAATATCGTCAGAGCTTATGGACCAGCACTGGTCTGTTAACTCTTGATATCTACCATAAAAAACATCGTCCCATCTAATTTTTTATATAAATAATACTGATAATTTGGTAGCACAGTAATGTAATAGCAATCTTTAAGAAAGCAACCTGCACTGGCTCCTTTTTGAAATCGGGTACAATACAAACAGCGCCCTCTGCCTGTCAGATCCTTTCAGTCTTTAACACAGTTTAAGACGAGACTGAAAACCCACCTCTTCTCCCTGGCATTTAATACTAGACAGGACATACAAGTGTTTTATTGGTGTTTTCCTGTGTATCATTTTGAGAATACAGTGGTCTCTTGTTTATCGCAGGGGTTATTTTGAAAAATGACCCGCAATAGGAGCAATCTGCGAAGTATCAGCTTTATATTTTACAGTTATTCCATATGTTTTGCAGCTATAAAACCCCTCCCCACACACTTTATACACTTTTCTCACACAGGAATTAACATTTTCTCACATTTCTCTCTTGTTTAAACTCTCTCAAAGTTCAAACTAACCCAATCAGGACACAGAACACAATGCACTTTCATACTCTGGAAAAAAAAAGCATGACAATTTCACCAAAAAAACTGGTGAAACAGCGAAAGGTGAACCACGATATAGCGGGGACCAAGTATACTTTGAATATTTTTACATTAAGTCGCATTTAAATTATAGTGTAAAGATGCAACATGCGTTTAAAAACTGCTTTATATTTGTTTCACTGTTTGTTCTGCATTTCCTCCTCCATCCACTAGATGGCGAAGTTAAAATCACACACGCACACATCATAACAGCGCTGTTTTCTGTTTTTTCTCACTAATTCTGCACAGTTTGAAGGCTTCGTGTGTGAGCAAGTAAAATAACTGTAATCTGAATACCACCACAATACAGTTACCGTGTTTTCTGGTGTATAAGTCGCACTGGAGTATAAGTCACACCAGCCAAAACATGCATAATAAAGAAGAAAAAAACATATATTTCACATTTAAATCGCATCTGAGTATAAGTTGCACCCTCAAACTATGAAAAAAGTGTACATACTGTATATATTCAGTTACTTCCCAACACTGTCCATAAAGTATAAATACATGTAGTTTTGCACAGACATTGGAACTGGAACATTAAAAAAGACACTGAACCTTTTTTTGTGGTGTAATTATTCATGTTCATATTATTCATGGATGGATGCCGCTCTCAAAACACATCTTTTTGTGATTTTTATGTAACTTTCTCCACGTCCTTGAACGCCCCTCATTTATTTCCGACAATTACGTTACATTCAATGACCAACACACAACACAATCTGCGTTTGTGCTTGGGCCATTTCACAAAACTCACAACATTTGAATGAAAATCAGCGTTTTTCTGCTCTAAAAGCCCATCCATCTTTGAAGTAGTCAGAGTTGTTTACCCAAACGCTTCACCGTGAAGAAATTGGACAGTGAAGCGCACTCTAGATTAGGTGTAAACATGCTTAAAACGCTTTGATTTTGTGCGAGTCGTCCTGATAAATGGTCCAGAGCCACTTCAATGGAAAATGCAAAGGCTCATGGTAATCAGAGCTGGTTAAATACCTCCAAATCAGACTCCTTTCACTGGAGTAAGAACTGAAACCGTTACAAACATTACACAAATACTACAAATGTTAAACGAACGTGTCTTCTTTTATAATGACCATAGACTGTATATATAAATGGACATGGCTAACCTGCTAGCTGCTGCGTTCCAAACAGGAAATGAGCATGGGTGCACTTCCGGGTCCATCGACTCTGGCTCCAATTCACTTTCTATTGAAAAACCGTGGCTCCTCTCTCTGTAACTGCTGCTGTCAGACGCGTCATTTTGGTTTAACCCTTTAAGGACTGACCCTTTTTCTTTTTTAGCCATAAAAATCATGCTAAAGGAAGTACCAGCATAAATAGATAGATTGGTCGTCTTCGAGGGCGATGTTAGCACAGTACCGTAATGATAGTAACATATTGAAAGAGCCTCATGCCTCTGCTTTGAGACGCTGTTTGAATTCACATGAAGCACGATTGGTTGCGGAGTTACGCTAATGGAAAGTCCACAATTGCGAGTCTATCGGTGGTGATAGCATCCGACGCTATAGGTTTAAAATGTTCATATATCTTTCCCCGTCGTCGCTCCCGCTAGCGTTAGCAACAGGTTTGATTGACAGCATTGCTAAGCGCCTGCTCCCTGCTAAACCAACAGTGCGGACGGGAAGAGACAGCCTCGCTCTGGATTGGCCCTTTGGTTGCTATGATACTCGCAGTCGAAATGTGGCTCCAAATTAACTGCTATAACTGCTAGCCTCGACGAGGTTCATTTGACTGGAGCCGAACGCCGTGGTTGACGTCACACTCACTTATCCCGCTTCTTTACACCGTCTATGGTAACAGCGAATCCGTCTTCATGCAATCAGCGTTGTGCTATATGACGCCGTGCTAACGCTAACGCTCTGGGCGACTTTCAATGTAAATAGATCACAGATGGCTAATGGTATGTATTTATTCATGTGGTTTTAATGACACTCTCGCGCACTCATCACCATCTGATTGAAAACAACGTAGCAGAACAAAACTATTCCCTAACACATTCGCTATACTGTTTTTGGGGGTAATTTACAGGGCAAGTCGTTCTCTTCGTCTGCCGGAAAACGGGCGTGAAATCAGACCATGAGCGAAACGGGACTCTGACAAGAAGATTTTTATCAAGTTCGCTGAGTAACAAGTGTAGTCTTCTATTTATGAGCTGGAATCTGAGTCTGGTGTTGTAAAATGTGCAACAAAAGGGTCAGAAATGATAGTAACAACCTTTATATATGCTGCCGTGCTCACTGTTGTGACAGCGATGCATTCACTGACCCTTTTCAGAGCGGGGATTGAATGCAAATAGGGGAGGGCACATTCGCTATGGGCTTACGCTGTGCTCCGGTTCAAAAGTTGTTACTGTTTTCAGTGTTTTGCATCATCTGGTTGTTCATTTTTTTAAAAAGGGGTTGCGTGCTCGTCTTGGACTTTTGTGTTCTGAATTTTTTGTAACTCGCAACGACAGGACATCGATCACTGGTCACATTATTATTATTATTTTTATCGACCTTCAAAGCTCTCATTCACAAACACGTTCATACAGCAGTTTACGGCGACACTGGGGGCATAAACTTTATAATGTAGCTACTTTACATGCAGGAATAGTAACCACTCTGCCACTGTTCACCCTTGGATTAGATTCACTGCCAGATTAAGATTAGTGTTAAATTGTCCTTTTTTTAACCCTGGTGAAAATGGCTCCTTTCCACCGCGCTACACTGTGTTCTACTCTTGTTTTTGAAATGAGCTCGGAGATGCACTGGCCCCGTTTCAAGAAGCAGGTTTAGTCCAAAACTCGGAGTTTTTCAACCCTGAAAAAAAGAGTTTTCAGTTTCACAGAGAGAGTGAACCTAAACCCTGAGTCTGTCGCTATGGTAACTCGCTCTCTGAACCGAAACCCTGAGTTGGTCGCCATGGTAACCCGCCCTGTGGACCTGAACCCTGAGTCGGTCGCTATGGTAACTTGCTCTGTGAACCTAAACCTTAAGTCGGTCACCATGGTAATTTGTTTTGTGAGCTACCCTGAGTCGGTCACCACGGTAACCTGCGCTGTGCACCTAAACCCTGAGTCGGTCGCCAAGGTAACTCGCTCCGTGAACCTGAACCTGAATCCTGACTCAGTTGCCATGGTAACTCAGTCTGTGAACCTAAACCCTGAGTCAGTCGCCATAGTAACTCGCTCCGTGAACCTAAACCCTGACGCACTCGCCATGGTAACTCAGTCTGTGAACCTAAACAATGAGTCAGTCGCCATGGTAACTCGCTCCATGAACCTGAACCTAAATCCTGACTCAGTCGCCATGGTAACTCAGTCTGTGAACCTAAACAATGAGTCAGTCGCCATGGTAACTCGCTCTGTGAACCTGAACCTAAACCCTGAGTCAGTCACCATGGTAACTCGCTCCGTGAACCTAAACCCTGAGCTCTGATTGGACGGTTCACTTCCTCGTTCTCAGAAGTAAACACAACAACACAACTCACTGCTTTGATTAATCAGCTTCAGGCAAATAGCTGAGTTCACTGAGCTGTGGCCTGAGTTGTTGCCGTACTGTAATAAATGTATTTAATGTCACATATAAAAGTACAGTTTGTCACTACACATATTTATCAGACCTTTATGTGCAGAGTGATGAGGTGGAAAATGACTTTAAAGTTGTAAAATAGAACTTAATGAGCTACAAAAGTGCAAATGTTAAGACATATTTGAGTTTTAATGCTCCACACGAATTATTCATGGAAGTATTACTTAACATCACACTTAAATATCAGACCTGGATTTACCCTGTCCTCAGTCACATGACCTCGTGTCCCTAAGATGGACGCCTCCTCTAGTCGTCCGTTGCCATGGCGAATGGTCTTTTCTCGTCTCCATTGATCGTGGCTTTTCTCCTCAGCTAAACTCAAAGTGAACAAACTCTGAGTGGTTTAACTCTGCTGCAAACCTGATTGAAACGTCTCAGATCGAAAGGTCAGATCCACTGACCCACAGGTTGCTGGTGCGATTCCAGCTCCCACAGAGGAATACTGTAGTTGTGTCCTTTGGCAAGACACTTAACCCAACCCATGATAGAATGTTGTTAGCATGTCAAAAACAGACCTGGAGTTGTGTTTTGTTTCATTCACACATGTTTAAGTAACACTTTATTATTAGACAAAGCTCAAAATGCTCAGTTCCACCTTGTGATGTCATGAAGTGGTAGTTTTCACATTAACATCTAACATTTATTTTACTTCAGTAGAGATAAGTGGCAATTCCAGGTCTGAAACCATCCAAACGATTCTAGTGAAGGTGTATGGAGTTTAAAAACACAGCAGAGCCTGGGTTTTTCCTGTATTACCACACGATGACATCACAAGGTGGACCAGACGTCTCACTCCAGAGTCTGGATTCTTGTATTGTTCCTCCTTTTTCTTCAACTTCAGCTCAAAAACTCAGCGTGTGATTGGAAGAAACTGGGGAAATTATTTCTAAGAGTCTGCCACATCCAACTACGCAGCAAAACAAACAGAAAAACTCCAAACCAAACAGTGAACAAGGTTTTTTACATCTGCTCTGGATCCAAAATTAGATGAAAAATACTGAGTTAAAGGTCAGATATTACTCAGAATGGACTCTTTTAGATTTGAACTATAATAGAATGTTGTTAGCGCGTCAAAAACAGACCTGGAGTTGTGTTTTGTTTCATTCACACATGTTTGAGTAACACTTTATCATTACTCAAAGCTCAAAACGCTCTGTTCCACCTTGTGATATCATGAAGTGGTACTTTTCAAGTTACTTTTACCTTTAAGTTCGTAGAGATTGGCATTTATTCCACGGCCGCAATCCAAATCCAAATGATTCTAGAAATGAAGGTGCATTAGTTTAGTTTAAAAACAAATTGGCGCACTTCCTCTTCCTGTATTACCACTTGATGACATCACAAGGTGGAACAGAGTGTTTTCAGTTTGAGAGAAGAACTCAGCTTAACCCTGGAGAGCCCAAGAACCCTTTCTTCTTTGGAAAATCATGAACATTGCATTAAATTACTGCTATTAGTTCACTGAACACTGAAATATCCACTTTCTCAATTTTAACCCTTTATTCCATAATTAAGAATTGGGGCCAAATTTGACCCATTGGGCTTGCTGATTTATCAAAAAAAAATATATAAAACGTACTTCTAGACGTTCTCCAAGCTATTACTAAAAAGATTAACAAAAAAACCCCACAATTTTACCAACCGCTGGTTTGCTGAGAAGACGAGGAGACGATTTTGTTTGGGTAGTTTTCCAGCTCAACAGGTCGGCCATTTTGTCACTATCATTTTAGTTCAATATTCATCCAGTAGGTGTCTCCATGCAGGGGCCAGATGTGGCACTCTGGGCTTTTTGAATTTTGTGAATAGAAACTTTACATATTGTTTTTTTGTTTGTTCATTTTGGGTAGCAGCAATTAACTGCGGCCAAATTTGATCCTGTGGGTTCTCCAGGGTTAAATGAACGTGTGTGAATGAGACAAAAAAACGTGACTCCGGGTGCATTTATGACGAGGAAAGGCCATTATAACATCAAAACAGCGTGATACGGCTGCTTTAACGGCAGCTGAAACACTATGCACATAAGTCACTGTTTTTAAACCCGTCCCTCCTCGCTGCGTCTCCGGGTCCAGCTCTGTGGGAGGCTGTATACTTTAGCCGGGTGTCACTGCGCTTGTAGATTACAGTGTACAATATATAAGTACACTTGATTTCTGTGTAGTCCTGACACTCATCACCCACTCCACGGCCGCCTGCCTGTGTAATACCGCAGCGTCGAACCAAAGCAGGGAGGGCCCGCTGTCGCCAAGCTAGCAATTTTAATGTTTCATACTTGTGCTGGCCAGCAAGCACATACAGATTAGCTCAAGGTGTCCTGTCCTATTGAAAGCCTGTATGAAAGTGAAAATAGATTGCTTTATCGATAGCACAAAAGAGCTTCTAGTGTATAATCTTGGCTGGTGGATAATGAGACGTCTCCCGAGTGTTACCGCCGCATATAAAGGGAGAAGGATTTGAGATGTGTAGTTGACTTTGGTGTTGTTGGAAAATCAAACATGAGAGGGAACATAAGGGATAGAGCGACGTATATCTGTGCCCATATGTAACTCTGCTTTTCTTCTATCTCTAACGACTTTGAGGCAGGGCCGGGTGATGAGGAAACAAAATGGCGCCCCCTGTCACGCACGCACTTCCTTCTACACTTCTTTTTATTTTCTTAATCGGTGAAACTTTTGGATTCAGCAGCGTCGCGTCATTTTGGTCCAGATGAGAAAATAATCCGCTGTTTGCTAGTGTGACATGCAGCTGTCCATAGGGGGCGCCGACAGCTGCATGGCGCTTCGTTGTGACAGCTCCCATTGGACACCACAGTTTTCTTACATGGAAGTCAGCGGATTTGTTTGTTTTATTAAGTCGTTTTAGATGAATATTGTGGTTTAAAATGTGTAAATTATAACAGAATGATCCACAAGTGTCATAGATTATAACTGTAGAACAATAGGGCTGATTTTAATTTGTAAAAAAAAAACAAAAAAAAAAAAAAAAACCTAAATGAAAAAGTTAATGATTTTTATTTTATTTTATTTTATTTTATTGCATTTATTTATGTATTTATTTATGTGACTATTGTATTTATCTTTTTTTCCATTGTATTTAATCAAATAATCACGATATATATTACTCCCCTCTATTTTGAGATAAAACTTTTTACTATTTCACTATTTCACTACCAGTCACAACAAATAGAAAACTGTATCTGCTCATGAAACATAAGATCGTGTTTATGTGACTGGACTTTGTGTCTTGTGTTTTGCAGACAGGGAAGAAGCCGGTGGATGACCTCTTCTCAGACCTGTGTGATGGGAGGAAGCTGCTGGAGCTTCTGGAGGGGCTCGCAGGACATGAGCTGGTACGTGCACATGTCTGCTCCTGTGTACACGGGTCCCAGGTTTATCTCGGGGTCACGCTCTAAAAAATAACCCGCAATAGGCGAAATCAGCAAAGTATCAGCTATTTTTTTACAATTATTCTATATGTTTCTTGTCTGTAAAACTCCTCACCTCACACTTTATACACTTTTCTCACACAGGCATTAACATTTTCTCACATTTCTCTCTTGTTTAAACACAAAGTTCAAACCTTCGTTGGTGCCTTTGTCGGTGCAGAACGTTTCATCGACATTGTGGGTTTTGTCGGGGAGAAAACTTGCAAACATACAGCACTTCAGAGTCACACTGCGATCCAACATTTATGTAAATTTGTCTGACACATTCTGTACTGTACAGGAGACACGGAGGAGACTGATGGACAATGGTCTACAGTCCCTCAGCCAATCAGGACACAGAACACAATGGTCTACAGTCCCTCAGCCAATCAGGAAGCAGAACACAATGCATTAATTTATTTCAATAAATTTTTCAGACCAAGTTTAGTTTGTTTTCATATCTGGCAGGCAGGACGACGGCGCCATCTGCAGTCCGACTTCTTCAAAACAGTATTCACGGTGACATAAGACATCGTTGCTGGATTAAGGAGGCAATAAAAACACAGAAACGTTCCCACGAGACTTTAAACCGGGACGAGGGGGGCCTTTTTACTGTCACACACCTGGGATACTCTCCTGAAGAAGTTGGACTGCAGATGGCGCTGTCATCCTGCCTCCACCGTTAGAAAGACAGCTCCAAAACTCATAGCGTTCGGCACGTCAAGGCTAGCAGTTATATGGGCGAATTTGGAGCTAGAGCCTCATTTACAGCTGCAACCGCGAGTATCATAGCAACCAAAGAGCCAAACCTGTTAGTAACGCTAGCAGGAGCGACCTCGAGGAAAGAGGGCGTCTGATTTGTCTGTTATTAATGTTCATATTTTGATTTATGGACAAAATAACAAAATAAAAACCCCAGGATCATGTAGAGTGGGTTTATACGAACATTTAAGACCATTTTAAGATATTTTATTTGGTATTTGATTAAAAATTAGCATAAACATTCAAATTTTACCTCTTTTTTGGAGTTAAAACTTGAAGAATAATAATAAATACGGACACAATAGTGAAATAAAAACCCCAGGATCATGTAGAGCGGGTTAATACGAGAGAGGGGACACAGCTTTTCAATAGAAAGTGAATTGGAGCCAGAGTCGATGGAACAAGAAGTGAGCGCATGATCACTTCCTGTTTAGAACACGACGGCTAGCAGGTTAGCTATGCCCATTATATGTAAAATCCATTGGGAGAGCGCCAGTCCAAACTGTCAGGGGTGAAAACATAATCTAATAAAATAAACGCGGTTGTGTGTTTGCAGGGATCTATAGCGCCTCCTGCTGGACCACACACTCAGCACTATTCGTTTATCCGCGTGTGTATAGCGCTCATTACAGTTCATTACAGTGCAAAGCCAAACCTAAGCCTCTTTAGTGATTACTGTAACTAAACACTGGAAATTATGGATAATCTTTACAAGGGATTTTTGTGGAGCCGCAGTGGGATCAATTGGGCTGAAAACCAAATCAGATCAAACTGGATGTGCTTCTGTTTTTAGTAATAACTCAGTCGATGTTAGAACAGCTTCACGGGTTTGTAGAGAACGAGCGTGAGGGAAGCAGACGCTGTTCTCCGTGAGCTTCCTGTGTGTCTGACAGAACTTGGCCTGTGCTCTGTAACTTTTCTGGTAGGTGGTTTTCGTGGAGATGTTGTTTTTTGGCCTGGAATGTTCCACAGTATGACATTAAATCAGACCTATCGTGCCGAGAGAGGACACGAGAGAGGACACGAGAGAGGAGACGAGAGAGGAGACGAGAGAGGGCACGAGAGAGGACATGAGAGGAGACGAGAGAGGACACGAGAGAGGACATGAGAACGAGGAGACAAGGGTGTAGACGAGAGAGGAAGCGAGAGAGGAGGACACAAGAACGAAGAGACGAGAGAGGAGACGAGAGAGGAGACGAGAGAGGAGACGAGAGAGGAGACGAGAGAGGAGACGAGAGAGGAGACGAGAGAGGAGACGAGAGAGGAGCCGAGAACGAGGCGACGAGAGAGGACACGAGAACAAGGCGATGAGAACGAGGAGACGAGAACGAGGAGACAAGGGTGTAGACGAGAGAGGAAACGAGAGAGGAGACGAGAGAGGAGGACACAAGAACGAAGAGACGAGAGAGGACACGAGAAGAAATGAGAACGAGGAGATGAGAGTGTAGACGAGAGTGTAGAGGAGAGAGGAGATGAGACGAGACGAGAGTGGGCGTGTCAAAGTGGAGGTGAAAACGAGGGTAGATCGTCAAAATGGCGTCTTTAAAATAAGCGATTAAAGATTTACTCAAACATGAATCACTTGAAATACAACTTCAGAGGCTCAATGAGAAGAAACATCTACACCGTTGCTAAAAACTCTGAAAAGTCCATTTTGCTGAATAAGTGTATTTAAAATTTTTTTCATTCTCGTTTTATTTGCTCAAAACTACATTGAAAAACACTGTTGGTGTGAGCAGAGTCGCCGCTCCATAGACCTTACCCCTCATAGACATCACCTGGTTGTGTGCGGGGTAATGCCGCAGCGTGGAACATTCTGGTCAAAGTAATAGCATCTCCATGGAGACAGGCAGGTGGCCGGTGCTGGAGCAGAAAAGTGCCAGAGTGCAGCTTTAGCTCTGATGTGGTTTGTGACGGTGAAGTGTTTTTGGGGCAGTGTTTTGATAAACGCTGCCCCCTGTGGCCTAACACTGCACTTGTCCTGTATCTGTTTAAGCCGAGACACTGTCCTCTGATTCTATCTCTCCGCTCATATTCTCTCACTCTCTCACTCCCTCGTTCTGATGTAGCTGCAGTTTGCCCTCGAGCGAGGTCTCTTTATACCTCTGTAATCTTTACCTCCATCTCTCCTTTGCTCTTTCTCATTCTCTCTCTCTGCGTCCCTTTCTCTCCCTCCCTCTCTTTGTCTTTCTTTCCCATACTTATTTTCTGCCTCTCTCCCTCTTTTTCACTCTCACACTCTCTTGCCTCCCTCTCTCTGGCTTCCTCCCTCCCTTCCTCATGCTCTCTTTCTCTTTCTCCATCTCTTCATTGCCTCTTTCTCCTTCCTCTCTCTCCCCATCATCCCTTTTTCTCTCCCTCTCTTTCGCTCTCTTTTGTCCATCTTTTCCATTCCTCTCTCATCCTCCCTCTTCTCTCTCTCCATCTCTTCCCCACCTCTCCCTCCCTCTCTCTCTCCCCTCTCTCTTCCCTCTGTCCCTTTCTCCCTCTCTTTTATCCCTCCCTCTCTCCTTTCCTTCCTCCCTCACTCTTCTCCCTCTCTCCTTTTCTCTCTGTATCTCTTCCCCGCCTCTCTCTCTCTCTCCCCCGCTTTCCTCTCATTCTCTCTCTTCCTCCCTTCTCTTCGCTCTTCTCCTCCCCCCTCTCCTCCCTCTCTCTCCCTCCACCTCTTCCCTCTTTTTCTCTATCTCTCTTCGCTCACTTCTCCCTCTCCCCTTTTCTCTCTCTGCATCTCTTCCCCGCCTCTCTCTCCCTCCTCCTCTTCCCTCTCTCTTTCTCTCTTCCTCCCTATTCTCTCTCTCCTCTCCCCCTCTCTCCCCCCTCTGTTTCCCTCCTCCTCTTTCCTCTCTTTCTCTATCTTTCTTCTCGCTCTTCTCTCTCTCCTCTCTCCCACCCTCTTGTCCCTCTCATCCCTCTCTTCTTCTCTCTCTCCACAGGTGAGGTTGGAGAGAGGTTTCACTCGTGTTCATTCTCTGAACAATGTAAACCGGGCTCTGCAGATCCTCCAGAAAAACAATGTGAGTCAGATCTTTATGTTTAACACTTTAGATTTACTCTGTGGATGAGGAGGAGAGGGGGCGTGTCTGTGGAGAGGGGGCGTGTCTGTGGAGGGGGGGCGTGTCTGTGGAGAGTGTGGCGTGTCTGTGGAGAGTGTGCGTGTCTGTGGAGAGAGGGCGTGTGTGTGGAGAGGGGCGTGTGTGTGGAGAGGGGGCGTGTGTGTGGAGAGGGGGCATGTCTGTGGGAAGGGGGCGTGTCTGTGTTTAAAGTCTCCTCCCCCTGTTCACGGTTCACATCTGTGTTTGTCCATAAAATATTCACTTCTCTTTCAAGTAGCATTTTATATTCCCTGTTCTACCTTCATTATTGAACAAATATATGACACCGCACAGCTCAAAATATATATAAAACCAAACTCCTAAATAAATAAAGAACTAAATAAATTAATTAATGAATTAATAAAACCATACTGCTCAAAAAATTAATAAAAATATAAATATAAAAAATACAACCATACTGCTCAAAAAATAAATAAATAAAACCTTACTGCTCAAAAAATAAATAAAGGTATAAAATAAAATAAAAAAAACTGTACTGCTCAAAATAAATAAATAAATAAAAAATACAACCATACTGCTCAAAAAAAATAAATAAAACCATACTGCTAATTTTTTTAAATACTTAAAAAAAATAATAAAATAAAAATAATACCATATTGTTAAAAAAAATAAAAATAAATAAAAGCATACTGCTAAAAAAAATAAAAATAAATAAAACCATACTACTTTAAAAAAAATAGAAATAAAAATAAAACCACACTTCTAAAAACAAAAAAAGAAAAATAAATAAAACCATACTGCTAAAAAAAAAAAAGAAAAATATATAAAATCATACTGCTAAAAAAAAAGAAAAATATATAAAATCATACTGCTAAAAAAAAGAAAAATATATAAAATCATACTGCTAAAAAAAATAAAAATAAATAAAAAATAAATAAATAAATAAAACCATTCTGCTCCATAGATAAATAAATAAAACCATACTGCTCAAACTGATCCACATTTTCAGAAGTACTTTGAAGTTACATTTACTCAAGTATTTACTGAACGAACAGTTACTTTTTAATGGATTTCACATATTACTTTCCCGTTATTATTTGGACGTGCACTAGAGGGGGACAGTGGTCCAGTTGGTAGAGTTTTTGTCCACTGATCTGAAGGTTGGTGGTTCGAATCCAGTTCCCACAGAAGAATGCTGCTGTTGTGTCCTTGGGCAAGACACTTAACCCACCTTTAAGAAGACCAGAAGTTTAAAAGCTTTTCCATCTTCACCAGTATAAATGTTTGTAGTTGCCGCATCGCCAAACAATCTAATCCATGCTCTGTCTTCATTTCTTCACTGAGACATTATTGCTTTGCCTTGAATGTCCCGCAGTAAAGCATTAAATTCATCTTCATTCCAGCTTCCATCAGTTCCAGGTGATTTTATGTCTCGCAGATGCCTCAGAAATCTTGTGCCATCTGCTTGTCTCTCTGGCAGTAAATAAGTTTAATGCCACACTATAGAACATTCCGGGCAGAGCAGTAACGTCTCCATGGAAACGAGCCGTTAGTGACCGCCCCGCCGTTTATTTCCTTTAAACTGGTCCAAATGTGTCATGTAGCTGTTGTTCATCCCTCAAGAAACGACACGACAACTTTGTATAAATAATAAATCAAACGTGAGACTTTCTGGACCGAGTTCGAACAGTAAAAAGTCTCAGTTTTACGTCCAACCAGGAAATAGACCGAACCCGAGTCTGGAAGCTGAGCCGGCAAAATGTTTCTGCCGCTCTCTCTCTCACTCTGTCCATCCCTTTATCTCTGCTCTCTCTCTACCTCCCTTTCTCTCTTTCTCTCCCCCTTCCTCTCTCTTCCCCCCTTTCTCTCTCTCCCTTTTTGTCTCTCTCTCTTTCGCTCTCTTTCTATCACTCTCTCTACCTCACACTCATTCTCTCCCTCCCTTCCTCTCCTTCTCTTCCTCTCTTTTTGTCTCTCACTGTCTGTCTCTCTCTCTCTCTCGCTCTCTTTCACTCTCTGTTTCCATAACTTTCTTTCTTTTGCTCTCTCTACTTCACACTCTTTCTCTCCCTCCCTCTGTTTCTCTCTGCCCTCTCTCCTGTCTCTCTGTTGACTCCCCTCTCTCTCTCTGCCCTCTCTCTGCCCTCTCTCCCGTCTCTCTGTTGACTCCTGTCTCTCCGTCCTCTCTGTTGTCTCTCTGTTGACTCCCCTCTCTCTCCCTGCCCTCTCTCTGCCCTCTCTCCCGTCTCTCTGTTGACTCCTGTCTCTCTCTGCCCTCTCTCCTGTCTCTCTGTTGACTCCTGTCTCTCTCTCTGCCTTCTCTCTGCCCTCTCCCCTGTCTCTCTGTTGACTCCTGTCTCTCCGTCCTCTCTGTTGTGTCTCTGTTGACTCCCCTCTCTCTCCCTGCCCTCTCTCTGCCCTCTCTCCCGTCTCTCTGTTGACTCCTGTCTCTCTCTGCCCTCTCTCTGCCCTCTCTCCCGTCTCTCTGTTGACCTGTCTCTCTCTCTCTGCCTCTCTCTCTCCCTCTCTCTGTTAACTCCTGTCTCCTCCTCTCTCTCTCTGCCCTCTCCCCTGTCTCTCTGTTGACTCCTGTCTCTCCGTCCTCTCTGTTGTCTCTCTGTTGACTCCTCTCTCTCTCTGCCCTCTCTCTGCCCTCTCTCTGCCCTCTCCCTGCCCTCTCCCTGCCCTCTCTATGCCCTCTCCCTCGTCTCTCTGTTGACTCCTGTCTCTCCGTCCGCAGGTGGAGCTGGTGAACATCGGCGCGGCGGACATTGTGGATGGGAATCATAAGCTGATTCTCGGTCTGATCTGGAGCATCATTCTCCACTGGCAGGTGAGTCCACTCCCCAGAACATCTGTGCTTTTACTGCTCAGGCTGCGCTTTTACGGAGCCATCAAAAACACGTCCCTGAGAAGCACCAAGATCACGACACCGGAGTTTCAGAAAGAGCTTGGTTAAAACCAAACAGAAATAATGGATTTACTACAAAATCCGTAAAATGACTAAAGTGATTCATGGTGATTTGATATGAACAAAGAAGTGACTGAGTGAGTGTGATGTTCAGTCAAATGAAGCTCATCGAGGCTGGAGCAGACCTCGAGTATCATAGCAACCAAAGAACCAATCCAGAGCGAGGATGCTGAAGGTAACGCCCCTTCTCGCCCGCACCACTGGTTTAGCAAAGAGCGGGCCCCTAGCAACGCTGTCAATCAAAACTGTTGCTAACGTTAATGGGAGAGAGAGAGAGAGAGAGAGAGAGAGAGAGAGAGAGAGAGAGAGAGAGAGAGAGAGAAAAGGAGGGAGGAAAAAAAGAGGGGGGGGTGGCAGAGAGAGAGGGAGGGAGTGAAGGAGGGAAAGAAATGGAGGAAGGGAGAGAGACAGAGAGAAAGAGGGGGAGAGAGAGGGAGAGAGGTAGGGAGAGATGCATGGAGAGAGAGAGGGAGAGAGAAACGGAGGGAGAGGGAGGGAGGAAGGAAGAGAGGCAGAGAGAGAGGGAGGGAGGCAGAGAGGGAGGGAGGGAGAGAAAGAGGGGGAGAGAGAGGAAGAGAGGAAGAAAGGGAGGAAGAGAGGCAGAGAGGGAGGGAGAGAGGAAGAGAGGCAGGGAGGGAGTGTGGGAGACAAAGAGGGAGGGAGGAAGAGAGAGAAAGAGTGGGAGGGAGACAATGAGAGAGGAAGAGAAAGGCAGAGAGGGAGACAGAGAGAGGAGACAGAAGGAGGGGGGAAGGGAGACAGTGAGAGAGGAAGAGAAAGGGGGTGAAGAGAGGTAGGGTTAATACGAATATTTTAAGACCAAAATGACGAGTCTGACAGCAGCAGTAACAGAGAGAGGGGACACAGTTTTTCAATAGAAAGTGAATTGGAGCCACAGTCGATGCAGCCGCTCATGATCACTTCCTGTTTGGAACACGGCGGCTAGCAGGTTAGCTATGTCCATTTATATTTACAGTCTATATAGCACCAGGATCACCTCAACACCAACACGTTTTAACTCGGATAAAAAGAAAAAAAAATGAGGCAAAGAAGAAGCAAAAAAATTACGTTTACTCACCTTAAAAAAATGTTAATAAATTCAAAAAACAGATTAAAAGTCAATGAAACATCCCACGCTTTAGTAAAGACAGAATCCCTAAACTGACTAAAGTGATTCACGGGGATTCGGATGCGACTGTACCAAGGCCCACCAGGAAATATCATTTTCAGATCAGGCTAAATTGGCGCATTAAGTGGATCAGCATCGACGAGCTTTGAAGAGCCAATATGACACAAAAATACGAGACAAAAGTGGCTAATTATGTAAAGAGGTGTATCCCAGAGATGAAACTGTGAGTGTGGAAGCTGCAGATGAAATGAACTTGTGTTTTAAGTGTGACTTTTGAATATGTGAATCAATAAAAACAAATATTATACTTCATGCTATTGTTAAATCATCACTTGTTGATCATTATGTCTTAATTTACACATCTTAAATCGCAATATTCATCTAAAACGACTTAAGTCCAGTGATTTCCACGTTAGAAAACTGTAGTGTCCAATGGAAGCTGACGTCGCCGTAAACGTCATCACAACAACATCACACATTTGTACCAAAATGACGACGTGATGCTGCCAAATCTTATTAGTTTTTTGGTCAGGAGGAAGTGACATCAGACGTCACAGTGGGCGTGAAAACGTGGATTGTTCGGCAAGATGGCGTCCTGAAAATAATCGATTAAAGATGCGATAATCCCGCTCTAAAAACACCTTCAGAGAGTAAATGAGAAGGATACAGCTATTGTATTTTACAGAATATAAGTTGCATCAGCCAAAAAATGCACAGTAATGAAGAAAAAACATATATTTCACATATAAATCACACTTGAGTATAAGTTGCACCAGCCAAGAAATGCTTAATAATGAAGAAAAAAACATATTTCACGTATAAATCCCATCTGAGTATAAATCGCAGTGGAGTATAAGCCAGAGTATAAGTTGCACAGGCCAAAAAAATGCATAAATATGAAGAAAATAAAAAAAGATTACATATACCGTAATTTCACGGCTATAAGGTGCGGTTAAAAGTTGCGAACATCGCGGGAGCGATGGATGACAGATGGCGAACACGCCGCGCCGGGCAAGTTACGCCACGATTTGTGAATGAATTGTGGATGCCTGGGCGAACGGTGCGACTTTTGTATGTGTTAAATGCAGAAAAAGCACGAAAAAGCATCTGTAACTGAAGCTGCGCCTTATAATCCGGTGCTCCTTATAGCCGTGAAATTACGGTACTCTAATCATGTAATCTGAGTGTAAATCGCACTGGAGTATAAGTCGCACCAGCCAAAAATGTATAATAATGAAGAAAAAAACATATAAATCACATCTGAATATAAGTCGCACCTCCAAACTATGAAAAAAAAACTGCAACATGGAGAAATGCTCTAAAAAAATAATTTTGCAGAATGTCATGGCAAATGAAAGTACATGTTTTTTTTAGTTTGTGTGATAGTTTTCACAACCAGGGGAGTGGACAAAAGGATTTCAAGGTTTAAGGGGCCCCGAATTCTACCTTCAGCTTATTAATTCATATCAGAGAGGGCCCCATGTGACGCTTCCTGATCCGGGCCCCGAAATCTCTGCCGACGGCCCTGTTCACAACTACCAATGACTTAGGTCTGCGGTCCTTTTCTGTGAGTATTTAAAGGGTATTCATCTGTTAAAGTTAAAGCTCCCTTAATAAGATCAGCGTAAAAACTGCTGAAGTGACAAAATATGTATTAAAGTACACGTATACGCTCATTGAAATGCACATAGCTAACATACTTTTTGCATAGCGCCTCATCATTATGTAAATACGCTCTTCTCCCAACGACCGCTAATGGTAAACAGCGCGCATGCTAGCAGCTCGATTTATTCCATATGTTTTTTATCACGGCCACAGAATGAACTTATAGAAAACATCTGATTATTTACAGCAGATTAAATGTTGAAACTTGAGGTTTGAATGGCCCTTTGTCTCATTCATTATTAGCTTAAATGTGTTTTGTGACGTATTTTGTTTCATGGGACAATCAGAGTGCTGTATTCTGAATACTTAGAGTACTTTTACACAAAGTTGTGTTATGTTATAGTGAAAAAAACATACTACATATAAATACAAACAGCTTTATTTTTGTCCTGTTTGTTCTGCAGTAATTTAGGTAAAGTTTAAAAAGGAAGAAATCACACACACAGTTTTTCTGACTAATACTGTGCTTTTCAAAGCCAAAGATTCATGATGAAGTATCTCCATGTACTCTGAAAAAGTAACTGGATCAGGATACAGTTACAAAATGAGTTTAAGTCCTGGTTTAGACCTGGTTTAGACCTGGTTTAGTCCTGGTTTAGTCCTGGTTTAGACCTGGTTTAGTCCTGGTTTAGTCCTGGTTTAGTCCTGGTTTATTCCTGGTTTAGTCCTAGTTTAGTCCTGGTTTAGACCTGGTTTAGTCCTAGTTTAGTCCTGGTTTAGTCCCTGTTTAGTCCCGGTTTAGACCTGGTTTAGTCCTAGTTTAGACCTGGTTTAGTCCTAGTTTAGTCCTGGTTTAGTCCTGGTTTAGTCCTGGTTTAGTCCTGGTTTAGACCTGGTTTAGTCCTGGTTTAGACCTGGTTTAGTCCTAGTTTAGTCCTGGTTTAGTCCTGGTTTAGACCTGGTTTAGACCTGGTTTAGTCCTAGTTTAGTCCTGGTTTAGTCCTGGTTTAGTCCTGGTTTAGACCTGGTTTAGTCCTGGTTTAGACCTGGTTTAGTCCTAGTTTAGTCCTGGTTTAGACCTGGTTTAGACCTGGTTTAGACCTGGTTTAGACCTGGTTTAGTCCTGGTTTAGACCTGGTTTAGTCCTGGTTTAGTCCTGGTTTAGTCCTGGTTTAGACAATGGTCTACAGTCCCTCAGCCAATCACGACGCAGAACATAATGCATGTTCATATGCTGTTAAAAAAAAGCATGTAATTGCACAAAATAAATTTCATGAAACAGCGAGATCGTGAAAAATGAACCGCAATATAGCGAGGAACAACTGTAACTCCGATCGTGCTTCGCCGTTTTAGCAGGGAACAAGCTCTTAGCAACGCTGTCAATCAAACCTGTTGCTAACAATAGCGGGAGCGTCATGGGGGAAAGAAGGCGCCTGATTTGTCTGTTATTAATGTTCATATCTTGATTTACAGACAAAATACGAACATCTGAAACAAGTCTGACAGCACAGTTACATAGAGAGAGACCAAAGTTTTTTAATAGAAAGTGAATTGGAGCCAGAGTAGCAGCTAGCAGGTTAGCGATGGCCATTTACATACACAGTCTATGGCCCAGACAGTCAGTTTCATTTCAATCCCAACACATTTTGTCTATTCCCTCATCAATAACTCAATGTCTCAATCATGCTAGTTTTGGCGTAGAGCTAATGGGCCGATAAATAGCTAAACGTACTGCGCTAATGATCTTCGGAGCGTTCTACACTTGGGAGGTTATCTCTTCATCGTTCTATCGCGTTCGCCTGAGTGTGTGTGTGGGCCCCGGCGCTCTCTGTAAAACAGCCTCTCCAATTAAAGTGTAAATGCATGCAGTGACCTACTCCCAAATGAGCGCACGCTTTTATTTTTTTACCCAGCAGGCCACATGTTACCACGGCGAGGCGGCTAGCGGACCGGGGCGCCGTGTTGTGGTGCTTTTGTGGAAGTCGGCTCGGTCCAAACGATGCCAGACGTTATTGTGAGCGGAACCTGTGGCGTCTGGCTCCTTTATCAGAGCGAGCGCTGGGTAAAAGAGCCGGGTTCAAACATAACTTTATTATTTCTCCTACTGACACCAATGTTTGTAAAGTAGTAGCTTCAGTGTCATATTTGCAAAAACATCTCAAGTTTAATGCCGCACTGTAGAACATTCCGGGCAAATAACATCTCCATGGAGACAGACAGACGCCAGATGCTCCACTATTAACATGGAATTTGCTTAATAAAATCACACTGTGCTGATTGGACGAGGCGTTAGGGGCTTGGTGCAGTTCACACCTTAGGTAAACAACTGTAAACAACTAGAGTGTGTTAGTTTCACTTTCAGTTTAAAATGTCAAGGCGAGTTTATCTGTTCAGCACAATCGTACGTAAACTAATTCAAAGAGCTTTACGGAATAAGAAAGATGTTAAAATCACAATATAACAAATCAAAACATGAATAATCATCATAAAATTAACATTAAAACAGAAAAGTGCAGAATAAAAACCTTTTTAGTCACAGCAGCTAAACAGAACCGAGCCTGGATTTAAACATTGTCAAAGTCGAGGCCTGAGTCACATCTTCAGGAAGAATGTTCCAGGTTTAAACTGCACAAAATTGAAACACTTATTCTCCAGGTTTAGTCCTGGTTTAGACCGTGTTTAGTCCTGGTTATGGCCCATTTTAGTCCCGGTTCAGTCCCGGTTTCATCCTGCTTTAGGCCTGGTTCAGTCCCGGTTCAGTCCCGGTTCAGTCCCGGTTTAGTCCCGGTTTAGACCTGATTTAGTTCTAGTTTAGTCCCGGTTTAGTCCTGGTTCAGTCCCGGTTTAGTCCCGGTTTAGACCTGGTTTAGTTCTAGTTTAGTCCCGGTTTAGTCCCGGTTTAGTACTAGTTTAGTCCTGGTTCAGTCTCGGTTCAGTCCCTGTTTAGACCCGGTTTAGTTCTAGTTTAGTTCTAGTTTAGTTCTAGTTTAGTCCCGGTTTAGTACTAGTTTAGTCCTGGTTCAGTCTCGGTTCAGTCCCTGTTTAGACCCAGTTCAGTCCCGGTTTAGTTCTAGTTTAGTCCTGGTTCAGTCCTGGTTCAGTCCCGGTTCAGTCCCGGTTCAGTCCCGGTTCAGTCCCGGTTTAGTCCCGGTTTAGTCCCGGTTTAGTCGTCAGACCTGCTGAAAAGACTGAGGCTTTATTTTTATCATCTTCTTGACTTAAGTACATTTTTTCATGTGATACTTTTGCTTTTAATTGAGCTTTAGTTTTTTTTTGCTCCAGTATCTGTACTTTTATTTCAGTAACAAAATGTGGTACTTCTTCCACTGCTGAAAACCTTTGTATTACAGGGCAACTTTTAGCAACATGTAATTGACAAAAAGGCAAGATGTGGAACATTTCAGGCAAAGCAGTGAAATCTCCATAGAGACGGAGGAGCCACAGTCTCCATCTAAAAGTCACAGAGGGAAACTTTAATCTTTCCCTGCAAATCCAGACTCGTCTCTTTTTGTGACACAATAAAAAAACTAACAAACAAAAACAAAATTACAAATAAAATCACATTTCTCTCACCTCATATTAACAGAGTTTAGGCTTCGCTCATAGATTCTGCAGAAATCCTCCATGTTTTTCAGCCCCATGTGAGATTTTTTTGCTTTATTTTTTTCCCGGTCTGGACAAACCACGCCTGTCCCTGATTGGCTAATCCACCTGTCAATCACGCCCACTAGAAATCAGGTAGATTCAGCGGTGACCAGACTCTTCAGGAAGTGCTGAAGAAGTGTGTGTTCTGGATCCCAGGCAACGTTTAATCAAAGTTGCCAGATAAAAGTGAATGACTCTGTGTCGTAACGTCTGGAGGATCAAAGATACAAACTCGGGGGAAAGGTTTGACAGAGTTTATTACAAACAAGGAAATGTGACGGAGCAGGTAGAAGAGAGCTGGGTTGACGTCTTTGATCCGGTCGTCCAAGAAACAGGATCTGGCAAAAAAACGAGAAAAAACAGCTGAGTTCTATGACCATCAGCACAAAACGAGACTGAACCAAGTGCCAAGTCCCTTTGTTCTCCCGACGTGGAGGCTTGATCGCTCATGGGCTGCAGGTGTGTAGTGGGTGGTGCCAGATCGTCTGTAACCGAAGCGTGCACCTGAGCAGACTTCGCGCGCTGCTATATCCCATCATGCACCGCACCTACGCAAAAAAGACACAAAAATGTTCATCCACTACGAAATAAACGTTCAAATGTTCGTTCTGGTTTAGGTCACCCACAACAGAGCGACGTGAAACTGTTAAATCTGAATAAAGATGTGCACAGGTCGTGTGTTTGAGGATTAAAAACCTGAGCAGCTCTGACACACTCGGGTTTATTCTGCAGAACATTTTTCTGGGCTGGTTTCAGGAAACAAAAGAAGTTACACTGAATAAAGGAAAGTGCAGTTATTCCCAGACAATAAGAAAAAGACGACATTATTATTATCATTAGAAATTCTTATTGCAAAACTATAATAAGAATAATATGATATGACATAGAAGGTAAAGAGCGCCCTCTACTGGTGTTCAACTGGTTTAGCCACAGATCAAATTAAATCTGGACCAAATACCAAATCGTTAAACTGCAATAACCCACTTTACGTGCGACTAACCAGTGTTCACTGGTTTATCGACTAGGAATGTATGAATGTTTTAACGTTTTAACCAGATATATTTTGTTAAAGTCGTGTAAAACTCGCTACAATTGGGAAAAAATCACCTCGAATGTTATATTTACCTGTTGATATTCAAAGGGATTAAATAAAGTAAGGATTTAAACAGCTGCGACGACGACACTTTGACTTTTCTTCAATGACATGATAAAGATTTTAAAATAGCGTATGTAACAAGATGGCGGCGACACCGAGGAGTACACACGTTCGGCCGGGTACTTTGGACGGTGCATTTGGCGAATTGGGATTGACACTTTGTGAAAGTTTCTGTTCTTCTCTTTCCACCAACGCTCAACAAAATTATCCAGACTAAAAATAACCAAAACACATCCCTTTTTCCCATTTGCATTTGTAGATATTTGACTTGTGTTTTGTAATCCGCCAACTTTAAAATGAAAAAGAATGAGTGAGAAGTGGGATGAAAACCTGTTACCGAAGAGGATACGGCAGAGAGCGGGGTAAGAATCCAGAAAGTGCACAAAAGCAGGAGAAGCCGCCTAAATAAACAAGACGAGGGCTGGAGAAGTCGGAGGCAGCAGGTAGAGTGCGGCGGAGCTACATCAGTGATGCAGAGGCGGCCACCCAGCCCTGCACACTGCTCCAGAACTGTCAGTCAAACCTGCACACGCACACGCACACGCACACACACACACACACACACACAACACGCAAACATCTCCGGTCTGCTACGAAAAAAACTTCAGTAGCGAGAATTTCAAAGTGTTTTTTTTTTTTTCTGATAAATGTTGTTTGGAATTACCAGGGATCACAAAAGCATCTGGAGGAGTTAGCGCGTTTGATAGCGCTAATGCTAAGACAAACGTGGGTAAAGGATAAGATTATGTAATGAGAAAAATGCTTTGGAAAGTGTTCATTACATTTAGCCTGAAGCATCAACAACGAGCGTTTCAAATCTGTTTGTGTTTGATATAGTAACATCTGGTTTAGCCGAATGCAGGAAAAAAAAACTGATGGTGTTGGTTTTGGTGATCGCAAACAGCATTTTGTGGTGCGTTTTCCGAAATAAAATTGTTTGTCTGCACCAGGGGTCGGTAAAGTTTAACCCTCAAAGAGCCATTTGGACCCAGTTTAAAGGGGAAAAAAAAAAAACAGCAAGCCGCAAGTACTTTTTGACATCTAAGATAAAGATAACACTGTATATTATAGTAAAAGATGAAGTTTAAATCTGTAACTGGACAAATCGTTGCAGGAGTGAAGACGTTTCGCTGCTCGTCCAAGTCTCTTCAGCCCCAGAACTGAAGAAGCTGCTTGGACGAGTGTGTGTGAATCAGACCTGGACGACTGAGGGTGTTTTACCTTTACGCTTATGAAATCCATGAAGGAGAATATCAGCATAAACAGATATATTTTCCCTGGTTAATAGGACTTCTGCTTCTGACCCTCTGCACAGCGTCTGTCGAGGCTGAAGTCACGTCCATCTGTGAGGCCTGAGCGGGTTTACCGGCTTCTGCGATAATAATATAATAAGCTTCCAAATTTAAACTACAATAAAAAAAAAAAAAAGAACTAACAAATAAAATACACTTCAATTAAATACTTATAATCAGTTTTGTCAAGCCACGCAGAGCCGCAGTGTAAGATCAAAAGTCATAATGCACAAAGTAAATATTGGATTTTTTGTGTAAAAGTTATGTCAGTTTTTAGTTTTTTTTTTATTTGACCTATTATCATGTATAGAAATGAGCCGTGTGCAGGCTTTACCACAGCACTTTATAATACTCAGTGTTGTACCAGCCTCACTCGTCTTAAGTTCACACTAAAGTCTCACTCACATTTATAAAACTAAACTCACCATTCCTCAACTATTGTGCAAAACTTTTCAGAGGTTTTAACCATGTTCTAGTCGTTTCTTCTCATTGAGCGTCTGAAGTTGTATTTGGAGTGATTCAACCTTCAATTGAGTTTAAGACCCATTAAACCCTAAATCCCCGTTTTCACCTCCACTGTGACGTCCGCACTTCCTTCTCCATTTTTTTTTTTTAATCGGTGACACTCGCAGGATTTGGCAGCGTCGCGTCGTCAAAAAAAAAAACATCTTGTAATCGCTCGGATAGCAACTTTAGCAGTTTACGGAGGAACAGAGCAGAGCTGAGACAGTTGTCCAGTGCAGACCCCAAGTGTATTTATTCAACACCAAAAAATATTTACAAAAACAAGAAAAAAATGTTAAAATAATCAACATTTCAGCACAGCCTCTACATACAGCGCCCTCTTCCTCGAGCAGACTGAGGCTTGTTCCTTTTATAGCACACCTCTTCAATTGGTTGAGCCCACTCTGTAGTACAGGTAAATACCCACATATCCAATAATGCTATTAAAATTTAGCTCTAGCAAAACAGTGTAAATATTTATTCAATCAAATTGGCCATTTAAACAGTGAACACCAATTTAGATAAAAGCTAAAATATAAAACACCCCTCCTTGCCAGCACCCAGTGGTCTGTCCCGGAACCTTCATAAGGTGCTTCGGCTCCCTGGGGTCTCATTTGGCTGAAACACCTAAGACAGACAACATGGGTGAGTTAAAAAATTGAAACATCTATCAATTATCTGATACCACATTTATCAATAAAACATTTAAACTTCTGTGTATTGTGTCCTTTGTTTGTGCGAGCCTCACAGATAGACCCATGTAATGGACTAGCTACATTACACATCTGCTACTTGCTAGTGTGATGTGCTGCTGTCCATAGGGGGCGCCGACAGCTCCACAGCTCTTTGTCGTGATGACGTTTACGGCGACGTCAGCTCCCATCGGACACCGCAGTTTTCTAACGCAAAAATCACTGGACTAACGTCGTTTTAGGTGAATATTGTGACGTAAAGAGCGACACGAGCTCAATCTATGTTAACATATTGATGTATTTGGTCCGATCTTGCTCTGTGATTCTGCTGTTGTTCTGTCGACTGATACAAACACATACTGTATACTGCAAAAGACAAAAAGTAGCAGTAAACACAGTTATTCTTTCCTACCCTGTGGCTCTGGTATAGTGAAAATCCCAGTGTGGTGGCAGATTTGTTGACCTGCCCTGGCTGTGTTTGTGTCTGCAGGTAAAGGATGTGATGAAGGATGTGATGGCGGGCCTACAGCAGACCAACAGTGAGAAGATTCTGCTGAGCTGGGTTCGTCAGAACACGAGACAGTACCCCGAGGTGAGACGCAGCCCGATCACAGACACCACCAAGTAAAAGTACACAAAAATGACACCCAGGTTGATCAGGAGCGCTGCACAGACACACACGGATTTCCTGGACAAATTGTACAGTGGCTTGGTTGCCCGTCCACTGATCTGAAGGTTGGCGGTGCAATTCCAGCTCCCACAGATGAACGCTGTTGTGTTTTCAGTGCTTTCAATGAAGGTGGAAAAGCGCTGTATAAAGATGTGACCATTTACCAATAATATAAATACTTCAGTTCAGTTTATTTTTGTAAAATGCCCAAAATCACTGTCACTGCACCACCCAAAAAACAGCAGTCGCCTCTTAGGGCTGAATATGAGAAGTGATTTAACCAACAGAAAGTTAGAAAATCAAGAATGAAGCAGACACACAAATTGATCAACAACAAATAAGCAAATGGAAAAGTGTTCCAGAAAGCCCCCTGTCCTTAGACCCTTCTTCTCAGCGACGAAAAACTCACAAAACCCAGTGGGAAAAAGAGAAACCGCGAGGAGAACCATTGTGAAGGAGAGAACCAGGACTAAACCAGGACAGAAACAGGACAGAACCAGGACTAAACCAGGACTAAACTAGGACTAATCCAGGACAGAACCAGGACAGAACCAGGTCTAAACCAGGACTGAACCAGGACTGAACCAGGACAGAACCAGGACTGAACCAGGACTAAACCAGGACTAAACCAGGACAGAACCAGGACTAAACCAGGACTGAACCAGGACTAAACCAGGACTAAACAGGATTGAACCAGGACAGAACCAGGACATAAACCAGGACATAACCAGGACAGAAACCAGGAGTAAACCAGGAGTAAACCAGGACTGAACCAGGACCAGGAAACCAGGACTAAACCAGGACTGAAACCAGGACTGAACCAGGACTGAACCAGGACTGAACCAGGACTGAACCAGGACTGAACCAGGACTGAACCAGGACAGAACCAGGACTAAATCAGGACTAAATCAGGACAGAACCAGGACAGAACCAGGACTAAACCAGGTCTAAACCAGGACTAAACTAGGACTAAACTAGGACTAAACCAGGACTGAACCTGGACTGAACCTGGACACAATTAACAAGAGTAAAAACGTCGGCTTATACATCGTCTCAGTGGATAACAGCTGTAGTGAAGTAGTAACACGAGCCCACAGTGAGTATGTAAATATTCTCTCTCTGCTGATAGGACTCTGACACTGATGGGGGCCGACTGTAAACGCTCGTACTTGTCACTTGTCACAAACTGAGCAGTGAGGAGTGAGTGGGAGTGAAGGGACCCGCCGGAGCTGCTCCTTGTTAAGCGCGCTACCACAACAAGGGCAGGGAGGTGCGCTATAGGACCACACAGACGGCAAATAATAGGCTTTCCAGGTACAAGAGACGGGAAGTGACAGAAGGGATGTGCACATGTCAAGAAAAGTTTCAGGAAGTGTTTATATTTATTTGTATTTTGAAGAATCCTGTGGAAAAAGTCACCCTGAGAAGTACTTTAGGCGTTTGCTTCCATATATTTAAGCGCCTCTTGCCTCAACACAAAGGAAAGATTCTGTATCGACGTTTTAATTGGTAACTGAAAACAGAAAATTAGCTTTTTTTAATGGTTAGAGTCGACGTGAACAGTGCATTTGCAGGATAAGAGCCTGTACTTGTGTTATCTGTAGTACTGGTACATTTTCAGATTGTTATGTAAGTACCACATACAGACACGGTTGTGGAAATATTTTAAGTAGCCCAAATCATAAATGTTTTTACTAAAGCTTCAAAGAATTATAATTGACTTGTGCCATTTTCTTTGTGAGAGTTTTAAAGAGGAGGAGGAGATTGTAAATGTCTAATGTGAACTCACGACTGGACCCGGCGATATGAACAAACGGTGATTGTTGTGGTCTCAAAATGAACGATTCTTTTTGTCAGACAGAACAGAGTCTGTTTACCTGCTGTAAATCTTTCAGCTGCTTCCTGTAACCTTCCTCAGAAGTGTCATGTGACGATGTAGTGATGGCGCAATGGTGTAATGTAGTGATGGTGTAGTCACGGCACAGTAATGATGGTGTCGTGTAGAGATGTGTAGTGTAATGATGGTGTAGTAGTGACGATGTAGTGGTAGTGTAGTAGTGGTAGTGTACTGGTGACAGTGTAGTAGTGATAGTGTAGTAGTGATAGTCTACAGGTGACAGTGTAGTAGTGATAGTGTAGTAGTGATAGTGTACAGGTGACAGTGTAGTAGTGATAGTGTAGTAGTGATAGTGTACTGGTGACAGTGTAGTAGTGATAGTGTAGTAGTGATAGTGTACTGGTGACAGTGTAGTAGTGATAGTGTACAGGTGACAGTGTAGTAGTGATAGTGTAGTAGTGATAGCGTACTGGTGACAGTGTAGTAGTGATGGTGTCGTGTAGAGATGTGTAGTATAGTGATAGTGTACTGGTGACGGTGTAGTGGTGATGGTGTAGTAGTGACAGTGTAGTAGTGACAGTGTCTAGTAGTGATGGTGTAGTAGTGGCAGTGTAGTAGCGATAGTGTAGTAGTGAGGGTGACGTGTAGTGGTGGTGTAGTACTGACGGTGCCGTGTTGTGACATTGTAGTAGTAATGTGTTGTTGCGGCATGTAGTATTTACAGTGTAGTCGTGACAAAGCAGTAGTCACAGTGTTGTGTAGTGACAGTGCAGTAGTTATGGTGTAGTAGTGATGTGTGCGGCAGGCTTCAAACACTAGGGGGCACCATAACTACTGCGCCATCACTTCACCGTCACAAACAAACATTCCTGTCTCACAAAAAGACTCGCTCATTCTAAGTTTATAACTGAAGACAGAATGAACCTTCACCAAAGATTGCGGTAGTATTTTCCTGTCATGTCTGGCCATGCTTTTATTGTAGGGAGTATTATAATAATCTGACGTGCCGCTCATAAAGGTATCCACAAGTAAATGTCAACAAGGACGGAGCTGGAGGTGTCCTTGGTTTACAGCAACACGACGGAAAATCCCCCTTAGGTAGTTTTATAATATGGATGATATTGTCTACACCGAGCAGTATCTGAAGCTTCAAACAGAAAAAAATATAGAACGGCAAACTGTTCTATCTATAAATAAGTATAAACAACAACCACATACAGTTTAAAACCCTGCCAATATAATGGTCACGTTTTCTGGAAATGGTCTTGTGAAAAAAAATCATCTTTTCCCAAATGGAGTACAAAGGAAGTGAAAAAAAAGAAAGAAAAAAATCTCTCTCTACATAATTTTAATACAGACTTCAAAGGCCTCAATGAAAAAAGGGTTTTAACATTACTCACCCACACGACTATTATAGACTTTCAAAGCGGGTGAATTCAGGTAAAGATCATCGATGGCGAGTGCAGGGTCATAGCTGTATCTCTGTGTAATATTATTCATTGTGTGTCTTCTTTCTCAGGTCAATGTGGTGAACTTCTCCAGTAGTTGGAATGATGGACTGGCCTTCAATGCCCTCATCCACAGCCACAGGTGAGGGACAGAGCGAGGGGGCTGGGGTACGCTAAGGACAGGGAAGATCCTCGCAATATATCCAGCGCTAGATTTTTTGTGAAGTTATTTTATAGGATTTCAAACAGCGTAATGAATTGAATGACCTGGGGTTCCTCAGGGGTCAATACTCAGCCCCCTGGATTTATTTTTGTTATAAATATTAAATGATATGTCACCTGTCACATTGTTTATTTAAAACACAGCTGCTTCGCTCAGTCTAGGACTAAAAGTTTCAAGGACAAGACCAATTTTTAGTCATAAGGAACACGTAAAGAAAATTAGGTAAAGACCAAAACCTGGACGAAATGATTCTTATGGGCCATAGCGGCTCAGTTGGTAGTGTTTGTCCACTGATCCGAAGGTTGCCAGTTCAAATCCCGCTCTCGACACTTACGTCATTGGTTGAGCTGCTGATTCCAGCTCCCACAGATGAATACTGTCGTTGTGTCCTTGGGCAAGACACTTAACCCCCCTCCTGTGCGTGTGAACGCCTTGAAGGTGGAAAAGCGCTACATAAAAATGTACCATTTACTTATGAAATTAATGTAACAAGAAATGAAATAAACAACAATTTGGTAAAGAACTAAATATTTTTCTATCTCTGTTTAAAAGCCTATGTTTAAACAGTATAGGCTGCATATGCAATTATTAAGGTCGGGCCGTGTTAATAATAGTGTTTAATCTTAGTTTTGTAGTTGTCATAGCAACATATCAGCTTATAAATTAGATTTAATCATTTCTGTTGCCAGGTTAGTGTAAAATTAATACATAAGATGTTTTATTATTAACATCAGGCCATGGTATTGAGGTTTTTTTCAGATTTTCATGTTGCCATAGTAATATAATCCTGAATGCTACTTCTTAGGACGTTTGGTTCACCTGAAGTGTATAATTTTATCTGTACTTGACTTCAGACTGTATATAGATCTTGACATCAGTATCGTAGAGCTTGCTGTTAAATAAAATAAAAAATCGCAGCTCGACTCTGAGACACATGGGTGCTGAGTGAACACGTCCAAATATAACTCCGCCTGCCTCAGCTCCACTCACTTAATTACAGTGTTAAAGAGTGAGGAAAGAATCTATAGGAGCGGTAATAAGACCACATAAAGCACTTTTACTGCCACGCGACGGTCAGCAACTTGGACTACGGACAATAGTGCTGCTCTGTGAGAGGATTCAACACTTTTTAAACACAACGAAAGTAGCAAGGCCCCAAAGAAAATGGAAATTGGGGAAATATTTTGGAAGCAAATTGAAAAACAAATAGAAAGGCAAGAATATTAGTTTTTATTATAGTGGCTTATTATTATGCATTATATTGGATGGAACGGAGCCACTTAGAGAGAAAATTACTATTTGTTAAGGCTGTGAGTTCAGCTCCATTTTGGATTGTGGTAGTAGTAGTAGTAGTATTATAGTAGCAGATTAATTAGTGATATTGGCAAGTAATAGTGTTGTTTTTTACTAGGGATGCACTCAGCCAATACTGGTATTGTAGCGCCAATAATGAAACATTTGCTGGATCGGATATTGGTTTCTAAATATCGGTTAAGTCGATATCGTGGTTGGGTGTCCATACATGTAATAAGATCATTTACAGGTTGTAGTCGGCTCAGAAATTCTCGTAATGTTTGAACTTTTATTCAGAAAGTTGTTTTGTCGTTATTTAAGCGGTAAATTACTCCAACTTAACACATTTAGATCCATTTTGTCTTATTTTATTTTTGTTTAAAGGGAAAAAAATGCTGTTTTCTGCACTGGTATCGGTTGATATCGGGTAAAGGCAGATACTTAAAGCTACAGTAGTATCGAACTGAAAATGCTGGATCGGTGTATTCCTACTTTTTACACATAGCTCCTGTACAAGTAATAGTAGTAGGTAACAACACAGATATTTTATTTAGTTTAGTTTTATTTTATTTTATTTTATTTTGTTTTAATTTATTTTAATTTAATTTGTTTTGATTTGTTTTGATTAGATTTATTTATTTATACTTTTACTTTTAAATACATTTTTTACTATTTAAAATTATTCATTTCTGTATTTATTTATTTGTATTATTATTTTCAAATTTATTTAATTCTTGTTACACATTAGAATTCCGATACTAAACGCCCACAGTTTTTCCATGTTGTGATATTTCCTCTTTTCTCTCCCGCAGACCGGAGCTTTTCGAGTGGAGCTCGGTGGAGAAGAAGACGTCGGCCATTGACCGGCTGGAACATGCTTTTAATAAGGCCGAGCAGCACCTGGGGATAGAGAGACTGTTAGATCCGGAGGGTAGGTTCACCACACACGCTCTGCACTCCACACGCACACAGGGCCAATCACGCTCTTTATTTCCTCCATCGAAATGTGAGGTGCCCCGCTGTGATTGGGTGTTACCACGGTGATAACTGCGGACCACCAGCAGATGTGTAAATTTGAAGAAATACTTAACTGGAAGGGATGTCCTCACTTGCCACTGAAGACATACTGAGTCCAGGAGTGAGTTAAGACGTGATTCATTCAGTAATTATGGGGCTATTGAAAAACTACTAAATATAATGCAAGAGAATCAAAAAGAACAGACAGATTTTTGTGAATTTGGAGGAAATCGTTTCAATCATACTTATTCTAAAACAGCAGTAGCAGAAGATCTTAAACTGAGACGTCGTACATCACTTGGCTAAAACTAAAAGCACTCTAAAACCCGTATTGACTCGACTAGAACTCCGCTTCCCATTTAAAGTGGCTCTACCTGATTTTCTTTCCATGTTTCTTTCCAAACTAAATCGTTTCGCCCCAGCACACGTGTAAAAATAGCTGCAAAAGTTAACATTACATCCAATTTTAAAGCTTTTTACTGTCCGAGAATTAGGATGAGCGCTGTTAGCATGCTAGTTGTTGTTAGCTTTTACTGCGACTGCAAAATCCCGGCCTCCGAGAGTTCTGAAAAGAGCTTATAACTCATAAAGGACACGAGTATAATCTAATATGGCTGCTACACAGTATTATTGTGAAGCCTTGTTTGAAAACGACACACATTTTCAGTTTATTTCCCTTCGTTCGCTCTCCCAGCTCGCTCATAAAAAACTCCTTTAATTTGATTGTGTGCCCAGCTGAGAGGAGGCCTTTCCGCTCGCACCACATCAGGGCCTGGTTAATCGCTCTCTGCCAAACGCCGCTCACATAAATCAACGACGGCATCAAATCTCACTGTATCATTCTGCCACCGCTTCAGCTGACCTCGAATCTGCCAGCGCACTCGTACTACAAACTGTCCGTCTGCATTAGAGTCAATCGTTTTAACTGCGCCGTCGTCGGGATCTGAGTTATGCGTTTTTACATTTCAATTCTGGGTTTCAAATGACGTCTGCGTGATCCCTCGGTCGTTCATTGTTTACCGTTTCTGTTTGTTAGCTAGCTGTGGAGCTCATTAGCGGCAGTGGCAGTGTCCAGCAGCAGGGCCGGTTCAGTCTATAAGCAGAGTGAGCAGCTGCTTAGGGCCCCAGTGCCACCAGAGGGCCCCCAAGAGCCCATACATTTATATTGAAAATAATGAGCGTAAAGTTTTTTTGGAAACTAAATGGCGCTCGCTCAGGTGTTTATACTAGTCTAAATATTCCTTGAAAACGATTAGATTTGTTTTATTTCCAGTAGCTAAATATGTTCTTTTTTTTTTTTTTGAGTCGAACATCCGTGTGGACAGCTACGCGTCATTTATAAATGTAAGCTAACTTTATTAAACTGGAACACATTCAAATTAACCAGAAACCAATAAGAAAATGTCAAAAATTTAAACATTTCTCTGGTGGAGGGCCCCCAGACCCCCCTTCCCTACATGTTCTAACTTGTTGCTGTTGTGAGCCTTTAGAATTTTCAGTCTTTTTATAACCGGTTGAGATGTTGTCTTAATTTTGTCAAACATGAACTGTCAAACGTGGAACTGAAGTGGCGAGGACCCCAATAGCAAATCCTGCTTAGGGCATATATTGGCTTTTCCAGAAGAAAAACTGTGTGAAAGTGAAATATTTTTTAGAAATTTTCCAAACTTTGGGTGTGGTCATGGTGAATTTTCCACAAAATCGCAAAGTCATGTTCAAAATGTAATTGATAATCTTTAATCACACATGGGTTTAGTGGGTTTTGGCCAAATTTGAAGTGTTTCTGATGAAAACTGTGCGAGGAGATGTCCTGAATGTGAGGATGTGCGTTTTTGTCGTTCCTGGGGTTTGATCCAATATGGCCGACTTCCTGTACATTTTAGGGCGGGGCCATAATATCATTTTTGTCATGTCCCGACATTACATTTACGTTCACTTTTTTCCAGCCCGGGCTCCCATTGGCCCAATGAAAATCAAATTCTGAGGGGGCGCTACCGAGTTTTTCTCAGGGTCTTTGGTGACACTTAGAGCTTGTCGAGTTCTAATTTTTGACACAACTCACTGCCCCCTAAAGGCTCGGGCCCAACCTGTCCAGCAGTAATCTGACCAGAACTGAAGAAGCAGCAAAACTTCACTGCTACAACGTCTCGTCCAGTACAGATTTGAATTTTCCTTTTACTCTGGGTTTGAAAATGAATTCTTCTAGGCTAAGTTACAGGTCAGGTCTGTGGAAGAGTGGTAAAAGGAACCACCCAATCACCCATTCACACACTTTCATACACCAGGACGAGGGAGGTTAAGTGTCTTGCACAAGGACGACAGGACCACTCAACCAACAATATTTATGTCGAGAACGGGATTCGAACCAACCAAAGCGCCAATCTTCAGATCAGTGGACAAACACTCTACTAGCTGAGTTACTGTCGCCCTCACACTTTAAATCACACTTTAAATCATTCCGGGGAAAGCAATAACATCTCCATGGAGACGAGCAGGGGGCAGACCCTCTACCAGAAAAGTTACACAGTGCATCTTTACATTAATATACGTATTAATTATAAGAGAAACAGGAGAGTAAAACTATGTCTGTACTGTGTTTTTTCTATGGACCTTTTTGTTTTATTCTGCTTTAATCCTTAGTGTTACCAAGTACCATGTTTCTGGGCAGTAGAGATAAGCGGCGCTTAATCCCTTTAGCTCACTTAAACCTTCAAAACACATGTTAACATATTTCACTCCCTTCATCACGTAGATTAAAGAAAACATGAAATAGCCATAACATTATGACTACCACAAATTCAGCCGAACACGGTTTAAACATGATCAACTCAACCTCTTCTTTTCTTGGACAACTTGGACATTTAAGCACGATTTTTTGTATAAATGGACATAGCTAACCTGCTAGCTCCAAATAGGAAGAGCGCATGGATACGCTTCGGCTCCAAAAAAAGCTCCAATACGGCACATTTTTCAGGTATTGTATCAGCGAGTACTCAGACCAAATTCCCTATCTGATACCACTCTGTATTTTCCAGAATGAGGACCTGTAGACTCAAGCACTGCAGCTGTTGACGTCTGCAGCTAATGCTAATGGTAACGCTAATGCCCAAAGCAGGTTAAATGCGGACTGTTGCACTTCTACAGACATTTAAAACATGCTAATAATGACGGAAAAGACATTTGTGTGACCTCTTTCATAGCTAATTTGGTAAAATAACTGGAGAGTACAGCCTGATAACAGCGCTAACAGGACAAGAGCGCTAACACGACGACAGATCTAACACGTCAACAGCACTAACGTGACAGCAGTGCTAATACGACGACGGCGCTAACACGACAGCGGCCCTAACACGTCAACAGCTCTAACACAAAAGCCGCCCTAACACGCCAACGCTGCTAACACGCCAACGCTGCTTCCACGCCAACGCTGCTAACACGCCAACGCTGCTAACACGACAACGCTGCTAACACACCAACGCTGCTAACACGCTAACGCTGCTAACACGCTAACGCTGCTAACACGACAACGCTGCTAACACGACAACGCTGCTAACACGACAACGCTGCTAACACGACAACAGTGCTAACACAACAACGGCACTAACAGGGCGACGGTACTAATACGACGATAGCGCTAACATGATGACGACCCGAAACACTTTAACAGCTCACACACAACACAACACAACAGCCGCCCTAACATGGCAACGCTGCTAACACAGTGACGGCGCTTACACGGCGACGGCATTAACGGGACAACAGTGCTAACACGACAACGACACTAACACGGCGACAGCGCTAACATGGCAATTCTGATAACACGATGCCGATGCTAACACCACAACAGCGCTAACACTGACTTTGTTTACTCTGCAAAATGATCCCTGTGCTCTGAGGATGAGCTCTTTTTCCAGGACGAGCTCTTTTTCCAGGACGAGCTCTTTTTTCCAGGACGAGCTCTTTTTTCCAGGACGAGCTCTTTTTTCCAGGACGAGCTCTTTTTTCCAGGCCTCTTTGTGTTTTTCTCATTGCTCTGTGGAACAAAGTAAACAAGAAGAAAAGTGAAAGAGCTTAAATCAGCACAACTCATCATCAGGACCATTTTACATCTGACTCAAACACTTTAGTCTCAAAGTCTCATTTATTCTGTCGATGTTTCGAGAGACTTTTATTTTTGCTCTGGTACTGTAACAAAAGTGAGTCTACTTCTACACACTATGCGGTATCGGACTGGTATCGGACTGGTATCGGACTGGTATCGGACTGGTATCGGACTGGTATCGGTGTTTGTGGGTCAGTAATATTTAAAACAGGTCAAATTAATATTGTTAAATGCAGTTTTTTGTTGTAATATCGTGGGATTTAAGGTCTAGTCGCAGTAGAAATGATCAGCTTCAACATTTGTTAGATAAGGGAAACTGCCTCTTGCTCCCCCTTGTGGGAGTACAACCTCATTACATCCAGAACAACACTAGTTACGATGATGTTGTTCGTTTGCGGCTTGTCAAAACCAAACCGCTCTCGCTCGTCTGCTGTTAATCCGTGGTTAGCCCGAGCATTTAAAACAGGACTCCTCAAAGCGTAAAACAATCAGTGTGAATGTTTGAAGAGCCACTCAAACGGCTCTTACCAAAACGACTCTGACACAATCTCATTTAGAACAATGGCTTTTCCCCGTTTCATCAAGTCTCCTCTCACTGACACCACGGAAACATTTCAATTGGAGACACTCTGGAGTTAATGAAGTTTTTCCAAATATCTAAAAAAGAAAATTCAGATTAAAAATGCACTATGGAGCTTTTCTGATGGAGGGTCTGCTACCTGCTCGTTACCATGGAGATGTTATTGCTTTACCTGGAAAGCTCCAAACTATGGCATTAAAATTAGCTACTGTATGTCTGTACTGTAGCTCTTTTTTAAAGTCGTGGTTTAGCTCTAGTTTATCCCTGTTTTAAGTCTTGGTTTAGGCCAGGGTTAGCCTGGTTTAGACCGATTATGGTCCTGGTTTCATCCTGGTTTGGTCCTGGTCCTTTCATCCTGGTTTAGTCCTGGTTTACTCCTGGTTTACTCCTGGTTTAGTCCTGGTTTAGTCCTGGTTTAGTCCTGGTTTAGTCCTGGTTTCATCCTGGTTTAGTCCTGGTTTACTCCTGGTTTAGTCCTGGTTTACGCCTGGTTTAGTCCTGGTTTACGCCTGGTTTAGTCCTGGTTTAGTCCTGGTTTAGTCCTGGTTTAGTCCTGGTTTAGCCCTGGTTTAGCCCTGGTTTAGCCTTGGTTTAGTCCTGCTTTAGTCCTGCTTTAGTTCTGGTTTAGTCCTGGTTTAGTCCTGGTTTAGCCTGGTTTAGTCCTGATTTAGTCCTGCTTTAGTCCTGCTTTAGTCCTGGTTTAGTCCTGGTTTAGTCCTGGTTTAGCCCTGGTTTAGCCCTGGTTTGGTCCTGATTTAGTCCTGGTTTAGCCTTGGTTTAGTCCTGCTTTAGTCCTGCTTTAGTTCTGGTTTAGTCCTGGTTTAGTCCTGGTTTAGCCCTGATTTAGTCCCGGTTTAGTCTAGGTTTAATCCTTGTTTAGCCCTGGTTTAGCCCTGGTTTAGTCCTGGTTTAGCCCTGGCTTAGTCCTGGTATAGCCCTGGTTTAGTTCTGGTTTAGTCCTGGTTTAGTCCTGGTTTAGCCCTCGTTTAGTCCTGGTTTAGCCCTGGTTTAGTCCTGGTTTAGTCCTGGTTTAGCCCTCGTTTAGTCCTGGTTTAGCCCTGGTTTAGCCCTGGTTTAGCCCTGGTTTAGTTTTGCCCAAGGACACAACGGGAGCGGAACTCAAACCTCCAACCTTCACCTTAGTGGACCTGACCCTCCACCATCAGACCTCCCATCACCATGGAGACAGGCCTGGGGCAGACTCCTGTAAAAGTTCCATGATGCACATAGACAGATCTTTTCCTCAGCTCTATATGTCTTGAAAGTGATAATCCGCGGTGCGTTTCTGCTCAGTATTCTTCACACAGGTATCTCCCACTGCTGAAATTTGCCTAATGTGTCTATGGGGAATCTGCAGTTCTAATAATTGAGTTTGTTTTGAAGCCTCTCGCTCACAAACACAATATGAGCGTCACATCTTTCCTGCGCGGGGATCATCTGAGGAGCTATTCTCATCCACCGTAATGACATTTGCAGTCTGGATATTTACACAGAGCAGTAATCAACCGTATTCATACATACATTATATCACCGCAAGTATACAGTGACTTCTGTGACTTCTGCATACGGCGATTTAAAGCGGCATATTACTGTATTTTCTGATCTGTTGTTTTCTAATGTCGTTTCCTCGTCACAAACAGACCTGGAGTTGTGTTTTTTAGTTTCATTCACATGTTTAACACACAAAAGAACCAGCATATTTAGGCTGCGTTCTTCTCTCAAACTGAAAACGCTCTGTTCCACCTTGTGATGTCATCAAGTGGTGATACAGGAAGTGCTCCACAGCTGTCCCTTCTTTGCCCATGAGTCAAGTGTCGCTGCAGTTAAACAACCAACCAAAAGTCGACTGTAACTAACTCTAACTCTTAATACCGCTAAGCTAAAGATGTACTACGTAACTTTTCCATCAGCGTGTGAATATTGTGTTTTTATTTCTACAAAATATCTCAGAAAGCATGCATACTTACTTTGAACAGGGTCGTCTCTCCGCAGATCCGACCTGTAACTTAGCTTAGTAGCGTCACTTGCTTGCCTACATGAAAAAAGGTAAGTTAATGCCATACTGGGGAACATTCCAGGCAAAAAAAAAAAGAAAAAAAACCCCAAAAACATCTCTGTGGAGACAAGCAGGTGACGGGTCCACTACCACCGAAGATGACATCATAAGGTGGAACGGAGCATTTTGAGCTTTGGAGATGCAGACAGACTAAAAATAAAGGATTAGTTTTTAAATTTCTTGTCTGAAAAAAAAAAAAAAAGTCTATGAAAACAAATATGTCTGAAAAAAAAAAAAAAAAAACAGTCTATGGACAAAAAATTATGTCCCTGTGCAGAAGATTTGAACAATCCCTGTATCTGTGCACTGACCCACTTTTATTTCAAATTCATAAGAAACAGTAAATTACACACTGGACATTTTTAATTATTTTTACTTCAATTTTTTGGGGAGCCAGATTAAACCTGAAAATCACATTAATTTGTTAAATATTCACAATGTACCAAACGAAATATTTTAACACAGTGGTCCCTGGTTTATGTTCTAAAAATAACCCGTAATAAGTGAAATCTGCGAAGTATCAGCTTTATTTGCAGCTGTAAAACCCCTCACCACACACTTTATACACTTTTCTCACACAGGCATTAACATTTTCTCACATTTCTCTCTTGTTTAAACTCTCTCAAAATTCAAACCTTCGTCGGTGCCTTTGTCGGTGCAGAACGTTTTGTCGACATCGTGGGTTTTGTCGGGGAGAAAACTTGCAAACATACAGCACTTCAGAGTCACACTGCGATCCAACATTTGAAGAAATGAAATGATCCTTGCTGGTTGTTTTTATTGTTTTATTCAAATAGGCTAATACATAGAGTCTAATTAAAAAATAGCTACTTTTAACCATGGTCTCGTTCACATATGTCAAACTCAGGCCCGGGGACCAAATCTGGCCCATGGTTTAATTATATTTGGCCCTGTGAGATCATATGAAATGTGCAGTAGAGCTGACCATTGGTATCTATTTTTCTATAATATTGAGTTTAGTCTGTGAATTTGTCTGTTTTTAATTTTGGCCCACTGTGCATTTGAGTCTGACACCCCTGTTCTAGTCGTTTCTTCTCGTTGAGCCTCTGAAGTTGTATTTGGACTGATTCATGTTTGAGTTTAATCTTTAATCGCTTATTTTCAAGACGCCATTTTGTCGATCGATTCCCATTTTCACCTCCACTGTGACGTCCGCACTTCCTTCTCCAGTTTTATTTTCTTAATCGGTGACACTCGTAGGATTCGGCAGCGTCGCGTCGTCATTTTGGTACAACTTTCAAAAAATCCCCTGCTCTTTAGCGTGATGCGCAGCTGTCCATAGGGGGCGCCAACACCTCCACAACGCTCACTGGACACCGCAGTTTTTTAACATCGAAATCAGCTGACTTTTTACTTTTATTAAGCCGTTTTCGTTGAATATTGTGATTTAAAATGTGCAAATTGTAACATAATGATCCTCAAGCGTGGTAGATTATAACTATAGAGCGACACAAGCACAATACGTTTTCTGCGCTCTGTAATTAATGACTCATTGCCGGTGTTAACTTCACGTCTTCCACATAATAAGATTTAAAATAACTTGCTACATAATACCTTCATAATATGTTTATATATGAGAAAATGCAATTACATAAGAAACGCAAACCTCTAATCATCTCAGTTACCCCGATAATGAGCCGCTAACATGCTAATTATGCATAGTTGACTTGTGAGCCTGGTAATTAGTCTGCCTTGAAATTGATACTCTGCTATACCTGGTAATTATGCCAGCTTGCCATCTCGTACAATTGGTATTATGCTAGGTTTGGGAACAAGTGAACCAAGTGCTAACGAAATATGTGTTTGTAATGACACCGGAGGGCGCTACTGCGGTCTATGCGTGCTTTTTTTCCAGAGAATTTATCGAGCAGTTTGTTTTCCGCTGTCAAACAATAACCCCAGTTTGCCTCCTCTCTGCAGGACTTATAAATCTTATCCTAAAAAAAAAAATCTTTATCTTTCTGTCTGGCTGTGGCGCTCCGTAGATCTTGTAGTGCAAACATGTACATAGAGTCTATTGTCTTTTGGGCTCGGGCTATTTTTCTTTTGTTCCCATTGACTGCACTGTCCATTACTTGCACTGTCACAAATTCTGCTATTTGTTACACTGAGGTTCTCAAAATGTGGGACACGTACAACTGGTGGTACAAGTTCTGTTCAAGTTCTGGTTTATGAAAACTACAATTCTGCGGTGGCTCTTTTAGTTTTGATTTATGTCTGGATTAGTCTAGATATAACCTTGGTTTAGTCTTGGATTAGCCCTGATTTAGTCCTGATTTAGTTCTGGTTTAGACCTGGTTTAGTCCTGGTTTAGTCCCGGTTGAGTCCCGGTTTAGTCCCGGTTTAGTGCTAGTTTAGTCCTGGTTTAGCCCTGGTTTAGTCCTGGTTTAGTACTGGCTTAGCCCTGGTTTAGCCCTGGTTTAGCCCTAGTTTAGTCCTGGTTTAGTCCTTTTTAGCCCTGGTTTAGCCCTAGTTTAGTCCTGGTTTAGTCCTGGTTTAGCACTGATTTAGTCCTTGTTTAGCCCTGGTTTAGTCCTGGTTTAGCCCTTGTTTAGTCCTGGTTTAGCCCTGATTTAGTCCTGGGTTCGTACTGACTTAGCCCTTGTTTAGTCCTAGTGAAGTCCTGGTTTAGTCCAGGTTTAGTCCAGGTTTAGTCCTGGTTTAGTCCTGGTTTAGTCCTGGTTTAGTCCTGGTTTAGCCCTGGTTTTGCCCTGGTTTAGCCCTGGTTTAGTCCTGGTTTAGTCCTGTTTCAGTCCTGTTTCAGTCCTGTTTCAGTCCAGGTTTAGTCCTGGTTCAGTCCTGGTTTAGTCCTGGTTTAGCCCTGGTTTAGTCCTGGTTTAGTGCTGGTTTAGTCCTGGTTTAGTCCTGGTTTAGTCCTGCTTTAGTCCTGCTTTAGTCCTGCTTTAGTCCTGCTTTAGTCCTGCTTTAGTCCTGATTTAGTCCTGATTTAGCCCTGCTTTAGTCCTGCTTTAGTCCGTCTTTTCTTAACTCACCTCTGCTTAGGTCCCACTGCAGTCTCCTGGGTTGGTTTAGCCCTGGAGCTCGCAGTAGCCTTTATTACAAACAGTAGCTTTTGGCCAGTCTAAACCTTCGCTTATCTCAGAATACACAAGTCCATTTGAGATTCATGAGCAGGGAGGCCGCTGCTCCTGTCCGCACGGCTCACCAGATGTCGGAACTGTTGCCACATGGCCAGAAATACAAAACATCATTATATTTTGTGGACAATTTCATTCAGATTTTGCAGTAGAAAATGCAAAATTGCTAAAATGCTAGAACGCTAAATGCTACTTTGATCAACAGTTTGAATGAAAATAGTGCGGCTTTAGCAAGAAATAAGTAGTATTAAGTATTTTGTAACAGCAACAACTCTAAAATAAAACAAAAAAGATATATTTGGACGATAAAATCCATCCAAAATAATCCGTATTTTCCCGTTTTCAGACGTGGCGGTGCCCAACCCGGACAAGAAAAGCATCATCATGTACGTGACCTCCCTCTTCAAGGTCCTCCCTCAGAGCATCTCCATGGAGGCCATCCAGGAGGTGGAGACGTTACCGCGGGCAACCTCCTCCGCTACCCGGGTCACCACTGAGGAGCATTACCAGATCCAGACCCAGCAGCGCTACTCCCAACAGGTCAGTGTGGGTACTGCAGTCTGTGCCATTACATTAGGTGAAATCCATTAGTTGATGCAAATGTCAGTTATTAAAGCAATAACGTCTCATTTTACCACTTTAAATTTTGCCTGTTTCTGACTGACTCCACCCACTTTAATGAAACTGTTGACTGACACTTGCACTGACCAATCACAGCTCGTTAAAACTACCAGATTTTCACTTTCTAGTTCATCTGGGTGCTATTAACTCTGGTTTTAAACTAAGCTAATGCTAATGCTATGCTCATGAATGTAAAAGCTGGAAGGACTGTCTGCTGTAAAAAATGGTCTCTTTTGGGTAACTTTGCCATCTCAAATTATATATAAAATGACGGACAACAGCCAATTAAACCAATAAGCTCCTCCCATCCCATTAGAACAACCAATCAGAACAAACATCTCACCATAAACCACACAAACCTACCGTTATTTAGTAACATTAAACGTTATATTGGTGATCCTTTCCTTATCTTATGCATATGCTAAGTAATGCTAATGCTAATCCATGGCTTGTCTGAATGTCCACACTATTCCCTATAGGGGGCAGTATTTAGAGGTCACGTCATTTTTAGTGGTGTCTGAATGAGCAGTTGGTGAGAAAATAGTGCAGTCCAAATTTCCCACACTGCACCTGGGCATCAGTGGTCAGTGGAGTGGTTAGTTTAGACCACAATGCATTGCGAGAGTTGGAAAAACAACAGCGACAGGTGTTTAACTGGACACAACACGACTGAATGACGCAGATAGAAGCGCTGGTTTATCGCTCTGTTGTTCCTCATTATGAATAAAACAACTTTATGGCGAAAAGTTGCTAGCGTTAGCCGTTTACCTTAACTTGAGTTGGTAAAAGAGCGATAATTTCCACATCTCTCTGTGAACGAGGCACTATAGAGTAGCTAAAGAGTGTAGTGAATAAGGCGTTAGGAGCTAAGGGGGACATTCGGACACTGCCCATGTTTACATTTTACAGCTACCATCCGAGCGGCCATTTTGTTCAACGTTTTATTAATATTACTCAGCTCATAAGACAGCCCAGCCTCTGTCCCTTTCCGTATCAGTTCCAAACAGGATTACAGCGTTGCATTGTAGTTTCACCGGCATCTCGCTATATCTGACTCACGGCATTATCTGGGAGCCTAAATGAGCCCGTGCTGTTGAAAGTGGCTCAAAGTGTAGAGATGAAAGAGCCCGGACGATGATACTTGGGCAGAGATTGGATAAGTCGTGCCAAACAAATACGAAATACCACAGGCTGCGTTTTAAATCACAACTTGGAAATGTGTTGTATAAAATAGCATATGATATTGTACCTCAGACTGTATGTATAAATGGACATAGCTAACCTGATCGCCGCCACGTTCCAGACAGAATTGAGCAAGGGCGCGATTCCGGCTCCATTGACTCTGGCTTCAGTTCACTTTCTATTGAAAAGCTATCTCCCTTCTGTCTGTAACTGCTGCTGTCAAACTCGTCATTTTGGTCTTAAAATGTTCGTATTAACCCGCTCTACATGCTCCTGCTCTTTTTATTTCGCTATTTTGTCCATAAATCAAGATAAGAACATTAATTACCCAGAGGTCTCTCTTGGTAGCGTTAGCAACAGGTTTGACTGACAGTATTGCCCATTTCCTCCTAAACCAGTGGCTCTATACAGTCTATGTATTGTACCTATCAATACAGTTAGCGTAGCATCCCTAGCAAGCACCAAGTATTTCATTCACGGTTACTTTTTTTACCTGACTGCTTTGTTTTTGTTTTTGATTATTGTTAAGGGGAAAAAGCTGATCTTATGTCGTGCTAAAGCCTAAAAAGAAGGGCATCTGGCTTAAAATCTTGAGGATTGGCACAAAACACAATTGGCTGTGGTGACTGTATTTGGCTAATTGTTCAGTTTGTTCTATTATACTGGAATATTAGCCTTATTGTTCATGCGCAATTATGCTAGATGTTGTTGTTAGCATAGCATTGATAGGGTTAGCTATTGTTTTTGTAGCAGCACAGCAAGCGTATGTTTTATTTCATCTCCAAGTACAACTTCGAGAGGGTCAATCAGAAGAAACAACAACTAGAACATGTTTTAAAGCTCTGAAAAGTCCATTTTGCAGAACAGGTCTGATTTAACTTAAGCATTATCGTCCTGTCTCTACTTTTGGCCCTCCTTTGAATTAATGAAGCTGTGTTTTATTAATTGAAATCTATATTTAAGCCTGAAGCACTTTAAAAAGTCTGGTCCAGTTATCAAAAGGTCTCTGTCTCTTACATCCAGTTTGTATTCACTGACTGGATTCTTTTCGCTCCTTAGAATAAAAATTGACCGCTAAATTGGAGCCTTGTGAATAATAGCTGAAGTATATGACCTTTTGAGTTAAGTAGAAGTCTGTGTCGCCCCGTCTCGCCGAACACAGTCCAGAGAGGGAGCTTCCTGAAATCACATTATTATGAGCTCTTGTGGCTAATCGGTGGTACATAAAAAAATCAGATATAGCTCAATATTGACGCAGCACCTCCTCACTCCTCCTGCAACCCATCAAATCACTACTGTAGACTGTTTATATAAATGGACATAGCTAACTGCTAATCTGGCTCCAATTCACTTTCTATTGAAAAACTGTGTCCCTTTTCTCTGTAGCTGCTGCTGTCAGACTCGTCGTTTTAGTCTTAAAATGAACCCTTTACATGATCCTGGTGTTTTTTTTCGTTATTGTGTCCGTAAATCAAGACATGAACATTCATAACAGACAAATCAGGCGTCTTTTTTCCCCGAGGTTGCTCCCGCTAGCATTAGTTTGATGACAGTAATAATGCTTTACACTTGTATCAAAGCCTCTCAAAGCGCTACACTGAAGTCATTATTCATTCACTCCACACTTGGTGATGATAAACTACTATTGTAGCCACAGCTGCCCTGGGGTAGACTGACAGAAGCGAGGCTGCCAGTTTGCGCCATCCGCCCCTGTACCCCGATCATTCACACACACACACACCACTTTCATACCACGACAGAACTTTGGTTGCTATGGACTCGATCCTCACGGGGGACAGAATGCTCTAACACTGAGCCACCGTCGCCCCCGCTGAGCTCCCTGCTAAACCAGTGGTGCGGGCGGGTCCGTTACCTTCAACAGTTCTATGATTGGCTCTTTGGTTGCTATGATACTCACGATCAGAATTCACACTCATTTCATCGACTTCTTTATACAGTCTATGGTCCAAAGTTAAACAGTTCTATATTAAATGTAAAAAATTAATACAAAACTAACTTTCCTAGTGCGCTATGCTAGCACAAGGAAAGTGTGAGGAAATCCTAACTACAAAAACTATAAACTGCGCTATTGCTAACATGGCACAGCACAGACATTCATACACCAGAGTACTCAGACGCTGGGGACAACGAGGGTTAAGTGTCTCTTTGGCTCTTTAGTTGCTCTGATACTCGCAGTCGAAATTCCTAATATGCAACTCGTCTCCAATTTAGCCGCTATACCTGCTCTAGCCTCGATGATTTTCATTTGACTGGAGCTGAACGCTGTGGGTGACATCACTCTCACTACTAAAAACTCACTTGTTCAACTCGTCATTCCCATCATGATTTACACTTTCGTCTTCTACCGTTTTATCGTTTGTGAAGCATCGTTGAGGGTCCAAAAAAGCGCTACATGAATCCGATATGGTATTATCATTATCATTATTATTAATTGCTCCACCAAGGCATTACTCTAATACAGGAAGTGCTCCACACACCTTCACTTGAATCATTTGGATCATTTCAGTCGTGGAATTGCCAATCTCTACTGAACTAAAGGTAAAAAGCAGCACTTCATGACATCACAAGGTGGAACGGAGCATTTTGAGCTTCGGAGATGTAGCCAGACTAATAATAAAGTTACTCAAACATGTGTGAATGAAACAAAACACAACTCCAGGTCTGTTTTTGTTATAACACGGCTGAACAATAGTGCGTTTTGTGTAATATAGAACCTTTTAATCAGAAATCGACTTGGACACAATGGACTATGGAATATCAAATAAGTTTTTCTCATATCGTGCGGCACTAGCGGGTTGGTGCATGGAGATGAGGGGTTCATAGAGAAGAGGAAGAGGAGGAGGAGAGATAGTGACAGCAGACATAATAAGGCTCGGCTCGTGTCTGTCAGCATCACAGCGTCCTGTCACTGATACTGACGGAGAGTCTCGAGCTCGTGAATGCTGCAGAAGATTTTGGATTTAAGTGAACGTAATCCCACAGCTGCATTTTGGGTTATTTTTTGACTATGCGTGTGTTAATGTGATTATAACGATTTAAAACATGTTCTAGTCGTTTCTTCTCATTGAGGCTCTGAAGTTGTATCTGGGGTGATTCATGTTTGAGTTTAATCTGTAATCGACTATTTTCAAGACGCCATTTTGTGGATCAGTCCCTGTTTTCACCTCCACTGTGACCCGCCCACTGTGACATACACCACGCCCACTCTCGCCTCCTCTTTTTCATCTCCTCTCGTGTTCTCTCTTGTCACCTTGTTCTCATGTCCTCTCTCATGTCCTCGTGTCCTCTCTTGCCTCCTCATCTTCTGTCTCGTCTCCTTTCTTGTCTACACCCTCGTCTCCTTGTTCTTGTGTCCCCTCTCGTGTCTTCATTCTTATGTCCTCTCTCGTCTCCTCTCTCATCTCCTTGTTTTCGTGTCCTCTCTCGGCTCCTCATCGTCTCTCTCGTCTCCTTTTTATCATGTCCTCTCGTCTCCTCGTTCTCGTGTCCTCTCGTGTCCTCGTTCTCGTATCCTCTATTGGCTCCTCATCTTCTCTCTCGTCTCCTCTCTCGTCTACACCCTCGTCTCCTTGTTCTCGTGTCCTCTCTCATGTCTTAGTTCTCGTGTCCTCTCTCGCCTTCTCTCTCGGCTCCTCATCGTCTCTCTCGTCTCCTCATTCTTGTCCTCTCGTCTCCTTGTTCTCATCTCCTTGTTCTCATCTCCTCTTGAGTCCTCTCTCATCTCCTCGTTCTCGTGTCCTCTCTCGGCTCCTCATCTTCTCTCTCGTCTCCTCGTTCTCGTCTCCTCGTTCTTATGTCCTCTCTCGTCTCCTCGTTCTCGTGTCCTCTCTCGGCTCCTCATCTTCTCTCTCGTCTACACCCTCGTCTCCTTGTTCTCTCATCTCCTCGTTCTCGTGTCCTCATTCTCGTCTCCTCTCTCGTCTACACCCTCGTCTCCTCGTTCTTATGTCCTCTCTCGTGCCCACTGTGACACGCCCACTGTGACGACTGAGGGATTACCCAGACTCCTCCACACCATAAACTGAACATCTAGATACAAATTAAATAAAACTAACTTCATTATATTGATCACATATCCAGTATAATAGCTTTCAATAAAATAAATGACTTTTGCGACTGTGAAAGTATCAGTTTCAGTTCCATGGTACATAGTGATATGACAGTATTGACTTACAAGGAAAACATGGTGCTCATATAACATTAAAATTAAGTTATATTGCACGAGTGTTACTAACTACATTATATTATGAGTCTAAAGTTTCAGTGAGATGATTATGGAAGAAGCTGAGAGCACCGATCTGTAACTATCTTCCAAAACAAAGCCACCATTTTGTTTCGGGCTTTACACAAACGCCTCGGGAGACGTGGGTTTGCCAGATTATCTTCACATGGGCGACGCAGCACGGCCTAAGAGAACCATATCATGCTCGAATAGTCTTACAGTGGAACAAAGTCCGCCGTATGGGAGCCGCTACTCGTCACAAACGCACACAAACGCACACAAACACAAACGCACGCACATGTTGGGTTTCCATGCTTCTTGAGAACATTACATCGATTTTATTTCCTGGAGACTGATCTGAACCTTAAAGTCCGATATGGACAAAATGGACTCTTGTGAGTGTTAAGTCATGTTGTAGTGCTGTTACAGTCTCAAGAACAGACCTGGAGTTGTGTTTTGTTTCATTCACACATGTCTGAGTAATCCTGTATTATTGGTCTGTGTACATCTCCAAACCTCAAAATGCTCTGTTCCACCTTGTGATGTCACAAAGTGGTAGTTTTCCCCAGTTAACAGCTGCATAAGTGTATATATCTACCTTTAGTTCAGTAGAGATTGGCAATTCCACGGCTGAAATCATCTAAATTATTCTAGAAATGAAGGTGTGTGGAGTTTAGAAACACAGTGGAGCACTTCCTGTATTACCACATGATGACATCACAAGGTGGAACAGAGTGTTTTCTGTTTGAGAGAAGAACTCAGCCTAAATATGCAGAGTTTGTGTGTTAACTAAAGCTAACCACACTAAAGCTAACCACTTTGCCCATCTGCTCACCTACCGCTCTAAAGCTAACCATGCTAAAGCTAACCACTCTGCTCACCTGTCAATCTAAAGCTAACCACACTAAAGCTAACCACTCTGCCCATCTGTCAGTCTAAAGCTAACCACACTAAAGCTAACCACTCTGCTCACCTGTCAGTCTACAGCTAACCACGCTAAAGCTAACCACTCTGCCCATCTGTCAGTCTAAAGCTAACCACTCTGCTCACCTGTCAGTCTAAAGCTAACCACTGTGCTCACCTGTCAGTCTAAAGCTAACCACGCTAAAGCTAACCATTCTGCCCATCTGTCAGTCTAAAGCTAACCACGCTTAAGCTAACCACTCTGCCCATCTGTCAATCTAAAGCCGTCCTGGGAGCATCAAACCCCGGCACAATCACTCGTAAATTAAAAGTTCTTTGTCCTGTGGAAGTGCGCACACCTGTTGTCACGGCTGTGGGGGACGAATTGGTGTGAACGCAAATCAGGAACTGTCCAAATGTTACAAGAGCAGCTGTCTTTAAGAATTGTTTCACTCGACAATAGCGCTGCGACATATGCTTCCATCAAATGCTACGCTACATGGGCCATGGGACAATGATTATAGTGTTGAACTAAAATACAAGTTGTACAGACACGGTTGTTTTGTATTCTCTCGTTGTAGTACCAGAAGTAACTGCTGCTCAAATTGGTGTAGCTTCTTGTATCGCTATGACTTGGAAAGTATCTGTAGAGGTGGATTATGCCGGTAAATATTGGTCAGTTTTACATCAGTTAAGTGTTAATCTATGGAGAAAAACAAAAAGTACAAAAATACAGGAAGGACAACTGTCTACCTATGTCATCAACACCAAAAATCCCATCCAAAATGCAGGGACAATAGGCTGAGTGCACAACAGCGCCCTCTACCTCACTGTTATCGTCACTACTTCCTGTCCAGTTTTATCTCTATGAGGTTTTTCCCCGAGTCAAGTTAAAAGGTATAAATGTTTAAAGATCAGGCAGTGGACAGGGAGCTGCAGGTGGGTTAGGGGTCAGAGGTCAGGGGGTCAGGGTCAGGGAGTGGACAGGAAGCTGTTGGTGGGTTAGGGGTCAGAGGTCAGAGGTCAGGGGGTCAGGGTCAGGGAGTGGACAGGGAGCTGCAGGTGGGTTAGGGGTCAGAGGTCAGGGGGTCAGGGAGTGGACAGGGAGCTGTAGGTGGGTTAGGGGTCAGAGGTCAGAGGTCAGGGGGTCAGGGAGTGGACAGGGAGCTGCAGGTGGGTTAGGGGTCAGAGGTCAGAGGTCAGGGAGTGAACAGGGAGCTGCAGGTGGATGTCACTGACAACATGTTAAACATCACAAAAATTTCACCAGAGACACTTCTGGGTTTAGAAAGACACATGTTTGTGTCTAAATGCTAACGCTAATGCTAATTTTGAGACGTAATAGATATAAAAAAAAAATAAAACATTACAAACTGAAATATTCTACATTTAAAAACAGTCGGACAGTCTTTATTTTAAGTCACTTGAATTTTATATTTTACAATTTTACTAAAAGTGACTGTTCGCTTTGAGACACAGTGAGCTTGCTAGCTAGCTACACGCCGCAGGTTTAGGACATGGTTCAGAAGCCCCTGGAAGCATAAAAATCATAACTTATACTTTATTTATAATTCCCTCGCCTCCTCCGCAGCCGCTCCGCTCAGTCTCATCAGGCAAAGTCTCGTGGGGTTCATGTTCGATGGGCGGGGCAGGACTGGATGTACCTAGCTGCTAAAGGCTAAACTCGCGACATGCCCCATTGAGCACAGCCCGCTGGCTTAAATGCACGGACATGTTTATACCTAGAGCTTAATTATCATAATAGTTGAGTCTAACTTGTCAAACGCACTTTACTTCCAGTGTGTGTTTTTTCTTTACCCGTCGTCGTAATAGTATATACCACTGTGCTAATCTGACCTTCTACATGAACAAAAAGGCTGCTTTAAAATGTGGTAAATGTGCAAGTTTTTTGTTTTTTTTAATTTCACATAGAAAAAAAAAATCCAAGGACGATAGCTCGAGATACACAATACTTTTTATCATTCAATCTAATTCAATTTTATTCATACAGCACATTTAAAACTGACCAAAATGCTTCGATTTCTACCATTGTTAGCGTCTCTCCTGTGTAACGTTCAGCCTTGGTAAAACAGACAGCGCTCTTGTCCACCTGCCAGAAGGTCACGGGTTCAATTCCCAGAAAGTAAAAGGTTATGCTTTTATGTTTTCCTAGTGTTTCCGTAGCATATAGACAAAAGCTAGCTAAAAGTCTCATTCTCATTCTATGTGGCGGTGGTCTCACACGGCACTAATGAAGCACTGGTGTAATTGGCTCCTCGTAGTCGTTGTGTGTTAATGCAAACCGAATGGAACAGACTAATAAGAAAACACATAATCATCGCTCACATTATCTTGCCCATCACGTATGTCGGATTTAAGAGCAGATATAAAGAGTTCAGTTTGTACAAAGTGTTCAGCCGAGGAGAGAAGAGTGGCAAAAAATCTACTCAGGAACGAATACTGACTGTTTCATAATAATAATACAAGTACGTAGTAGTAGTACAAGAAGTTACTGCTACTCAAAAGTAACTGGAAATGTAAAAGGACATAGCTAACCTGCTAGCTGACACATTCAAAATAGGAAGTGATCATAGACACGCTTCTGGCTCCATCGACTCTGGGTCCAATTCACTTTCTATTGAAAAAACGTCGCCCCTCTCTCTGTACCTGCTGCTGTCAGACTCGTCATTTTGGTCTTAAATGTTCATATTAACCCGCTCTACATGATCCTGGGTTTTTTATTTTGCTATTTAGTCCAGGTGCCTTCTTTTTCCGAGGTTGCTCCTGTTAGCGTTAGCAACTGTTTTGATTGACAGCTTTACTAAACAACCGCTCTCTGATAAACCAGTGGTGTGGGCAGGAAGGGGTGTTACCTTCAACAGCCTCACTCCTGAATGGCTGTTTGGTTGCTATGATACTCGTGGTCCTAATTCGAAATATGAAACTTGTCTCCAAATTTGCCGCTATAACTGCTAGCTTCGATGAGCTTCATTCGACTGAAGCCAAACTCTGTGGGTGACGTCACATACAGACTATGTATTGTACCTATCAATACAGTTAGCATAGCATCCTTAGCAAGCAACAAGTATTTCATTCACGGCTACGTTTGTTACCTGACTGCTTTGTTTTTATGGTTGGTTACTGGTAAGGGAAAAAGCTGATCTTGTGTCAGTCTAAAAGGAAGGGCATCTTCCTGTTTCACTATTTTGAGGTCACTCTCAGTAGCATTAGCAACAGGTTTGATTGACAGCGTTGCTAAGCACTCTCTCACTCTCTCTCTGTGGGCAGAAATGGGCGTGAACAGCCTTGCTCTGGATTGGCTCTTTGGTTACTATGATACTCGCGGTCAGAATTTCAAATATAGAACTCAGCTCCGATTTCGGCGCTGTAACTGCTAGCCTCGATCATTTGCCTGGAGCCGAATGCTGTGGGCGACGTCAGCTAGCACGTTAGCTATGTCCATTTATATATACAGTCTATGGTTCCACCCCTGAACGTTACACTGTACAATACATTTAGGAAGTAGGAGTTAAAGTAGAAGTGCGGCTTTGAGAAGTAAAATTTGATGACATTTTGGGTTGTCCAGACCACAATACTAATTATTTTCTCTACAAGGTCCTGGTGTCCACATATGAGGTCATTAAACTGCTGCTTAAAGGTGACATTTATTTGAATTCAAGATGGACTAAAGGCTCCTGTCTGCAGCTCTTCAAATGAGGCACAATTGTTGTTTCTCATTTTGTTTTTACTCAGGACTAATGTAGCTGTTTCAGGCACTTCATAGTTTTTGCAAATCATTATTCAAATGCTCTGTCAAAATCATAAAAAAGTAGAACAAATGTCCTCATATGTGGACATAGTTTTTCTCATAAAAATAATTCTTAATTTTGACACTCATCAGGTCCAATCAGCCCAAATAACAAAGAGAAAAGAATAAAGCCATGAAAGAGCTCGGGTTTTAAGAGTTTAAGTAAATGTATTTGAGTAAATGTAAGTCCCCAGGTGTAAGAGATTTATTAGGCGACGTTGTAACAGTAGAAACAGTTCTTTTGCGCAGCGTTCACCATTTAGCCTCCTCCTCTGTATCAGCTCCAAGGCCACTGGATAAACAGCAGATTTACAGGTGGCTGCAGATAAAGATGTAGACACTTAAGAGCCGGAGCGTTTGGGTTCAGCGATAAAGAGCTCGGAGCCTGTGATTGTGTTGGCCGCTCGGTTACTGCGGAGAGACGCCTTTTATGTTTGACTTATTTGATTGGGAATAACAAAAGAATTATGTCACGCCAACTGGACACGACAGAAATGCTCAACAGGATTGTAATGTTTTTGGGTTATTTGTGTCGTTTGGCTGCAGAAAAACACTTTAAATCAAACTTTAGGAAACGGGAAACTCCAGAGAATACAACACAGATACTACAGATGCTACAGATACTACAGATACTACAGATACTACAGATACTACAGATACTACAGATGCTACAGATACTACAGATACTACAGATACTACAGATGCTACAGATACTACAGATACTACAGATACTACAGATACTACGGATACTACCAGTCTTTGTGTTTGTCCACTGAGCCGAAGGTTGGCGGTTTGAATCCCATTCTCGACAAACATCATTGGTCAAGTGGACTTATACTCAGATGCGACTTATATGTGGAATATAAGTCGCATCTGAGGATATATTTCATGGGAATTTCTTTGTTATGGTCATACTGACAACCTGAGAACTGCGTTTTTTGGCTTCTAGTCTAGAAAATACGGTTCATAAATAAAAACTGAGTTGAATGTAACAGGCAGGTTGGTCGTTAAAGTTCCCGTGGCTGCTCTCTGCGCTGTGTAGTTTTCTCGTACATAGTTGTGTTTTCTGATAAAATGGCCGCCGTGGAGTGAGACGTCGGCGTGTTCTCCTGACCTGCGCGGGCTGGACCGGCAGACATATCGATTGCGGACAGGAGGTCTCACTCTGAGCCGCTGTCTGTTCCACTTTCCCCACGTCACACATCTGTTCTGTTCTGTTTGCATGAGGCTGCCACGTCTGCAATCTGTCTCTGGGTTTCCATCCAAGTATCACAAACAAATACCAACCTGATAGACGTGTACTTGCACTTTGTAATACTGTAACGACGCAGTTTACAGCAGGAACAAAGACGTTATGATGAATAAACTGTTGAATAAGAACGATAAAGGGTTCGTAACAACTTAATTAACAGGTTAAAGTAAAAAATATCAAAAATCAGATGCTAAACGAAACTAAAATCAATGTTAGAAGAAGTACACAGTTTTGTTACTTAAATAAAAGTACAAATAATGGACTAAAACACAAAATATTCAAGGAAAAGTAAAAGTATCACATGAAAAATCTACTTAAGTAAAAAAAAAAAGCATTAAAGTATCTGTTAAAAATGTCAAAAGTCAAAGTATTTGTGTCTTGATCTAATAAAGCGTCAAATGTGGTGATTTTGATGCAGATTTGTGCAGAAACAACTGAACCGATCGAATTTTCCTCCCTGTTTTTGCTCAAATTACTAAAATAAACCCTCAGACTTTTCATCAGGTCTCAGAAAAAAAAAAAAAAAAAAAACTTTTACTTTTCAGTCCGGTTCAAAAATGTGAAGTAAAAGTAAAAAGTACCAACTTAAAGTCTATTTAAGTAAAGTGCAGATATGTAAAATGTGTACTTAAGTATAACGCTTTACTACTTTTACTGACTAAAACTAGTATCGAAACTAGATACTTATTTGAGCAAGTATCGATACTGCAAAAAAATCACATAAACAGGACGAAATTTGAGGTTTTCTGAACAGTTTTAGAGCCAGTTTGAGCTTAATCAGAACAACATGGCAACATGAAACAAAGTCCTGTTGTTTTGTGCATGAAAATGACATTCTGTTAATAAAAAGTATCGTGGTATCGGAATCAGTATCGAGTATCGAATCAAGTTTGAAATTGCAGTATCGTGTCAGAGTTGTGCATTAGGGCTGTAGTTTTATTTTAGTGTTGCCAAATATTCCATTTTATTACAGGTTTAAATAAAAACTGTGTAATAAATCTGCTATTGCTGTTAACCTTATTTAAATTGGACTTTTCTCATGCTGCATCTTTACACAAAAATATATAATAAATAAATAAATACAGATGTTTGAATATTATTTTAAATTAACCTCCAAAACTATAAATAAAATTCTAAATAGACTTAATATTTTGAGTAAATCTGAAACTGTCTGAATTTGGATGGAAACGTTGCTTTATGTGATTGATTATTCATGTTTTGTTTTTCTGTTCTTTTTGTCTTTTTGCTTGTCTCTCTCTCATCACCACCCTCTCCCCCCTGCTCCTCCGCTCCACCTCCTCCGCTCCACTCCTCCGCTCCTCTCTTTTATTTTGCCTTGTTTTGTCTTGCACCCCCCCTCTCTCTCTCTCTCTCTCCCTTTTCCTCCATCCATCCCTCCCTTCTCCTCCTCCTCCGCTGTCTCTCTCCCTCCCTCCTCCTTCGCTCCTTCTCTCCATCTCTCCATCGCTCCCGCTCCCTCCCTCCTTCTTTCCCTCCATCTCTACTTCAATCTCTCCCTCCTCCCTCCGCTGCCTCTCTCAAGCTCGCTCCTCCCCCTCTTCCCCCGCCCCTATCTCTCCTCCTCCTCCTGTCTCTTTTCTGCTCTCTATTCCTCTCTCCCTCCTTCCCCCCCTGCTTCCCCCTCTCCCCCCGCTCCCTCTCTCTCCCTCTCCCTCCCTCTCTTCCTCCCCCTCACTACTTCCTCTCTCCCTCTCTCGCGCCCCTCTCCTCCCTCTCTCTCCTCCTCCTGTCTTTCTCATTCTCCCCCTCTCTCTCCATTTTCTCTCCCTCTCTCCCCCCCCCTCTCTCATCTCCTCCTCTCTCCCCCTCTCCTCCTCTCCTCCCTCTCCTGTCTCTCTCTCCCTCTGTCTCCCCCTCTCTCCTTCTCTCTCCTCTGTCTCTCTCTCTCTCCTCTCCTCCTCTCTCCCCCTCTCCTCCCTCCCTCTCTCTCCTCTGCCCCCCCCCCTCTCCCCCTCTCTCTCCCCCTCTCACCCTCCTCCCCCTCTCTCCTCTCCTCTCTCTCTCTCTCCCCTCTCTCCTCTCCTCCTCTCCCCCTCTCTCTCCTCTGTCTTTCTCTCCCCCTCTCCCTCTCTCTCCTCTGTCTCTCCCCCTCTCCCCCCTCTCTCCTCTCCTCTCTCTCCCCCTCTCCCCTCTCTCTCCTCTGTCTCTCTCTCCCCCCCTCTCGTCTCCCGTCTCTCTCTCTCTCTCTCGCTCTCAGATCACCGTGAGCGTTGCTCAGGGCAGCGTACGAAGCCCCTCCCCTCAGCCGCGATATAAAAGCTTCGCCTACACCCAGGCCGCGTACGTCAAGTCGCCCGAGCAAAAGAGGAGACGTGTTACGGATCAGGTCCGTGTTAGCGCTGCCTCTCTTTGCAGGCTGTCCGTGTGCCTTCACCTGTCTGCTCTGTGTCCCGTCACCATGACAACAATCACACTTTTATTTTTATTTTTGCCGTGAAAAGTTTCTGAAAAATCCAGTTTGAGCTGGAGGTTTCCATGGTAACACGGGCGTCCTTCACAAAGAATTAAAAGCTCCTCTGTGTAACTTTTCTGACAGAGAGATCCCACCTGCTGGTCACCATGGAGACTGTATGAACCCAGAATGTTCCACAGTACGACATTAAACTTTCTGACCCTATAGAGATAAGGACAAGTTACAAGTCAGTTCTGTGGAGAGGCGACCCCACACACAGAGCAAGAAAAACACTTGTAATTGAAATACAGTTTGGAACATTCCAGGCTAAACATTTCAACTTTTCTGGCAAACTCCTCCTCAGAAAAGTTACATATTGTGTCTTTAAATATAACAAAGTACTTTAAAGGTCCTTTATTACACAAAACTGACTCTTCTGAGCTTTAAGTCATGTTCTAATGGTGTTTCTTCCTCAAAAAACAGACCTGGAGTTGTGTTTTGTTTCATTTATTATTAGTCTGTTACATCTCCAAACCTCAAAATGCTCTGTTCCACCTTGTGATGTCATGAAGTGGTGGTAGTTTTTAAGTTAACATGCAACCTTTTACCTTTACTTCAGTAGAAATCTGCAAATCTAGAGCTGAAATTATCCAAATTATTCTAGTGAAGGTGTATGGAATTTTAAAAAAGACACAGTGGAGCACTTCCTGTATTACCACATGATGACATCACAAGGTGGAACGGAGTGTTTTCAGCCTGAAACTGCAGGGTTTGTGTGTTAAACATGAGTGAATGAAACAGAAAAACACAACTCCAGGTCTGTTTGTGGCCACTTTAAAGACAAATCCATCAGTATTTTCCTTAAAGATGATAAAATACTTAGTTTAACGGTTTTCGTTTGCTAGCATACACGTCGCGCCGCCGGCACTCATGGCCTACCCTCCCCCGTGATATTCGCCGTGTCTTTCCAGATTTGACATTTTCACGACAGCGATGCATTCTGGGAGCCCTCATAACTAAAGGCGGACTCGTAATTTCCATGGAGGAGTCGAGGAAACGTGTTTTTCACTGTCGAACCCGTAATGGAACAGCAGGGGGGCGGGATTAACACGGATCCAACCTGAAAGGCATCACCGGGGGAGCAGTTCATTTGTTAGATAAGGTTTAACCGGCGCCTCCTGCTGTTCGGGAGTGAGTAAGAATCTGATTGTGATTTATAATTCATGGGGCGAGTCCGGGGGAAAGGTGTTAAACAGGTTTTTAAGAATGAAAAGGAACAAAGAAATACACAGATTGAGCAGAGATTTTTAATCATAATCTGTGGAATTAAGATGGAAAATGTGATTTGGATTCAAGCCTTTTATGATTTATGATTTAATTTAGCAGATTTTTTATTCAAATCCAAGACGGTGTGAAAGTCTTTGTTTTCTGATGATGCTAAATCAAAATCACAATTTTAAACGGCAAAGTTCAGCTGTTTGACTGTTTATTGTCTGGACAGATGTTAAAAAATGACGGTGTATTTAAAAATGGTTTGTCATGATTGAACATGTCAAAAATTTTATTAAATGAAGATGAAATTAAAGTCAAAATTAAGAAAAAATTAAAGTTAAAATTAAAATATAATTAAAATCAAAGTCAAAATAAAAATTTAAGGCAAAAAGTCTAACTTAAAATTAAAGTCTAAATTAAAGTCAAAATTAAAATAAAAATTAAAGTCAAAATGAAAATTTAAGTCAAAATTAAAATAAAAATTAAAGTCAAAATAAAAATAAAAGTCAAAATTAAAATTAAAATTAAAGTCAAAATAAAAATTAAAGTTAGAATTAAAATCAAAATTAAAGTCAAAATTGAAATGAAAGTCAAAATAAAAAAATTAAAAAAAGTTAAATCAAAATCAAAATTAAAATTTAAGTTAAAATAAAAGTCAAAATTAAAGTTAAAAAATCACAATTAAAGTCAAATTAAGTTAAAGTCAGACTGACTGTAAAAGGCTGTTCGTCTCACTTCCGTAAACTCAGTGAAACTTTCTCAGTCCTGTCTCCAGATAAGCACATTGCATTTTGTCTTCAGTCCTAATAAAAGCTGTAGAAAGTCCCTATCAGAGCCTCACATTGTCATCTTAAAACAAAACAAGCGTCGCGCGCGGCACAGGCAGTAGTTATCTTTGCCGCGGGCTTTGTATCTCTGGACCTTATTACCACAGAGAAGAATGGGCCTGGAGGGGGGAGCGCTGCACTTGTTAGAGCCTAGATCAGTAGCACATGAAGAGATGGAGAGACACGTTGGACAAAAGCCACGGCGGTAATGCTCCGAGCTTACAAGCCTCTCTCCACTGACCGCACTCATTCACTTGTTTTTCACTCCATCTTGTGCTGTTTTAATGTGTGTGTGTCTTTTCTTCTGTAGTTCCTGAGCACGGGCCACGAGGAGCTCCAAAAGAGGCCTGAGTCCACTGCCGCCAGGGTCCACCAGCCTGGAGAGCTACCAGGCTGCACTCGAGGAGGTATTGGTTTAAGGATCCAGCTCTTTTTTCCCACACAGATAATGATATTTCAGCTTTAAGCATCTGCCAAGTCCCCATATCAAACGACACCAGGGCAGAGACTGAAAACATGATTTATTTTGTACGTAAAAGTGATCTAACTGTGTTAAAGTAGCTACAGAACAACTGGAAAATACAAGTTTGATGTTACGAGCGTTTGGGACGAGCTTTGGCCAGAAAATCCGCTTAATACACCAAAAATACATAAAATAAAACCATCAAAAAAAATTACGTTGATTGTTGCGATATTGCAGAAGAATCTCAAAGTTTTGTTTAAGTGAAAATGTTTAGATGATTGTGACGTATCCAGTGACCCGTGTACCCAGAGTGACCCGTGTGACTTCGGTGACCCGGTGTGACCCGGTCTGACTCGGTGACTCGGTGTGACCCGGTGACCCGGTGTGACCCGGTGTGGACCCGGTGTGACTCGTGTGACCCGTAGTGACCCGGACCCGGTGTGACCCGGTGTGACCCGGGTGTGGACCCGGTGTGACCCGTGTGACCCGGTGTGACCCCGTGTGACTCGTGTGACCGGGTGACCCGGTGTGACCCGGTTGTGACCCGGTGTGACCCGGTGTGACCCGGTGTGACCCGTGTGAACCCGGTGTGACCCGGTGTGACTCGGTGTGACCCGGTGTGACCCGGTCGGTGACTCGGTGTTGACCCGGTGTGACCCGGTTGTGACCCGGTATGACTCGGTGTGACCCGGTGTGACCCGGTGTGACTCGGTGTGACCCGGTGTGACCCCGTGTGACCCGTTGTGACCCGGTTGTGACTCTGTGTGACCCGTCCCGGTGTGACTCGGTGTGACCCGGTGTGACCCGTGGTGACTCGGTGTGACCCGGTGCGTTTGTTGTCGTCAGGTGTTGACGTGGCTGCTGTCGGCAGAAGATGGACTCCAGGCCCAGCCGCCGATCTCCGATAACGTGGAGGAGTGAAGGAGCAGTTCCACACACACGAGGTGACCACTCGGGACTGTGTACTCTGTGTACTCTATATACTCTGTGTATACTTTATAAACTCTATAAAAACTCTATCAGGCAAATGTTTGGACACACTCTCTTAGTCAGTGTATTTTTTATTTTTTACAGTTTTGTACATTAGATATACAAACATGAGGAAATCAAATATATGAAGCAAGATTTTTTTAATATATGTTTTTGACCTGTGCTCCAAAGATTTTTATTGCTCTCATTTTAAATTTTTAGTGGGTCAGTGGATCTCTCAGCTCAACCAATGAAGTAGTATCTTTATGTCGAGAGCGGGATTTGAACTGGCAACCTTCAGATCAGTGAACAAACACTCACCGGAGGAGAGGTTCAGATCTGAGAAAAGAACCGGTTTGAGAGCAGAGTAAATAAATGATTTTTGGAAAGACAATCCTTCTTTGAGCAGAAATAGAGACTTTAGACTCCCTTTTTCCTCCATCTGTAACTCCATCATCAGACCCAAAGCAAACAAAGAAACAAAGAGAACAGATTTAACTTTGGCTTTTACTAAACCAGAATCTTTCAGACTTTTATCGCCATTGTCAGTGAAAACGCAACAAAAAACACTGAATAATAATAATATATAAGTCAAAAAAAGATGCTTAAAAATAAAATTGTCTAAAAAGTGTCCAGTTTAGTGTCAAAATGTAAAAAGAAATAAAAATAAAAATTGATAAATATAAATAAAAAAAAAAAAAAAAAATGGTAGTGTATCTGTAAGTGTTGGGTTGCCAGGTCAGACATTACAGGAGCAGCATGTTTGTGTGTTTTTGTGTGTGTTTTTTGTGTGTTTTTTGTGTGTTTTTGTGTGTTTTTTTGTGTGTTTTTGTGTGTTTTTTGTGCCGTTGGTCTTTTTGTCCCCGGCCACAGGGACAGTTCTGGAGACACGGCTCTGGCTCCGGCTCGCTCTGGCTCTGCTCTGGCTCCGGCTCTCACTCCGGCTCTGGCTCTTTCTCTCGTTTGTGGCTTTTGGAGGTTGCAGCTTCATAAAGTCGTGTGCCAGCCCTTTCACACACAGTCCAAATTTAAACCATTTCATCTGAATGTTTCACTAATTATCGAGCTGCAGAGAAAGTGTAAATTACAAACGCAAATTCAGATCTTTTTTTAAAGGTGTAATCTGGAGCTTCCACCTGCTTCGTCTCCATGGAGATCTTAGTGCTTAGTCGTCGTCCCAGTCACTTCAATCATCTGAAAGAGTGTGAATCTAAAGGTTTAAATCTGGAGTCTGTGGATTTTATCTCCATGATCCAGAAGGTCAGAGCTTCACCTGTGAGAGACAAAGAGACACATTTTTATACATTTTATTTAATTTTTTTATAATAGTTTAATATGATGTGAACAGTGAGACGTCTTAATCGCAGCAGACGTGGATTATTTCACTTCAGATAAATGTTTCCTGATGTCACTGGAGTAAAATGTGTAAAAGACGGAGACGATATAAGACGATAATGTGATGATATCTGTGTCGTATTTGGCTCGTGTCAAGATCTCAGATCTGTCACATGTATGAAGAAGATGTGAGGGATTAGAGGCAATCATGAAAGAAACTCAGATTAAAAGTTCTTCTCCTCTTCCTCCTTCCTCCTCTTCTCCTCTTCTCCTTCTTTTCTCTTCTCCCTCTCTTCTCCTTCTCCTCTTCCTCGCTTTCTTTCCTCCCTCCTCCCCTCCCTCCTTTCTTCTTCTCTCCTCCTCTCCCTCTCTCTCTCCTCTCCTCTTCTTCTCTTCTTCCTCCCCCGCCTCCCTCTCCTCCTCCTCTCCTCTCTCTTTTCCTCTCTCCTCCTCCTCTCTCCTCCTCCTCTCTCCTCCTCCCCACCTCTTCCTCCTCTCTTCTCCTCCTCTCTCCTCCTCCTCTCTTCTTCTCCTCTCTCTCTCCTCCTCTCCTCTCTCTCCTCCTCCTCTCCTCTCTCTTCTCCTCCTCTCCTCCTCTCTTTCCTCCTCCTCTCTCCTCCTCTTCCTCTCTTCTCCTCCTCTCTTCTCCTCCTCTCTCCTCCTCTCTTCTCCTCTCTCCTCCTCTCTCTTCCTCTCTTCTCCTCTCTTCTTCTCCTCTCTCCTCCTCTTCCTCTTCTTCTCCTCCTCTCTTCCTCCGTCTCCTCTCTCCTCCCTCTCCCTCTCCCTCCTCTCTCCTCTCTTCTCCTCCTCTCTCCTCCTCTTCCTCTCTTCTCCTCCCCTCTCTTCTCCTCCTCTCTTCCTCTCCTCCTCCTCTCTGTCTCTTGTACCAAATAAAAACCTTAAATCTCTTCTCAGTGGCTCAGTCTTTTCGCTCGTTCTTCCTCTGATCCAACTTCACCGGTTCAAATCCCACAAACCCGACAGTCAAACCCCACTGACCCGCAGGTTTGTCGGTGTGATTCCAGCTCCCACAGGTGAACGCTGCCATTTTGTCCTTGGGCAAGACACTTCACCACCTCAAACCATTTTATGTCCACTTCTCGTTTAACTTTCATCATTACTACAAACTTCCACAGCTCGTACTTCACATATTTATCGTATATATCCGGTATAAGTACCTCGATAGACGCCGTCTTCCTGGAACAGTGGCTCGTATTGACTTTTTAGCTCCAAATTAAATTAACCCCGAGACCCCAGGGAGGGCCGTGGACGAGATAAGTGCTGCGTATAAATGGATTAAAGAGCGAGGTGAGAGGGGGAAATGGTTCTGAGAGACGCTGGAGTGAGCCGGAGGGAACCGGACGTGAAATGTAGACGCCGAGTGAAACGGCGCCGTTTTTCCCCGTAGGGCTACATGGTGGAGCTGACCACGCACCAGGGCAGCGTGGGGGAGGGTGCTCCGAGCCGGCGCCGCCCTGCTGGCCGAAGGAACCTGAGCGCAGAGGAGGAGCAGGAGGTCCGAGAGCAGATGAACCTCCTGAACTCGCGGTGGGAGCACCTCAGGGTGGCGAGTATGGAGAGACAGAGCAGGTGAGTGTAAGAAAAAACACGGAAATGAGGGTTTGACATTACACAAAATGGACTTTTGTGAAGTTTAAACCATGTTCTAAAAGTTTTTACCTCCTCAAAAACAGACCTGGAGTTGTGTTTTGTTTCATTCACACATGTTTGAGTAACACTTTATTATTAGTTTGTAACATCTCCAAACTTCATAACGCTCCAACTGGACACCACAGTTTCTTTATCCTGATTTAGACCTGGTTCAGGTCCAGGTTTAGTTTTTGTTTTAGTTTTGCCCTGTAATCCTGTTGTAATCCTGGTTTAATCCTGGTTTTTAGTCCCTGGTTTAGTCCCGTTTAGTCCTGGTTTAGTCCTGGTTTAATCCTGGTTTTAGTCCTGGTTTAGTCCTGGTTTAGTTTTGGGTTAATCCTGGTTTAGTCCTGTTTTAGTCCTGGTTTAATCCTGGTTTAGTCCTCTGTTTTGATTTCCTGGTTTAGTTTTGGTTTAATCCTAGTTTTAGTCCTGGTTTAGTCCTGGTTTAGTTTTGTTTTGTTTTAATCCTGGTTTAGGTCCTGGTTTAGTTGTGTCTTTTTAGTTGTGGTTTAGTCCCGGTTTTAGTCCTGGTTTACAAACACAGTGGAGCACTTCCTGTATTACCACGTGATGACATCACAAGGTGGAACATTGTTTTTTTATCAGCCTAAATCTGCAGGGTTTGTGTGTTAAACATGTGAATGAAACTCCAGGTCTGTTTGTGACGAGGATTTGAAGTTTACAGCTGGATTTTTAAACGTATGTTTTATTTTTAAATGTTTTCCTTGTTAAAAATAGATTCTAATAACTCCACATATCCCCAAAAAAACTCAAATAAATCTGAAATACCCCACAGACTCCGTGTTTACTGTTTGAGTATTTTTCTGCTCGACTTTAATTAAGATTTGACTGTACATTTGCCTAAAGGAAAATGTAAAATTATTATTGCAGCACTTAGGCCCAAACTGAAACGTCCTGATCCACCAGAAACAGCCTCGTTAAGACTCTTCATTAACACAGTTTGTACTAAATATTTAGAATAACCTCATTATACAGTATTTATAACGACTGAGCCTTATGTAAGAGGCTTTTCCTGATCAACTGTCTCTGCACAGAAGACGAACAACAACTGGATTTTGTTGAGTAAAAATACAGATACCGCAGCAAAAAATACTCAAGTAAAAGTAAAAGTATCACATAAAAAATCTACTAGGTGAAAGTATAAAAGTACCTAGTTAAAAATGCACTTAAAGAGTAAAAAGTAAAAGTATCTGACACAGATTTTGAGTCTTTTAAAGCTTCAAATGTGGAGATTTTGATAAAGATTTGAGCTGAATATCTGTTTTTTATTGTATATTTTTGTTTTGTGTTAAAAAAATAAAAACCTCAGACATTTCAGCAGCGCTCAAACTAAAATAAAAAATACTTTTACTTTTCAGTCCTGTTTGAAAATGTAGTGGAGTAGAAAAGTACAGATACTGCTCTCAAATGTAGTGAAGTAAAAAGTAAAAAGTACTGCTTGTATTTGGTTCTGTTCCTGCTCTTTGCGCACAGAGTGAAAAGTCGTCATGACGCCCGCGGGCTCGTCCACAGCGACACTTTTAATTAACCGCGCCGCTGTGTCTGTGATAATCATGTGGAAGCACGAAGCGCCGCGGTGATCACGTTTAATACCGTCCCCACAGCTCGACCAGGTGACACTGGTGACCTCCAGTGACCTCCACCTCCAGGTGACCTCCAGGTGGCCTCCAGGTGGCCTCCAGGTGACCTCCAGGTGACCTCCAGGTGACCTCCAGGTGGCCTCCAGGTGACCCCTCCAGGTGACCTCCAGGTGACCTCCAGGGACCTGACCTCCAGGTGGCCTCGGTGTGGTTTGTGTCCTCCACCTCCTCGTACCTTCGATATAAACCTCTTTTACGATGCCTTCATGTCACGCCATTTTGCCGATAAACCCCCGATTTCACCTCCACTGTGACGTCCGCACTTCCTTCTCCAGTTTTATTTTCTTAATCGGTGATACTCGTAAGATTCGGCAGCGTTGCGTCGTCATTTTGGTGCAAATGAGAAAAAAAATCTGCTGCTCGCTAGTGTGATGTTGCTAGCTGTCCATTGTGTGATGTGCAGTTGTCCCACATAGGGGGCGCCGACAGCTCCATGTCTCCTTTGTCATGATGAGGTTTACGGCGACGTCAGCTCCTACTGGTTTACACCCGCAGTTTCTTTTATCCTGGTTTAGTCCTGGTTTCCTGGTTCTGGTTTAGTCCTGGGTTAGTCCTGGTTTAGTCCTGGTTTAGTTCTGGTTTAGTCCTGGTTTAGTTTAGTCTGGTTTAGTTCTGGTTTAGTCCTGGTTTTGCGTTTAGTCCTGGTTTAGTTCTGGTTTAGTCCTGGTTTAGCCCTGGTTTAGTCCTGGTTTAGTCCTGGTTTAGCCCTGGTTTAGTCCTGGTTTAGTCCTGGTTTAGTCCTGGTTTAGTTCTGGTTTAGTCCTGGTTTAGTTCTAAATTACTGGAGACAAACACATGGATAAATCTCTGGTTTTAACAGTAAACCTTTGATTTTTTCCATGTTTTTAGATGCAAAGGTCCAGAAGGAACCAAAACAACAACACTCTACTTCCTGTTGACTACCAAAATAAAAGCCTGAATGATGTTTCCATGTATACTCTGCTGTGGTTGCAGGCAGGCTGCATGAGGTGCTGATGGAGCGGCAGCAGCAGCAGTTACAGCAGCTCACAGACTGGCTGGACGTGACTGAGGCTCGTATTAAAAAGATGAACGCTCAGCCGCTGGGACCGACCTGGAAGACGTCAAGCACCAAGTGGAGGAGCATAAGGTCGTTATGATGATTCACACATGTTTAACACACAAACCCTGCAGATTTAGGCTGAGAAAACACTCTGTTCCACCTTGTGATGTCATCATGTGGTAATACAGGAAGTGCTCCACACACCTTCACTAGAATCATTTGGTTAATTTCAGGCCTGGAATTGCCAATCTCTACTGAACTAAAGGTAAAAGGAGCTGTTGTTAACTTGAAAACTACCACTTCATGACATCACAAGGTAGAACAGAGCATTTTGAGCTGTGGAGATGGCCAAAGCGACGCATTATACAAAATCGAGTTGTGGAAAGAGTGATTCATGTTTGATTAATCTTTTTATTATTCATTTTTTTTCCTCTGAATTGGTGATACACAAATGATTCAGCAGCATCTCGCAAAACGTCTCGTTTTAGTCCTGGTTTAGTCCTGCTTTGGTCTTGGTTTGGTCCTGGTTTAGTCCTGCTTTAGTCCTGCTTTAGTCCTGCTTTAGTCTGGGTTAGTCCTGCTTTAGTCCTGCTTTAGTCCTGGTTTAGTCCTGTTTTAGTCCTGGTTTAGTCCTGGTTGGTCCTGCTTTAGTCCTGCTTTAGTCCTGCTTTAGTCCTGCTTTAGTCCTGGTTTAGTCCTGGTTTAGTTCTGGTTAGTCCTGGTTTAGTCCTGCTTTAGTCCTGGTTTAGTCCTGGTTTAGTCCTGGTTTAGACCTTAGTCCTGCTTTAGTCCTGGTTTAGTCCTGGTTTAGTCCTGGTTTAGACCTGGTTTAGTCCTGCTTTAGTCCTGGTTTTGTTCTGCTCTTTTCTCACTTTAAGCGTGTTGTTTTTAACTTTTTTTCTCTGAATTGGTGATACACAAATGCTTCAGCAGCGTCACCACGGCTCTCTACATACATATACGTATAAATCGTGGGCGTGTCACAGTGGGCGTGTCACAGTGGCCGTGCACCAGTGGAGGTGAAAAAAGGAGTCGATTGAAAAAATGGCGTCTTGAAAATAGTGGATTAAAGATTAAATTCAAACATGAATCACTCCAAATACAACTTCAGAGGCTCAACGAGAGAAGAACGACTAGAACATGGTGAAAATCTCTGTGAAAAGTCCAGAACAGATCAGGTTTCAGGCTCGGTTTCGTTCTCGCTGCACTGATATGACCCGATGTTGTTCTTGTGTTGAGTTATTTTTGAGTTTCCTGAAAACTAAAGCCACTGTCGCACCGTTCAGACGATGTTCACACTGAAAACTCTTTGTCACCGTTGTTTCTGCTCATTGGAGGTGTTCATAAATAAGTCGAATCCCTTTGCAGTCGTCACAGAAGGACAGAGACTCACACAGACGAAAATGTACCCACTTATAAAAGTACAGATACCTACAGTTTTTACTCAAGTACAGTACAGTACTTTACTACTTCATCACGTTGGACCACTGTGTTGAATGTAATTTTTACATTTTTAAAGCGAGACAAAAATATTCCAGAGATGTGAAAATTGAGAAAAAGCTGCTCTCATTAAAAATAATCACAACATATTTTTCATTCCATCAGAAGTTTACCCCAAAAATGTAAAAAGTTTCGCCGTAAAAGTGACTGAGGCAGACCTAACGTTATCTGGAAATATAAGTTCAGTTTTATTTTTGTTCTCCGCAGCGTTTTGACAGTCGTATCACTATAAACACAACCTGATTGATGTGTAATTTCGCCGACGTTCAAAACAACAATTTTGCTCCTATTTCTACAGCGTCAGCATCTGTTTTGGAGAAATCTGTCTACTCCGCAATAAGAGTCTTGTCGTTTTCTGTGCGGAAATGGTGATTGAACTAGCAACCTCTGGACGAGCAGACTTTACCGAACCTCCCTGACTCGAGAAACAAAGATGTCCGCCGTGTGATTGCGGTGTTTTGGCCGGTCCTTACTCCGCGAGAACGACCTGATTGGTTAAATTACCTCGGACTTGAAGACTTTCCAGCCTCCCTCTTCCTCCGTGTGTACTTTTGTTTTTATTTCCCCCCTTTTCCCTCGGCTCTCTCTGCAGAATCTCATTTGGACCAGGAATTGCAACCAGCTGAGAAATGATTTTTGAGAGACTGGGAGCCATTACAAAAAACGCTAGAAACTGAATAGTGCTCCCACTGACGGAGCTTTGAACATATGACCAAATTTTACAGCGTGTGCCAGTCGTGGGCTGTTTACGATCGCAGGAGCCGAGGAGCCAGATTAAAAAATGTAAATGAAGCCGGGTGGCAATGGAGGATAATGAGAAATATTGGGCAGTTTAGCAGATAGTAGATGGGAATACACAAGCTAATACACTGTCTACTACGAAAATGTACAGGGTTTGGAAAGGAGCGTACTTCAAATATCAACAAGTCGACCAATATGAACTCATTGGACAAGAAGAGTTGGTGAAAAAAATGAGTAGAAAGTGCTGGGAAGTAACGCTTTAAGACACAAAACGGGTCCAAACCCTGAGACACCAAATAAAATAATGTGGTTTACTCGGTTTATAGTGTAGTGAAGAAAGTGAGAAACTACACTGTCACAAGAGCAGCTCAGGACCCCAGTCTGCTGTACATCTCCATCTCAAAGACACTAACCCAGTCCTCTGAAGACAGTGAAGTTCAGATCTGACCAAGAGAAAAAGAAATGGTTTGAGAGGGGAGTTAAAGAAGCTATTTTTGTTTTCAGTGGTCATTAGCTCCTGCCTTCAGACACATATAAGGCCTGTCCAGCAGTAATCGACCAGAACTGAAGAAGCGGCTTGGACGAGCAGCCAGCAAACTCTTCACTCCTACAACGATTTGTCCAGTTTTACAGATTTAAACTTCATCTTTTGTTTCCCTAGACTGTATAAAGAGGAGTGAACTGAGTGAGTGTGACGTGACCTACAGCATTCGGATCCAGTCAAATGAAGCTAATCGAGGATAACAGTTTATAGCAGCGAATTTGGAGCAGAGTTTCATATTTAGATTACGATTCACGAGTATCATAGCAAAACCAGAGAGCCAATCCGGAGTGAGGCTTTTAAAGGTAACGCTCCTTCCTGCCGCACTGCTGGTTTTCAGCAACGCTGTCATTCAAACCTGTTGCTAACGCTAGCGAGAGCGACCCCTCGGGGAAAGAAGGCTCGTCTGTTTTGTCCTCTTATAATGTTCATATCTTGATTTACGGACAAAATAGTGAAATAAAAACACCAGGATCATGTAGAGGGTTAATACGAACATACGAATTTAGAGTAACTATAATCTGGTACTAGTTACTCTTTCATTTGGTGGTATTCAAAGTACATCTGCTTTTCTAATTAAGAGGAATACATGGTGGGACTTCATTATGTAATTTTGGCTTTGAACTTCACAGTATCAGTGAGAGAAAAGCAAAAACGCAGCTCTTGTAATGCGAGCGTGTGCAATTTTCCTTCTCTAATTGGACATAATTACTGCGGAACAAACTAGGGCAACACAAATAAAGCTGTTTGTAATTATAAGAAGTATTTTTTTTGTCACTAAATATGAAGCAATTTGGTGTAAAGTACTCTAATATTCAGAATGCTGTGCTCCTG